>NQVE01000129.1:2747500-2947500 GCA_003260385.1 Cuscuta australis | reverse complement strand
TCTGATGAGGACCGGGAAACAGTGCCTTGTTTCTTGGATTTCCAAGAAATGGGGGATCCTCCAAGTAAAATGATGTAACCAGTGACTGAACGTCGTGAAAAGGGGCAGGATGCCAGTCAGAATCAGAGAAAGCATGCAAGGACAGCTGATCAGATCCTTTCATTAGAATGCCTTGATCTTTAGTACCAAGAAGGTAATGTAGTAAATGAAGAGCACCTTTCATGTGTAAATCCTCATGAGTTTGCATAAACTGACTCAGAAGCTGAACAGAATAGGAAATATCAGGACGAGTATGTGTGAGGAAATTGAGTTTTCCTATTAAACTCCTGTATGCATGTGGATCAGCACAGATGGCAAAAGTACCATGTTGGAATTTAGCATTGAGAGGAAGAGGTGTCTTCAGAGGCTTGTCATGTAAGCAATGATAATCAGCAAGTAATTCTTGTGTGAATTTCTTCTGGGAAAGAATAATGCCTGCTGAAGTATAAGTGAGCTCAAATCCAAGGAAATAGTGAGCAAGACCAAGATCCTTAATTGTGAAACTGTCATCAAGAAACTTTTTGAGAGAAGCAATGGCCATGGGATCAGACCCAGTAAGGAGTATATCATCAACATAAACAGCAGCAAGAGTGATGTTATCAGTAGAGGATTTGATGAATAAGCTGGGATCAGACTTAGACTGAGCATATCCCTGAGAATAGAATGCAGTAGAGAGTTTTGTAAACCATTGTCTACTGGCTTGGCGAAGGCCATAAAGTGATTTCTTCAAGCGACACACTTTGCCAGAGGGATTAGGAAAGCCTAAAGGAACCTTCATATACACTTCATCCTTCAAGTCCCCATGCAAAAATGCATTGTTTATGTCAAGTTGAGATAGTTCCCACTGTCTAGAAGCTGCCAAAGCAATAATGCAACGAATAGTGGACATTTTTACAACTGGAGAGAAAGTTTCAGTAAAGTCAATGCCATATCGTTGATGATTTCCTTGAATAACAAGTCGTGCTTTGAACCTTTCCAAACTACCATCAGATTTGAGCTTCACCTTATAAACCCATTTACTGGAGATAGCTTTCTTTCCAGGAGGAAGATCTACAAGATCCCAAGTGTCATTGACCTGCAAAGCTGTTATTTCATTGTTCATAGCAACAACCCATCTAGGATCATTGGAGGCCTCAGAATAGGAAGTTGGTTCAATATAAGAACAAAGATGAGTAAGAAACGCTTGATGTTCTAGTGAGAGATTATTTAAATGGACAAGATTGCACCAATGTGAAGTTGTGGCATGGGTCTGTTTGAGAGTAGGGCAGCTGTATTGTTGTAAGTAAGAAGGAGCTTTTCTGATGCGTGTGGAAACACGTGGTTGAGTGGGAGTGAAAGTAGATGAAGGTATTGAAAGTGAAGATGTGTCAGATGATGTGGAAGAAGACTGAGATAAGGTTGGAATAGAAATGGAAGATCTGGAATCAGTGTAACCAGTAGGGTTAGTATCAGAAGGAGTGACATTGCTTTCATCTGATGGGAAAAAAATGGGAAGGGAATCTGGAGGTGAATTAGGAAGGACTGAAGTAGATGAATGAGATGAGAGATGGTGAAAAGGGTAGTAATGTTCCTGGAATCGAACATTCCTACTATAGAAAACCTGTCTTGATTCTAGGTTTAGCAGTTTGTAGGCTTTCTTATGAAAAGGATAGCCAAGCAAGACACAAGGGACAGCTCTAGGATCAAACTTTGTCCTATGAGAGGCTAAGGAAGTGGCAAAGCATAAACATCCAAAAGATCTAAGATGCTCATATGTTGGAGGTGAGTTAAAGACAATTTCATAAGGGGTTTTGTTGTTGAGGATGGAAAGGGGAAATCTGTTGATTAGGTAGCAAGCAGTAAGAACACAATCACCCCAATATTTGGTGGGAAGCTGAGCTTGAAAAGATAAAGCTCTGGCGGTTCCAAGAAGGTGTTTATGTTTCCTTTCAACAACCCCATTTTGTTGTGGGGTGCCTACACAGCTGGTTTGATGAATAATTCCATGAGATTGGTAAAATGAAAGGGCTGAGGAATCACCAAACTCTAACCCATTGTCTGAACGTATAACCTTAACAGTAACATTAAATTGTTTCTCAATTAAAGCAATGTATCATGTTAAGGCTGGAAAAGCACTTGATTTGTGAGAAAGAAGTTGTATCCATGTTAATCTAGAAAAATCATCCACAATGGTAATAAAAAATCTATAACCATTGTAGGTGGAAGTCTTGTAAGGACCCCAAATGTCAACATGTAAGAGCTGAAAAATAGAAGAAGTTTTTATTGAACTTGGAGTGAAGGGCATTTTATGCATACGAGCTTTAGGACAAACATGACAAATAGAGGAATGAGAAGGTTCAATACATGAAACAGAATCAATATACTTCATTCTAGTGCTAGGCAAATGACCCAATCTACAATGCCACAACTCACTTTTAGACATACAAGACATAGGAAAAGAAGCATGTAAAGATGAGGAACCATGCTGCTGCACAAAGTATAAACCACCATTTTGTTTACCAACCAGCAGTGTATTCTTCTTCACATGATCCTGGATCAAGCAATGAGAAGGATGGAAAATCAAAGAACAAGATAACTGAGATACCAATTTTTGAACAGAGAGTAGATTAAAATGAAAATCTGGAACATGTAATACTTCAAGCAATTCTATCCCATTTGCAAGGATTACAGTTCCTTCATGTAGGACATTGACTTTCTGGCCATTTGGTATGGTAATAAAACAAGGTTTGGTGACAGGTTTGTAGGTAGTGAAGTTGTTAAGGTGTGGGCTAATGTGGTCTGAGGCTCCACTATCAATGATCCATTGAGTGTTATTGTATGAAGAAAGAAAACAACAGCTTATACCTGCCATATGAGTACTTGAGGCCATATGAGTAGATAGAAAACCAGGAGCTCCAGTGTGTTCATTGTCTTGCAGATTCTCTTTGTTCAGGAGAGCAATAAGTTGGCTGTATTGAGAATTTGTAAGTGATATGGATGAATCAACAGGGTTGTGTGAAGTATTAGAGGCACCACTGACTTCCTTATCTTCTTCTGAAAAAACATTTCCAGCAATCCTTTTTCCTTGATTAAAACTCTGTCCTGTTGATGAGTTCTGTCCCCTGTTAGGTTTTGGATATCCATGGATTTTGAAACACCTCTCAACAGTATGTCCATAAACCTTGCAATTTTGACAATAGTACTTGGACTTTTTTTCCACTGGGAGTGATTCCAAAAATTGGTCTGTTGTAAGCAGGCGCAGCATGAACAGAAGCCAAAGCACTTGATTCAGATACCATAGGAACTGTATTAGTGAAATCTCTCTGTGTTTCTTCTTGTGTGATCAAGAAAAGCCATTGATTGAATAAAGGAGAGTTCGATTCAGGTGCCTGCGAGCTTCCATCAACAAAACCTAGCTTGTTTCACGCACTTAATGCAATCTCAGCTGATCGTTTCCACTGAGAAAAGTTGTCTCCATTTAGTTTTTGAGAAGCAAGTGAGAAATTAGGTGTTTCAGTAGAATGCAGATACAATTCGCTGTGTATATCGATCTGAATACGCGATGACGAGTTTTGATCTCCCATTCTCACAGAGACACGTCAAAGCGAGCTTTAAGAACAGGTACTACAGCACCTGATTAAGCAATACTGGATTCAGAGGATTGCAGAACCCTGTTCGCCATTAATGGAGTGCTCTGATACCATGTCAAGTTTTCTCAATTGAAGAAGATGGAAAACGAAGAAGAAAAGGAAGAACAGATTAATTCATTCTTCTTACGCCATCAACAAAAGGGGAGCAGCCCAGTCTTTTATACAAGAAACGCAGAGAGTAAAACTAACTAACAGAAACGTAACTAAAAGCCTATAAAAGAGGAAATTCAGTTGAAACAGCTGGCAATTGAAGATTGGGACAGCTGGCATTTAGTTGAGTCTTCACAGTCAATGGAAACTTGACTCTTCACAACACAAGTCATAAATCTAAAGAACTAGGTAGGTCTGCCATGCCCGGAAAAGTTTTACCTAAACCGAAGTTGCTTGATCATCCTCTCCCCGTTTTGCAATGATTTAAGGGTGATGTAGATGCCAGGTTTATATCGTTCCACCCATTCATGACCACCTTGTCCCATTTCTGATTCGGTTTGGCACGATTCATCTCCTGATAGAGACTGTCGAGTGTCGTCCTTGTTACACAAAGATCTTGAGAAAATAATAGGAGAAGTACATAGACTATCGGCTTTTCTTGCATTGATTCGCAATGTCTTAGGGAGATTGCAAGGATCATCTGCAATAGAATGTGCACTATCCTTTTCGTTTGTTTCTCTTCCCACGGATTGATTCTTTGATGTGGCATGAAGCTGCAAGATATGAATTGAAAATTACAGATAGATTGGTATAGTTTCACATCTAAGCAGCTATCATGGTCATGGCACCCAACAATATATTGCTCTGTATCATTGTCATTAAATAAGAGACAGTTCCACATTTGCAAAAAAAACCCTTTTTTTTGTTTGAATTCATTCGCCATTGATTCATTTATGTAGAAAAAGTTTACCTTTGATGTCAAAGCTTTTATAACTTCCTGAGCTGCTTCTCTCCTGGCTGCTTCTGCTTTTGCAACCAGCCAAACTTCCTCAAGTTTTTGCTGGCATTCTTGAATTTTCTTGTTTCTCAATCGACACTTCTTTTTTAGACTCTCAACCTATTTTTTAGCACAAGAAAAGCGCAATAAATATCCCAATTTGATAAAAGTTCAGTGCGTATGAGCAATACGCACCAAGTCAAAACTGAAAGATCATATTTCAATTTTAATTTTGTAGATGAAAATGTTGGAAACATTCACATTCGGTAAAAAAATTGATACTCAAAAAAGCAGAGTAGAAAGACTTTGCCTGGTTTCTTAGTTTCTGAATTTCTTCAAGACGCAAATAATCCAATTTTGAGCAGTCTGGTGGCGTCATAGCAGAACCTACTCGTTCCTTTGCAGTTGTATCGACTGTTTCGTGTTCTGTTAGATACCTTTTAAACCTTTGAGGACAAGGAACTTGCCCCCATCGTGCGAAATCCAGCCAAGAAGAAATCAAATTCTGATTCTTTTCGTCTTGGTGATTTCGTGCCTTCTTCTCAGTCATTTGACTACCGCTCATACTAAAAAATTTCCTTCTAGGGGTCATTCTACACGTAGTACTACTCACTTGATCCCTTTCATCATTTTCCTCCATATGACTAATCATTGAATGTGGTCTGGGGCTATAAATGTCATGCTCTAAAAATGTAGTCCCTAACTGAGCAGTCCTCCGAAGTTGGTTGAAACATGGGTCACATACTCGAAGAGGTTTAGTTTTATTCCCTGGTAGGGACCCATTTGCACTTGTTTTCCTGCCGCAAGCGCGACATAACAATACTCCACAGTTGTAGCAATTATGCTTCTTCCTTGTGATGCCGAAAGCCAAGTTGCAGCCTTTGCATGTAGATTGATCATTATTGGTGGACATGGACTTGGGCAAGCAAAGGGCAGCTGTGGAATTTGGTCCACAAAAAATGTGTTCAACGTGTCGATTTTCTAGGGCATCTACCAAAGTTGGAGAGCTTCTGTCTTTCCTATCACCCGTTCCCAACTGCCCGTTCATACCTCTTCCCCATGAATAGACATTACCCTTTGATGTTAGGACAGCAACATGATAACATCCTGCAGAAATTTCTCTAACAAACTCATCCTTAAGTTCCCCTTGTACATTCTTTATTGGTACATCATCATCATCTTTTCCTTGTGGACATCCCATTGTATAAACCTTTCCTGTGGAAGACAGCACGACCGTGAAATCTGCGCCGCAAGAAACTTGATAAAAATCTTGTTCCACCAGCTTTGCAACGCAAGCAGGCACAAGTTTCTTCTCATGATCGGAATGACCAAGCCTGCCTTTATCACCATGACCCCATGTGAAAAGTTTCCCTACCGGCTTGCTGGGCTCAAACTGATTATTAGCTATTATTTCAACAATGGCAGCTGTATGCCATGATCCACATGAGACATACTTTACCCTTAAGCCCTCAAGGGATTCAACTTGTTTTGGGTGAGGAAGGGTTTTGGTGTTTCCATGACCGAGGGCCCCAAACACTCCATCTCCGTAGGTAAACAGTTGCCCGGATATTGAGAGTATAGCAGTATGCCATTCTCCACAAGAAACAGATGATATTTTAATGCCATCCAGACCGTCCGAAACTTTATGTGGCAACCAATAGCTTCTCTTTCTATTGTCGCTCTGAGAATCGGCACTAGAAATGTCATCACCCCATTTATAGAGTTCACCGGTAGCAGTCAGAGCATATGTTTGGTATTCACTACAAGACACAGATTTCACATGAATTCCTTCAAGGGATTCAACAACTCTTGGGTAGGGAGAATCGGAATCAACTTTATGCCCCAATCGTCCATGCTTTCCTTCACCCCAGGAGAAAACATCCCCATGTTTGGTAGCAAAGAAAGCATGACTTCGACGTAAGGATAACATCTGTACGTCGTCAAACATGACATTGGAATCAAGAAACTTGGGTGACAATGCATCTAACTTTCTCCCCCCTACCCCTAAAAAATCTCCTTCTATTCCTTCTCCCCAAATGAAAACATCTCTGGGCACATTATTGGCTGGTTGTGCATACTCAAAGAGGGATGTCTCTAGCAAATTAAGCATACCAGCTTGATTCTCTGCAAGGCCAGAATCTAATGCCCTCTTGTTTAAATAAAATGGTTGGACATATGGAGAATTCGAGTTCACAGAATCCATTCCATTATTCATACTTGAAGTACTTGGTTCAGAAAAGCTGTCCGAAGAATGTGATAAGCCATCTGAATATCCCTTCTCTGAAAATAACTGATAGGGGCTTCCTACCCAGCTCTGTACCTTCAATAAATAAATAAATAAAGTGTATGTAATTCTCAGGAAAATGGAAAGGATGGAAACTTAGGGACAAGCATCAAAATTGTAGAGAAAACATGAGGTATTCTACTTTTAATTCTGTTTTGATCCAGAAGTGACAGCAAGTCACTTGGTGAATTTAAACAAGGTAATGAAAAGTACATACAAAAAAGAAAATTGGTCATATGGAGAAAGACTTGCTTTCTACGCGATATGATCTTCATAGAAAAGAGTCAAGTTTAAGCTCCATATAAGTTCTTCCAGAATCCTAAGTGCCAATGCTCTCAATTTTTTATTTATTTACTTTGTATGTATTTATTTTCACTTCTTTATAATTTTATAGGGGGGAGGGGAGGGGGTTCTGGGCAAAGGGTAAAACCTGAGATAGTTTTGTCATAGTCGTCCGATAAGCTCTGAAGTTATGTCTCCTTTGAGTATTTCTAACTGGACTGCTAATGCAACTTTGAACTCCAGTTCCGGATAATTGTCTATGGCAGCTCTCAAGACAAGAAAAAACCACGACTCAACTTGAATTATGTCCTCGCATATCTATATATTAAAAGTGAGAAAGGAAGACATTAATGTTAACAAGATTAACATAATTGGGGAAATGAAAACATCTTCCAAGATGCATCCTTCAACGAATGGCCCGATTTGAATTTTAAAAGAATTACCCGATTTGCATAGACAAGTGAAATGCACTGACTCTCTCTTTCTGATTTTAGCTGCCTCTGAGGATTAACCTTAATAGACAAACACAAAATCCTCATGAATATACAGAAATTCAAAAAAAGGGTTGGCCATAGACTTTTTGAATATGTAGCAGTTACAGGTAAATGAGGATAAAAGCTTCACTTGTTACACCATTTTGTCCATGAATCATGAATCATATTAGTGAAGTATACCATACATGTTCATGTACCAAATCAACAGCTTCTCATCCTGCAGTTCATGTTCACTTAGTCATTAACTTTTACCTTAGCAAATGCATGGTTAAGCCCAAAAAAAAACAATGACTTTGTGATTCTGGAGCAAAGAACAAAAGAATCAAATTGATCGGCGTTAACTATATAACATTAGTACATTATGCACCTTCAATCTCAGTAATAAACAAAAGATATTTAAAAAAAAAGATGTTCTGGTATTAACATCAAGAGTAAAAAAAATGGAAGTAAAATGTGTGTGTTTGGGAGTGTTCAAATGAGAATATAATAATACCTCAGAATAGTCATGAGAATCAATACAATGTATGGGATGATCTAAGAGTTCTACATATTTTCCATATTTTTACATAACAAGTTTCCCAAACAAAAAAAATACTTGTTTGCAAGTTAAAATAAAACTAAAGAGGGACCCTATTTTCCCATTAGGCCTATAGCCAATAAAATGTCAGATTAAGACTCCATGCTAAACGTAAAGGAATTTTACCTAAATAATATTAAAACATAGTGGTTTTCCCAAAGTAGTACCATATGTAGTACCTCTGGTCAGGGGTAAATGTCCACTAGACACTATTCAAACTAAATGTCCAACATTATTTAAATATTATTTAAAAAATAAAAAAGTTCAAATACTACATTGGAAAATGACATATGTTTTAGTATTATTTAGCTACAAACTCTACATTGGAGTACAATATAAGTTTTTAAGGTGTGTGTAATATGGCCATGGAGTGAGAATAAAAACCATTTTCAGAAGCTACAGCCTTGGAAGAGGGGAAGACAAGAGTAGAAGAACAAGGGTTTGGTTTCCAGGCAAGGGAACCTTATAATTCGTCCAACCAAAAAGAAAAAGCAGTTCAAGGGTTATAAAGAGAAAGGGAGAAACAGAGAAGAACTCACAAGATTCTCCTTTTTCTTCTCTTTCAATTCGATAGGTTGTTGAGAGAGATTCTTCTATACTTCAATGAAATGGGAACCGTGGAATGAGACTGATCCCCTGCAGTACTGCACGCATGTTTTGAGCTTTTCCTTCTTTTTTGGGTATCGAGCATCATTACCTCCATACTTTGCGCGATTTTCTGATTTATGTGAGGAAACTAACCAAATTTGAAATAGGTCTAATTTGGCAATAGAGCAATGCTAGAGGTACATTTTTCGTGTACCCCATTTGTCCCACACTCCTTTTTCCATCACATATTTTTATTTTATTTTTATTTATTTAATTTTTTTTAGTCTCTTGCCCATTTTTGTGGTAATGGAGGAAGTGGGGGACATGTGTACCCTAGCATTTTTCTTGGCAATAACATTCTCTATTTAGTCTTGATGTTTCTTGTAAAATTTAAAATATATGGAATAATTTTGAAAATGTTAAATTCAAATGCTTATGTTTGATAGTTTTCAAAAATATTGAATTTGTTTCCAAACACTCCCATGGTATTATTCTGATTTTAGAATATGAAAAGTTATCAATAAAATATTCACATAAAACTAAAACATAAATTTATGCATGGTATCAAAATAAGATGTCTAATCTTTTATCGCCGAAATAGAAGTATTAGCATTGCGAAATGTTTGGTACTGTACGTTGACATTTCATAATTATTAATTGTTGGGATTGTGTGTACCTTATCTCACCTCTGCACTGGTATAATATTGTTCATTTTGGCCAAACTTTTACCTTCGAAAAGGCCACAATACTTAAATAATTGGGTTGAACCTTATTTAGAGGTGGCAATCGGGTAAACCGAATTGGTTTCTGATTGGATTTTTTCGGTTCAGATATATGTTATAATCAGTCTGGTTCGGTTCAGATCAGTTTAATTTCGGTTCGGATTTGATTCGGTTCTGTATTTTTTTAGTTTCGAGTCGGTTCAGATACGGTTTGGATAGATTTCGGTTCGAATACAATTTGAATCGGATATATTTCAGTTTCGGATATGTTTTAGTTCAGATATATTTCAATCAAATATATTTTGGATATATATTATTTTCTAATTAAAATTTAATTATCCAAGTTTCTTTTTATATTTTATCACATTTATCAATCTATCATCAATTCAACACATCATGTTATTCTATATTTTTTTAATTATATTATCTCTACCCTAAATAATCTTTCTTTTTTATTTTGTAGTCATATTTTACAAATTTGGACTACAAATTATGAAAAAATATATATTTAATTATGATATAAATTGAATATAATTAAATTGATTTTAAAATTTATTTTGATATATAGACTTTTTTCTCACGTCTACTAATATATTTATGTTTAAAAATGCAAAGATAAAAGATAAATTCAAATAGTGTTACGCTCTAACTGAATATAATTTGGTAAAGGTTGAGTGAAATTGGGTGAAATGAATTCTATTTATTTGAGTGCAAAATTTATAAATTATTTGAGTGTATTTGGTTGAAACAAGATAAAATTAAATTTAATGGAATCAAATATAATTAATTTTACACCAAAATGTAATGGTGTAGGTCAAATTTGAAAATGATAACACTAGACGCTGTCGCTAGACAGCCTTTTCAAAACGCTAACACTAACATTTAATGTTATTGAATAATATTGAGTGAATTGGTTTGAAACTAATCAAATTAACTCCGAAATTAATAAAATTTATTGTAATAGGATGAAATTAAGATAAAATCCAGTTATTCTATACAATTCATCAAATAATTCCTTTGTCCCAAAAAGAATATCACATTTTATTATTTAAAAATTACAGAATTTTTATGTGTTTGTGCGTTATCATTGATTACTTGATAAAAGAAACTACTATTATTCTTGTAACCTTTTACTTTGCAAAACTTTTGACGTATTCTTTTTAAATATGTAAGCATTCTTTTATTTCTATACCAATCTTCAAATAAAACAAACTAGTATCACACCCGTGCGTTGCACGGGTTGCAATTACGTTTTAAATTTAAATTGGTATCATTATAAAAGGAAAAAATACAACATATAATGAAATATAATATTTTTTTAGTATTGCAAAGTATCTATAAATTACAAATTTTGAAAAACCTCTTTATAAACTACATTCGTGGTACATTTTGTTGGGGCATCCTCTGTGTTGCAAATAAGAATCTTCAGGCCATTACGATTTGTTACCCTTGAAACCGCAACATATAATTGTCCATGACTAAATACGGGTTTCTGTAACAATAATCCCACGTGTTTTAAAGATTGGCCTTGACTCTTATTAATTGTCATTGCATAAGAAGTAACCACGGGGAATTGTCTTCTTTGAAACTTGAATGATATTCTTGCATCAGATGGTGTCAATGATAGTCTTGGAATAACAACTTCTTGACCCATGTGTCTTCCAGATAAAATCTTTCCTTGGATCGAGTGATTAGCTAATCGAGTTACTATCAATCGAGTACCATTACACAAACCCATGGAATGATCAATGTTTCTTAGTAACATAATTGGGGTGCCTACCTTCAAAATGAGCTCATGATTTGGTACCCCGGAAGCACGAATCTTATTCAAGAACTCAGGAGGATGCAAGTCGTTAAAGAAATTCGAATTAGAGTCCGAGTTCTCAACCTTGTCGGAACTAAGATAAGTGTGTGATTCCTTGTTGGGATTCAGCGATGTCATATACTCATTTATAGAATCGACAACATCCAACGTTGGAGCCAAAATTGCACGGTCATGCAAATAGGTTGGATCATTTGCTATTTTATGAAAATCTGGATAGATGGAATTCACTATAGTAGCTATAGGATTTCCTGAGGATGGAAGCAACATGTCATCAGGTATTGTTACTTCTGCATAGCCATCATGCTCATCTCCCGCAACTCCATCGCCAATACTTGCAATCCATTGAGCGAATTCAACTAAATGATCGTAACTACTATCTCCAATCATTGACTGCAGTCGCATGTTTTTTGTTAAACGCAGCACAGTGCAATGTTTCCAGATGTACGAAGAATTAATCGTGGAATTAACAATGTCTTGTCTGGTTCCTTTTGGAATTACTGGCAATATTTGCCGGAAATCTCCACCAAAGACTATTGTTTTTCCTCCAAACATTCTTTTGTTTCCCTTTTTCCTCCAAATCAATACCTTTCTTTTGTTTCCTTTCTTAAGAATAACGTATTTTTTAATTATTGTACTGTCTAGAATACGGTACTTGTGTTTCCTTTTAAAGCCTTTTTTATGCGATATTTTTAATGCGTATGAATTATCTTACAAATTACAATGTTGTATAAATGTGTTTCCAAATAATTAATACTTTTTTTCGTTACAAATTATTAGTTATTTCCATTTTTTTCGATACAAATTATTAATTATTTTTTACCAAGGCATGTAACACTAAATCTAAATTATTTATCCTCAATGATACGGAATATTTTGGAATGGACCTTTTTCGCTAAATATATTAATAACCTTCAAAATTATAAAGTTCATTTCCTTGTTTAAAATAATTAAAACCGTATCATTGAGGAATTTGAGGTAATCAATGCTTTACTTTTATAAAACCCTATTACTAATAGCAACACATTATAGAATGTAATAAAATGGTATCATTATACCGTATGCAAAGGGATGGCTTTGGGCGGGAAAAGCAAGGGGGCAAAATTCTCCTGCTTTTAAGAATAGAGTGATTTAAAAAACTTAGAATTTTGTTTTACTTTGCGTTGTGTAGCATTCTTTCTTACATAGAGGGAGTTTTTTTCTTCGAAAGAAGACTATTTTATGTCTAATCTTCCCCCCTAAAGCTCAAAGTTTCCCATTCCTTTTCACTTTCCCTCCTTAATTTTATCGTTTTTCTTATGCCAACATTCAACTCATTTCTCAATTCTCACCCACCTTCAAGTTCTATTTTGTCAAGCCTAACCTTATTGATTCATATATTGGGCCTGGAACCCGAGCCTGTATCTTCAAAGCGCTCATGTTCTATTGCCAATTAAGGATTAAATACACTGATCCAAATTTTGAGACCAAACACGGCCGTACTACATTCCTAATATTTTAAACCCTGGCTTGGCCCATACAAAAATTAACGGGCTACAAGCCAACCCGATCCGCTAAGTTAAAAATCTACTACTATAAATAAGGAAGTTTCTATGGTGGATTTAAGGTCACCATGAACCTATATATGAGTAAAATAAGTATATCTTTATTATGTTGATAAGCATTTATTTTTTATTAGAAAAATATAAAAAATATTTTTAATGTAAAAAGGTCCACAAAAGTAGTATGCATCCAAGATGCACCATAGAAGCACTCTTTAAATAATCATTCCATAAAATAAATGGAGAACTCTGAAGTACTACGTATTAATCATGTAACCCATAAGTAAAAACGATATACTCCGTCCCAGTGTATTTATCCAGTTTGACTTTTTCGAGTCAAACTGGATAGTCTTTGAGCTTCAATTACTCTCAATTTATATTGCATATTAGCATAATGAAATATAATTTTTAAAGTTCTCAATACGATAAATCCAATAAAATCATTTTTATATTAAAATACATTACGAGTTTTATTTAATTGAAGCTCAAAATTTGTCCAGTTTGACTCAAAAAAGTCAAACTAGACAAATACACTAGGACGGAGGTAGTAATTCTTAAAGTACGGAAGACTTATAAATCAAAGTGGGTAAGGAGAGAGGGAAAGTGATAAGGAGAGAATTGGAGATATAAAATTCATCCATCCACATTCCTTCATATAAATTCATCCATCCACATCAATTGCACATTATATATCTTTAAATGCCTTACTCAAGGTGACCATTGGGTCGGTTCGGTTGATTTCGCTTGAAAACCGAACTAACCAAGCTTTTTTTGGACAATAGAAACCGACCAAAGTCTAACCGATGTTGGATAAAATCGAAGAAACCGAAAATTGATTTAACCGGCCGATTATGTTAAGTTTATCAAAACCGATAATTACCTCAAAAAAACCACATTACTCCCAACTGATTTCAAAATTTAACATGTAAGGCTCTGTTTCGTTCAACTTATTTTTTCTGATCTGATCTGATTTTTTGAATCTGATCTGATTTGATCTGATTAGATCTGATCTGATTTGATCGGATTGGATCTGATCTGATCTGATTAATTATGATTTGATTTAAAATCCAAATCGATAATTTGATTTGAGTTTATAATAACGTTTGAAAATTGTAATGATAATTCATATTATAATATAATCAATATTTTTTATTTTATAATTCTTTTTTAATAAAATAAAATTAGTTAATTTATATATTAGAATAATCATTCATATTTTAATGTAATAATATTTTTTATTTTATGATTATTGTTTGTGAAATAAGAATATTGATTTAATATTTTAATAATTAGTTCATACATACTACCTCCGTCCCACTCTTTTTGTCCAGTTTTGACTTTCGGAACTGTTTATCTAAGCACTTTGACTCATCAAATTCTCTCAATGTGTAAGTCTAAAAATAGTCATGTGTGATCTTGTTTGATTTGTCTTAACATATAGATTATTAATATATAATTTTTATAATATTTTAATATACAAATTACAAGATAAAATGGATTAAAGAAGTGCATTGGATGGTGTGCAAAAATGAAAGTGGACAAAAAGAGTGGGAGGGAGGGAGTACATTAGAATAAATATTTAATTTATATAAAATCAATAGTATTTTTATTAAAATATCTCATCTTTATAAAAGATCAAAATTTTAGAAACTCAAATTACAGGTAGCAATAAAAATGTATTTTAAAAGTAGAATTAGATTGACATTGTCAATGTATTTTAAAAATAATTTTTTCGACGTCTAATAATTAAGGATTAATTTCTCGGTTTTCTATTTAACTTGTTTCTAAAGTTTATTCCTTTTCATTTTTAAGAAGAAGAAGAAGAAGAAGAAGAATAATAATAATAATAATAATAATAATAATAATAAGAACAACAACAATAATAATAATAATTCTTTATGAGATCTGATCTGGTCTGATCTGATTGGATCTGATCTGATCTGATTAGATCTGGCCTGATCTGATTTGATTTGTTCTGATCTGATTCGATCTGATCTGGTCTGATCTGATTTTAATAAGAATAAGAAAAATTAAGAAAAAATAAGTTGAACGGAACAGGGCCTAAGTCATATTAAAAATACTCCTAAAAAATAAAAGTAAAGCAAAAAACCATATTCCTAAAAAACAAGTATTTAAATATTGAAAAAAAATACTATAACAGTATAACAGAAAGCAAATTAGAAAACGGAATGGAAATTGAGAATTGTCAAAATGCCCTGGCGTCTAATAATTTGAAATATGATTATTGAGTATGACGGTGACTGATAACTTATATGAGTGCTTGAGTAAGGTTTTAGAATGGACTATATTACATAAAAATCTGATTGGGGTCAATTGATTAAATACCTATTTTGGGTCTGGTTCGGCCACAACCACCAAGAACTGAAACCGAAAAACAAAAAAAAAAAAACAAACCGATCGAAATTCTTTAATTTTAAACAAACACTCACAACTCATTATTTCATCAACCTATCCATGTAATCATTCATGTCTCATGAGACTCACTTTACTTCATTTATTATATCGAATTATTTATACTTTGTACTATGTATTATGTTTTAAAATAATGTCCCAGAGTATTTGTCCACTTTCATTTTTACACACCATCGAATACACTTCTTTAATCCATTTTATCTTATAATTTGTATATTAAAAAATTATAGAAATTATATATTAATTAGTGCATCACCTGTGCGATAAATTAAGTTGTCCACAAATCATAAAGTTTATTTAATTTTAAATATAATTACTAACATAAAGATGTGTATTAAGAGTATATTATATTCAATACATGCTGTTATAATGAATTAGAGTAAGCAACGTACGTTTAACATCAGTCATACATTCTCAAAAACTTCCTTATAAACTACTCCCTCCCCCCAGAAAACATGGGAGTTTTGATTTTGAAGGGGGATTTAAAGAGAGTGTATTTTGGTATTGAATTTCCAAAAATGTCCTTTGATGTGATGGGTAAAAGTATGATTTGATGGATAGATTATTAGTAAAAAGGTATGATGTGATAGGTAGGGTATGAAAAAGTAAGGGGTAAAAGTGACTTTTTAATAGAAATGAGAAGTGTTTTTTGAGGCCGGATGAAAAAAGAAAGGAGAAAGGTTTTCAGGAACGGAGGGAGTACATTAATTGTAGTATTACATGGAGTATTATCAGGGCTACATTTCATTATTTTTAATCCCTCGCGAGACCGTACTCTAGACATGGCCACATACAGTTTTCTGTTGTTAAAAACAGGTTTTTTCAAGAATAAATCAACATGAAAAAGAGAGTGTTCCTGGATCTTGTTTATGGTCATCACATACGATACCATAACTGGAAATTATCTTCTTTGAAACTTAAATGGCAATCTGGTATCTGATGAAGTCAACGAAACTCGCGGTATCAAAACCGTTTGTCCTGCATTTTTTCAATGAATCATCTTTGCATCCAATAGACGGTTATCAAGTCTTGTTACAACTAAGAGCCTGTTCTTTAGGACTGGAAAAAAAGAGCTGGAAACTGGAAGAAACTGGAAAAAACTGGAAGAAACTAGAAGAAACTGGAAGAAACTGGAAGAACTGGAAGAAACTGGAAGGAACTGGAAGAAACTAGAAGAAACTGGAAAAATCTGGAAAAACAGGAAAAAATTAAAAGAAACTGAAAAAACTAGAATAAATTGTAAAATCTAAAAAAAGTTTTTAAAATTTTTTTATGTGTGGTTGATATAAATTATTATTATTGCTATAATAATAATAATAATAATTGTTGTTGTTGTTGTTGTTGTTAGTGGTGGTGGTGGTGGTAGTGGTGGTGTTATTACGTTATCTAAATGATTGTCTTTAAAATAAAAAAAATATTACGAATATTATTTTCATACATAAAAAGATAGTTTAAGAAAATAATTAGAGATGAACTAGCACTTAGTATTCTACAATGTAGTTAAACTTAATTGAAGGTACTATATTTTAGATTAAAATATTGATGTTTACCTTATATAAATTTAGATTAAAAAATATTCTACTCCCTCCGTCCCAAATTATTTGCCACATTTGTATTCCCGAGGCAAAATATTAAATTTTTTCAATTCATTTTATTTACATATTGGTATAGAAATAAAAAATAAAATTTACATATTAAAAAACTACATGAAAAGTTCTTCGAAATAAGAGGTGTCAAGAATATTTTATTTTATCAAATAATCAATGAAAACATCGAAATAAACAAAAGTTCCTGCGACTGTTGAAAAAGCAAATGTTGTGAATATTTAGGGACAGAGGGTGTATATAACTATTTAACCATAATTTTTTAAATAGTTTCGTATTTTTTCTTGTAGATTAATATACAAAAAAATGGTATTATTCATATTAAAAAGTTGAAAAAAAAAATAATGAATATGAATCATAAAAATAGTGAGATGACAAAATGAAATAATTTATAAACTATAGTTATCAACATAAAAATTGTAATTAAAAAATGTAAGAATAATAATAATAATATATTTTTTTAGAGTGATTTGTCAGAAAGTAGAAAGAATTTGAAGAAAATAAATATAGTTGGAAGAAATTAGAAGAAACTGGAAAAAACAAGAAAAACTGGAAGAAATTGGAAGAAACTGGAAGCAACTGGAAGAAACTGGAAAAAACTGGAAGAAACTGGAAAAAACTGGAAGAACTGGAAGAAACTGGAAGAAACTGGAAAGAACTGGAAGAAACTGGAAGAAACTGGAAAAAACTGGAAAAAACTAGAAGGAACTGGGAAAACTGGAAGTTAAGAGTTCAAGTCCAAAAGAACAGACCCTAAATGTGTTCCGTTGCACAGACCATTAGCATGATCAATATTGCGCAAAAACATGATCGGGAAGACGTATTCATATCATATGGCACACATTGAGAAAAAAATAGAATGAATTAAAATAAATTTGAAAAAAAGAAGACCAATACCATCAGACATGCTAAAAGTTATCGGTACATTGCTCAAATTCTCTTTGAATGTTGAAGTTTGTTAATGAAAATATATGTTGCACATTATTAAATATATGGCAAGCATCCATTGTGGAGAAATTGATTTGTGCTACTGCGTGACTTGGAGAAATATCATGCATGGATGGTGGCACATTTAAAGGGATTTGTTTTGGTCAAACTCCTCTTAATATTTGTTTCCTAGTTTGTAGATAATTAGTGCATGGTAGAGTTGTATAGTTATTGGGTTTCCTTGTATTAGCTAGTCATATATATATACTGTAACATGCTATGGAATACGAAAGAGAGAAAATATATTTTTCCATATTAGAGCTTTTCATGGTATCGGAGCCTACGGGCCTTTTTTTTCGTAAATCTTCTTGGGCGTAGACGTAGATGACAAATTCAGGAGAGAAGAAATCTGACGGCGACACCGGCGGTAATGGTGCTCCTCAACGTCGTACGATCTCGCCCTATGATCTTCATGGCTATCCCGAGGGTTGGGGTCGTCATAACAGCAGCGGCCGAGGTCGTGGGCGTGGGTGTGGCATCTCTCTTAGCAGGGGCGCTGGAGGACAGCAGCCGCACGCTGCACATGCCGCGGCAACAGGGCTGTCCGGAAGCAGCAGCGCCAGTGAGTCCTCCGCTGGTGCAGCGGTGGTTCCTTCTCTCTCGGCTGAGCAGTGGGAGACGTTTAGGGCTCTTTTAGCCTCTGTCAAGGATCCTCCGTCTGAAAAATTGTCAGGTATTCCTATTACTAAACGGTGGATTATAGATACGGGTGCCACGAATCATATGACGGGAGATTTACAATGTTTGATTGATGTACATTCTATACCGGGTTGTTGGATTCGTTTGCCGTGGGTCATGTTCGACTTAATGATTCGATTGTTCTGCACAATGTTTTCTTCGTTCCTGATTTGAACTGTGATTTACTCTCCGTGTCTCATTTGATCAAGGAGACTAATTGTCTGGTAAAATTCGACGGCCCACTATGTTTATTACAGGACCGTACCACGATGCGGGTGATTGGTGCGGGTAGACAATCTGATGGCTTGTACTATTTTCAACACACCTCTGTTGGTTGTGCGTTGTCAAGCGTGAAGGAATGTCAATTTGATCTATGGCATCGAAGACTTGGACATCCGTCACCAAAAGTGTTATCTTTCTTATCAGTTGCTAGTGATAGTGCATCAAGTGTTTTGAATAATGGGCCCTGTGCTATTTGTCTGCGTGCAAAGCAGTGTCGTACTTCTTTTCCTTCCAGTACCAATAAAACCACAGAATTATTTCAAGTGATTCACATTGATGTATGGGGTCCGTACAGGACACCAAGTTTGGATGGTTTTACTTCATTTTTGACTATAGTGGATGATTTTTCTCGTGGTACTTGGGTCTATTTATTGCGTGCAAAATCCGAAGTGCCATCCATTTTTCGTCAATTTTATGCTTTAATTGACCGACAGTTTAATAAAAAGTTAAAGATTGTCCGAAGTGATAATGGAACTGAATTTGAATGCCTCAATTCCTTCTTTCATGAGCAGGGTATCTTACATGAGACATCGTGTCGTGGGACGCCACAACAAAATGGTAGGGTTGAGCGCAAGCATCGACATATTTTAAATGTTGCGCGCGCCCTACGTTTTCAAGCTTTTCTACCAATCGAATTTTGGGGGGAGTGCATACTTGCTGCGGCATATCTAATCAATCGGACTCCCTCCACCGTGTTGAAAGGAAAAACCCCGTACGAACTCATGTTTGGTTGCCCACCGTCGTTGAGCTCCATTCACACCTTTGGTTGTTTATGCTATGTTCATAATCAAGATCGTCACGGAGACAAATTTGAAACTCGTAGTGTGCCGGGCGTATTTTTGGGCTACCCCTACGGGAAGAAAGGGTGGCGTGTCTACTGCCGGGATACCGGGAAATTTATTACTTCTCGTGATGTAATTTTTCACGAAAATGTCTTTCCATTTCAGGAAGGAATTTCTTCCACTACAGATGCTTCATTGGACAGCTTGCAACTTGGTTATTTAGATGATGAAGATGACGTACGGATTCCAGCCAGGGGGGCCTTGCTCCAACCGCACAAAGGACGCCCATTCTACAGTCCTCGTCCTCCCTGCCTACTGTTTCTGCACATCTAGAAGACTCGTCATCCACTGCCGACGCCCAGCCCATGCTCTCTGCTGCCCAGCCGGAACTGCCGTCCACCACTGCCGAAATCCAGCAGGCTGTTTCCAGCACCGAATCAGCTCCTGTTTTGGGTCGTGGCCAGCGACAGCGGACTCCCAATGTGCGCTTAAGTGATTACCAGACCTATGCTATCACCCATGGTGTTTCTCCTGCCATTCCAAATTGTAAGTATCCTTTGACACATTACATTGGATATGCTAAGTTTTCAGCAGGTCACCGGGCTTATTTGGCGGCTGTGGATTCTGGACATGAGCCCCAACTTTATAAGGAGGCCGTGAAGTCGCCGCATTGGCGACAAGCAATGACTGCCGAGATCGATGCACTGGAGAAGAATGACACTTGGCAACTTGTTCCTTTGCCACATCACAAAAAGGCCTTGGGTTGCAAGTGGGTATACCGTATCAAGCGCAAGTCTGATGGCTCGATCGAGAGATATAAAGCTCGCTTGGTTATTTTGGGAAATCATCAAGTTGAAGGTATTGACTATCAAGAAACTTTTGCTCCTGTTGTTAAACTCACTACTGTTCGGATTCTTCTTGCTGTTGCCGCTACACGCAATTGGGAGCTTCATCAAATGGACGTTCACAATGCGTTCCTTCATGGTGATTTGAGTGACGAAATCTATATGCGACCACCTCCAGGTTATCGTTCTCAGACACCCGAGTTAGTGTGCAAATTACGAAAATCTCTCTATGGCTTAAAGCAAGCCCCGCGGTGTTGGTTCGCAAAACTGTCTGGTGCATTGCGTCGCTATGGTTTTGTTCAGTCTCATTCTGATTACTCCTTATTCTCTTTTCACAAAGGTGGCTCTGTGGTCCATATTCTTGTTTATGTTGACGATTTGGTGATAGCCGGGAATAACTCTCTTGAAATTACCTGTTTCAAGAAATATCTTTCTGATTGTTTTCATATGAAAGATTTGGGTGCTCTCAAATATTTTTTGGGCGTTGAAGTCGCCCGGAATTCTACAGGTATATTTTTATGTCAACGAAAATATGCTCTTGATATTATTTCTGAGACAGGATTACTTGGATGTCGTGCACTTGGCGCTCCGTTGGAGCCTAATCATAAATTGGCATTGGCTACTGGACCATTTTTTGACGACCCAGGGGCGTATCGTCGTCTGGTAGGACGCCTTGTCTATTTGTCTGTTACTCGTCCTGATCTTTCCTATGCAGTCCATACCTTGGCTCAATTCCTTCAGGAGCCAAAAATTGATCACTGGAATGCTGCTTTGGGCGTGGTTCGTTATCTTAAAGGCACACCCGGGAATGGAATTCTTTTACGTTCTGATAGCGCTCTTTTCTTGACTGGATGGTGTGATTCTGATTGGGCTGCTTGCCCCTTGACTCGTCGTTCTTTGACTGGTTGGTTTGTTCAACTTGGCGTCTCTCCTGTCTCTTGGAAAACGAAGAAACAACCTACCGTGGCTCGTTCTTCTGCCGAAGCTGAGTATCGTTCTCTAGCCGTCTTAACCTGTGAGCTTAAATGGCTTCGTGGGTTATTGCGTTTTCTTGATGTTCCTCATCCAGCACCTATGCAGATTTTCTGTGATAGTACAGCAGCGCTTCACATCGCTGCCAATCCTGTGTTTCATGAGCGCACTAAGCATATCGAGATTGATTGTCACTTTGTTCGTGATGAATTATTACGTGGTTCCATTCGTACATCTCATGTTTCCACTCATAACCAATGTGCGGATATCCTTACGAAAGCTCTGGGCAAAGGACGGATCGATGCTCTACTTCCCAAGTTGGGCGTTTGTTTGTTACACGCTCCAACTTGAGGGGGGGTGTTAATGAAAATATATGTTGCACATTATTAAATATATGGCAAGCATCCATTGTGGAGAAATTGATTTGTGCTACTGCGTGACTTGGAGAAATATCATGCATGGATGGCGGCACATTTAAAGGGATTTGTTTTGGTCAAACTCCTCTTAATATTTGTTTCCTAGTTTGTAGATAATTAGTGCATGGTAGAGTTGTATAGTTATTGGGTTTTCTTGTATTAGCTAGTCATATATATATACTGTAACATGCTATGGAATACGAAAGAGAGAAAATATATTTTTCCATATTAGAGCTTTTCAAAGTTGTTTCAATATGTCCTTGATCATCGACACTATTTAATACCGATTGTCCTTCAGTATCTCCTAACAAAACGTTTAATTAGGAAGAAAATACGAAAAAATTTATATATGATAATTTTTTTATTCTTTTATGAAATGTGTATAGTACAGAAAATTATCACAAACCTTCAATGTTGATATTACTCATATAAACAGTCTAATGATTTCTAGATGTTGAAGGTTCTGCATAGTTCGTGAACGAATTATTTAGGTTTCTCACAACACGGTGTCTCCCAAATAAGTTACTCCCTCCGTCCTATATCTTTCTTCTCGTTGCGCAAAACGAAGAAAAATACCAAGTTTTTTCAATCTATTTTATTTAAATATTGGTATAAAAATAAAAAATAAAACATACATATTTAAAAACTACATCAAAAGTTCAACAAAACAAGTGGTGACAAGAATATTTTATTTTATCATATAGGCCATGAAAAAACACAAATAAATATAAATTCCCGTGAAGTTGGAATAGTGCTCTAGGAAGAAAGTTTTAGGACGGATGGAGTATTTGTTTAATAAAAATGGAGTAAATTTTACCCAAATTTCCAAACATATTATAAAATTTAATAACGCTGTTAAGTACTCCCTCCGTCCTAAAACTTTCTTCCCAAAGCACTATTCCAACTTCACGAGAATTTATATTTATTTGTGTTTTTTCATGGCCTATATGATAAAATAAAATATTCTTGTCACCACTTGTTTTGTTGAACTTTTGATATAGTTTTAAAATATGTATGTTTTATTTTTTATTTCTATACCAATATTTAAATAAAATAGATTGAAAAAACTTGGGATTTTTCTTCGTTTTGCGCAACGGGAAGAAAGATATAGGACGGAGGGAGTAATAAAATACATGGTGAGAATTACGCATCGTTAATCATTTATCGACTATAGTATAAACACTGTGTAGTGTGTATAACGTAATAGCCAACCTTTAAACTTTTCACAGTTATATAACACAGGCACTTTTATAAAATTATTTAGAGTAGTCTGTTGAATTTCTTGTTTAGCCAGTTTTGAATTTTTTTGCAGTGTAACATGTGCCGTACGATCAACTCAATCAAAACAACAAAAAAAATTATATTTTCATAGTTTTTGGAACTGCATATTTTATATAAACGCAGCTAGAAAGTAAAATAATATGCATACTTATAAAAGATACTCTCTCCGTTTCTCAAAACGGTTCCTCTTTTGACTTTGGGAAAAATAAGGAAGTGTTAAATTATAGTTGACTTTCCAAAAAGTAATTTGTATATTAAAAAATTATAGAAATTATATATTAATAATCTATATATTAAGACAAATCAAACAAGATCACACATGACTATATTTAGGCTTACACATTGAGAGAATTTGATGAATCAAAGTACTTAGATGAACAGTTCCAAAAGTCAAAACTGGACGAATACTCCGGAACGGAGGGAGTATCAATTTTTGAATTTTAACATATTAGATGAATAAAAAATTACATAAAATACTGATTTAATAAATTAGAAAGTATATGAATTCATATTTAGAAGAATCAAATTAGAGAAGATAATTACAACACTTTAATATAAAAAAAAATTAAAATTAAATAATAAGACATCATATTAATTATATTAAATATAATTAATTAATAGAATTAATTAGTAATCTTTTAATATAATAAAGAAGACTCTGGTTCACAGGAATGCGACATTTGGCATGTCTATTTGGCACAATTTTAAAACGCCAGCGCCACGCAATCCTTTAAAACTATAAAGGAGACTGATTCACAGGAATGCGACATTTGGCATGTCTATTTGGCACAATTTTAACACGTCAGCGCCACGTAATAACTGTAAAATTAAAAGAAAATATATACGGACTGCACCAGCGGATCTCGCTATACTCTATTCCACCTGACTGCAAAAGTTTTTGCGATAATTGCTGGTCTTCAAAAAAAGCAATCGCTGGCTTCAAAAAAATTCTTTCCTTCTATGAATTGAAGGAAAAGCAATCGCTGGCTGAAGATCTGTCGAGATGAATTGAAGATTTTCGTATTCAAAACAACTCCTTTCCTTCTATGGGATTCGCTAGCCTTCAAAAAAGGAAGAAATTAGAGAATCGATGTATGATTGCTAAATCCTTGGCTGAAGATTGCTAAGCAAATGCAGGTGTTGATGACAATTGGACATCAATTGAATTTTTTAATGAAATCAAATGTTTAGAAATCTCAAACCAAAAAATAGTTTTGACAAAAGGGACACCAACTATAATATTTAGGAATATTGACCAAACATTTAGATTGTATAATCAGATAAGATTAAACTTTAAAAAATTGTGATATAACGTTATCGATGCAATTGTGGTTTCAGGAAATCGAGTCGGTGAAAAGGTTTACATACCTAAAATGAATTTTGGTACCACCTGATTTGGGACTACCATTCAAGTTATAAAGAAGACATTTCTCAATAATTTTATATTTTGCGACAACTATTTATAAAAAATCAAGATCAAACATAGTCATTTCTTACATTATTTCTAACCAAATTCGTGTTCACTTATAGTCAACTTTATGCTACTATTTCACGGGTGAAAATGAAGAAAAAGTTAAAAATATTAGTTCTAGATGATAATGAAAATCCTTGCAACCACACTAAAAATATTGCATGCCATGAAGTTTTTATAAAAATATGAATTTTAAAAAACTCTTTGAGGTGTTCGCTTTTGAATTTATATATAATAATTTTCATAACCAAATATTAAATGCGAAATAATTTATTTTACTATGATTATTTTTTCCATAGTGTTAAAGAACACATTACATATATTTTATTAATTCATTTGAAATATTACATTAAAGATATTTTACAGAATCGTCAAAAATTTCATTTGACCTCGTGCGTGGCATGGGTTAGAATACTAGTTTTACTTTAATATTTAAGACTCGTGTCACTAACATGTTTACATGTGCCATCCTACATGTCAAGTTTTAAATAACATGGCACAAGAATAAATTACACGACATGCTTTAAAATCTCATTCATCATTTATAAAAAATTATTTATGATAACCTTTTAAATTTGATGAGTTTAAAAATTAAAATTATATATTTTATATTAAATTAATCATGGACTTTTGAACTTATTGAAAATTATACAAATAAGAAATATAGTTTCTCAACAAAAATTAAATGAATTATTCATAAAAAAAAGAAAGTAATCATGACTAATCTACGTCTTTTTTATATAAATAAAACAATAATATTAAAATTCTTTTGAGTGAAATATAATGAAACAAAATTTTCATAGAGAAAACATATAATAGTGAAAATTGAGAATTGAAAAAATATAATCTTCATATTCATATATTTATAGTTTAAAGTACCAAATGACAACATATATTTTTGAATAGAATATATATATATATATATATATATATATATATATATATATATATATATATATATATATATATATATATATATATATATATATATATATTAAAATAGGTCTAGTGGTTCATGTGCATTGAAAAATAAGTATGAATACACCATTTGTTTTCAAAATTCATTTTTTAAAAAATGTCAATCATTTCAAAAGGTTGCACACGCACCACCTCAATTCATACTATTTTTCGTTCATTTTTATGTTAAGAAAGGGGGCCCTATTTTCTAATCCACATGGGCACCTGACACGCAGACACCAGTGCCTACTATCATTTAAAATCTTCTTTATAATGCATTAAAATTCAAATTGATTTGTATTTGAAATAATAAAATAAAAAATACTTTCTCTGTCTAAACTTAAACATTTTCGGTTTTATATTTTCAAAAATAAACAAATTATATTTTGTACGTTCAAAAAATAAAATAAAATAAAAATAAAGAACAAAAAATAGAAAAACAGAAAAGGGAAATTAAAAAAGAAAAAGATACAAAAATTATCCTACTGAAAAGGAGAAATGGATCCATAAAGTGTACTAATAAGGTTTTTTTTGGAATGTCCAAAAATTTAAATTTTTGGATAAAAGTTTTTCAGAATGATAAAAATATAATGATTAAAATTTATTGAACATTTTCAAAAAAAATCAATTTTTATTTATTATATAAAACTAAAATTAATGTGCTTTTAAAAAATTAATGTTTTAAATTTTCCCATTAAAGTCACCTAATTAAAAATAATATTTCATTTATAAGATGTTCCTTTTGTTCTCTAGAGAGAAGGAAATAATGAATAAACAATATGATACACATTAATTTTTTTCAGATTAAACAAAAGTATCATTTAAATAAGACAAGAGAAATAATTAGACTAAATTATTAATAAGAGCAAAAGTATAAAAAGACAAATATGGATATAAAAGAGTCATCTTGGTGCCTTTTTTTTTGAAACAACAAGCAATTCATTAAACATTCAAAAAAGGACCGAGAAAGTTTGGTGGGTTAAACTCCCATGTATCAACACAACTCTCAACCTGTCTAGCCAATGAATGAGTCAAAACATTCTCAGATCTGGGCACAAAATGAAATTCAATGTGTCTAAATGAAGAAATAAGAGCAAAGCAAGAATTCAACAGTGAACCCACGTAAGACAAAAAGGAGGAGGCATTCCCTTGCTGTAAAATTTGAACCAGTTAAAGATTGTAAAAGGATAGTATCACCATATCAATGCCCCTATTTTTTAGCCACGAAAGGCCTTTTTACAGGCCACAACTTCAGCCATAAAAGGATCAAAATCACTTTGGGTGAAACCATTAACTGCTGCCTTGAAAGTGCCATCAGGTGCAAAGAGAATACACCCAAACCCAGTTAGCTTCGTACCGGGAAACAGAGAAGCATCCACTGAGCATCTCCAAAAGTTGGAAAGCCCCTCCACCGTTTGTAACCTCCCACGAGCTGTAGTAAGACCCCTGCCGTTAGAGCTATAAGTGCTATGCAAGTGAATTGTCTGGTGCTTCAAGGTTAAGGGCATGGCCACAACACGATTCCATAAGGCATCATTTCGGTTCTTCCACAAAACCCATATCGTCCAAGCAATCCGTTGAAGGTCAACTGTTGAACTCGTAATCATAACCTGCTGGAGCCAAGAAGGAAATTCAGAGGCAGACGACCGATTCCCCCCCCCCCCCCCCAATGCCAAAAGACTCCAAACAGAATTAGCAAGAGGACATGTGAGAAAAATATGTCCAGTTGTCTCCCCCGTAGAACCACACACAGGACAATGAGATTCCAGCTCCAAGCCTTTAGAGATAAGAGTACACAATGTTGGGAGAATCCCACGAACTGCTCGCCAGAGACAAACACGTACTTTTGGTGCAACTGGAATTTTCCATAGTCTTCCCCAACAAGAAAAGGACGGATCTGGCAAGGCTTCCCCCATGAATTTCCGATAGCCATCTTTAACTGTGTACTGACCCCGAACATCACCCTTCCAGTACCAAGTATCCAGTAAGTAATAGTTGAAAGGTAGCTTTTGGATCTCATGAACATCCCTAGGACAGAGCAGAGAATTAAGAAGTGGAATATTCCAAGAGTGTAAATCACGGTCAATGCAATCCGGGACCCGCGGGTTGTCGCCCATCCCCGGTGGGGCAGAAAGCAAGTAAGGGTTAGCTTCATCCAAAAGCCAAGGGGTTCCCCAAGCCATAGTGTTCTCTCCATTACCTACCCGCCGGCGCACATTTACATGTAAATAATTTCTAACTTCGTCCATTTGAGAGGTCTTATATTATACATTTGGATGAAAAATATTTTTCTTTAATATTAATTTTGTTTAGATCTCATTTGATTAAATCTAATCTTGTTTGATCTACGTGGCTGGATATGATCTGATTAGATCTGATTTTATTAAGAATAAATAATAATCATAAAAAATAAGTTGAATGAAACTAAGTCTTAGTTGTTTGTTATTTAAAAATAGTTACTGTAGTAGTAATAAAAATAATAATAATGCTCCCTCCTCAAATTAAAATTCATGCTTATTATTTACATGGTCAAACTTTATTCAATTTCTTTCTCTTTTTTTGATAGTTATTTGTTAAAAAATAATCATGTCACCACTAGTTATTTTGCAGATCCTTTAATACAGTATTTTAATATGTAATTTTTATTTTTTAAGTCCACTGAAAATAAATTTAATTATACATCGTAAACCGAAACAGAAAATATAAATAGAGACGAAGAGAGTAATAACATGCCAATATCAAAATGATGTTTTCATAAAGTTGGTCCTACATTTTGAAATCAACATTTTGTGTTCAGCATAATTTTAAGCGGCCCAGTCCTATGGTCACTAGGTTTCAATGGCCACAGAAGCCACTGCCCTGATCCAGACACTTACGGTGCTCCATTCATAAAATTGATTGTTTCTATCTCTCCTAACCTCCCTAGTAAACCCCCTCACCCAATCCCGACCCCAACTTATCTCACACCCACGTCAATTGCACCCCGCAAGTTCAATTGACTTTTAGATCAAAATTTTAGACTTTAAAGTCAACTATACTTGCAGGATGCAATTGACGTGGGCGGGAAATGAGTCAGAGTCAGGGCTGGGCATGGGAGAGTTATCGAGGGGTACAAATCATAAATTTTACGAACAGAGCACTGTAAGGTGATAGTGGATTTCGTGGCCACTGAAAACCAATCAATGTCCATTGAACCTAGCCGAATTTTAAGGGGTGTGCTAGGTGTACCCCAGTTCTGTGACAAGCCTAGTGTACACCAGCCAGGGTACACGTAAGTTTTTCCTAATTCTAAATTACCAAACACCCCTCAACCAAACATGTGAAAAAGAAAGTAACCCAAAGGAGTTTTCATATAACATGCAACACTAAACATGCAAAGAGGTCAACACAAATGTGGGTCTTAACAGAACAAAAAAACACAAGCTTCTGCAAACAAGTTTGAAATGGCAAAAAGCTGACCATCTTTGGAACTCCTAAGTTCTTGAAAGAGATACAGCACAACTTCACTCTGCCATACTGACACCTTCATGGCCAACATCATCATCGTCATCACTTAATTGAAGATGAGCAAGTTGCTCCAGAGGAATTGCAGGGAAATCATCGTCATCACTGGCGGATGCCATTTCCGAGGGTTGATATTCCTTATTGCGGTACAGTGACAAGTTAAATATGTCCTCAGGGTTCTCCTCCAACTCTTCCAAGAACCGTTCATACTCTGAAATCGCCTTCTCTTTGTTGTCTTTCGCTCTGCCGGTGTCATCAACTTCCATGTTAAGTGACTTGAGCTTCCATGGACGAGGCTTGCCCCTCTTCCTCTGCCGCTTTTCTTCATAGCTTTTCTTTATCAAAATCACTTCAGGGAGGGAAAAACCTTTGTATTTGTCCAACTCGATTTCGTTATTGTTGGCTCCATACAGATCATAACCAAAGGCATTGTCCCCGGATTTCAAAAGATGGCCTATATGTGTTCTTACCGTGAACATTATGTCATTCTTGCCGAAATCTGATAGACGAGCTACTTGGACATCAGCCATAGCATATTTCGAACCACCAACAGTAACTTCAGAAGACACAAGTTCAACATCCAAAACTATATATTCCACAAGCTGCCTACTTGTGAGTAGAGGCTTAAATGATGCTCTCCAATACTGATCAGCATCTAGAAAACAGTGCCTCAAAGTGAACGGATCCAGCAAAGTAATGCTATTGGTCACTTTAGTGCAGATCACAAGCGGGCCAAGATTTCCCAAACTGGCAGACAGCTTTTGTGGGAGACAAATGAGGTCTTCACGGCATACTGGAGAGATCTCAACGGAAAACGTATACTTGTAATTGTAGGTATTGCTCTTTCCGTCTTGAGACACAAGTTGCTTGTCGCTACGACTTCTGGTAGGCACCACCTTACCCACAAAATCCACAAACTTCAGAGCATGACTTCTATTTCCAAAGAAGAAATCCACCCCCTGAGTCATTTGTTTTATAAGTATGGCCCGGGAAGCAGCATTGTGCTTAAGAATGACCTGTTCCAAATAAAAGAAAGTTCTCCTGTGAGAAACATGCTGCCTGAGCTGCACTGCGGCCACCCACTGGTCAGGGTTGGCCTGAATACGTGAGCAAGGTTCGCACAACTGATAGTGGACGACAAACTCAACAATATACGATTGTTCAAGGATTGCCCCCTGCAGAACTTCTTTCTGAATTTTAAGCTTGACTTGGATCCTCTTGGAATGAGGCTCGGTCCAGCTGAACTCGGCATCCACCAAACGAGCTTTATTAAAAGATTTCAGCCTCTTCACACAGAATGTTAGAAGATCTTTGGATTCAGGCTGGGCTTTAATCCAAGTTCTAGGAGGCTGTAAATAGCTTTCACAATCCGGGCAGTAAGTAATGGTGACATGTTTCTGTAACCCTTCAGTTATATCAACCTCCGAGCGTAAACAACGGGCACACATATTGACAGCATTGGGCTGTATGGGCACACCACATTTGCAGCACGGAACATTGCCAATTGTTTGAGAGACATTGAACATACCTGAATCTTCTCCCATCATTCTGCCTAGTCACAAAGAAGCAGGAAAACACTTATAAGGCTAGAAACACAGATTCCACAGCCTACATAGTCACACACTTTATATTTCCTTTGTCTTAGGTTGTCCTTTTTGGGATATCTGGAATAAATTGTCAGCTTACCTTAACAAGGTTAGTAAACAATTTGTTATGAGTGATCTAAAATACAACCTAAACTGAAGATTAGCATTGTTTGCCTCAATTAAGGACGAGCTAATTTCATTTTTTTTGTTATTAACCACTGTCTTAAAAATTGGACAACAAAATAGTAAATTCAATCGTTTCCTTCATCTAATATCCCCTATTCTTAAAAATTGTCACGAAATCATACCAGGAGATGATTAAAATTACAGGGACATAGAAAAGAATACTATAACCACGAAAATAATTGCACAAAGCAGTCAGTGAAGCAGATAGTAATCGGAAACTGAAAAACATAAATTGTACAGTGCTTGTTCAACGATTAAAAAATCATCTAAAATTGTGGAATTCGTACCTTAGACCTAAAAATTCATCAACAATATTTGAAACAAAACATTAGAAAATCTGTTTGAGAGTATTTTCTAAAGTTGGAAGTTAAAGAACGGAGAATCGTCTAACAAAGAGGCAAGAGCGAAAAGGAAGTACCTGGAATGGAGATGGAGATGGAGGGACGGTGAATCGGCTTAGAGTAGATCAGTTGTAAAGAATAGTGTTTATAGGGTCGGCTAGGAACCGGCCAAATAATATTATTGGTTTTTTTAGTTGGACTCAATGCGTGAACCGGCCCAATAATATTACTATTGAGGAATGAAACTTCTTTTTTTTCAGTATTCATATGAAGATTAAGAAAAATGAAAATATATAACCAAAAATAGTGTAAATAGAAGGAAACGATGTAATTGACAAAAATGAAAAAGTCTAAATTTAAGAACATGTGTATAGGAAATACCAAAATAAAAATTTTATGTTCTTATATCTAAAAGAAAAAATGACAATGCCAAAAATGTCAACATATAATGCCAAAAAATATTATAGAATGCTAAGATACTATGCTACATTGTCAATGTGCGAACTCTTATTTTAGTAATAAAAACATAGATAGCACTCTTGTTCTAGGATAAAAGTTATGTTTTACTCTTCTTTTGGAAATTTCTCTACCCAAAAAAATCTAGTATGGAAAGTGGAACCTCATTTTAAATAGATAAAAACTTATTGTGGAACATTATTATGTGACAGAAAGAGTATTACTCATAGTTATCAGAATAAGATCAATTGAAATCACTTCTAATCAATTTTGGGCTCGATTATTCGGTCAGTTTCGATCACAACCACCAAGAATCGAAACTGAAAACCGAAAAAATCAAACTGGTCAAATTTTTATATGTTTTAAATAAACATTCACAACTCATTTCATCCATCTATTCATGTAATTATTCATGAGACTCACTTGTACTTTATTTATTATTTTGATTTATTTAAACTTTGTAGTATGTGTTATATTTTAAAATAATATTAATTTCTTATTTCAACATATTAGATGAATAAAAAATTTACATAAAATATTCATTTACTGTAATAAATTAGAGAGTATATGAATTTATATTTAGAAGAATCAAATTAGAGAAGATAATTACAACACTTTAATATAAATAGAAATTCAATAACATTACATAATAAAATTTATATTTTTTTTCAAAAAAAAACTTTAAGTTAAACAATAAGACATCATTCTAATTATATTTATTTATTATAATTAATTAGTCATTATTTTAAAACAACTAATTTATAATTAAATTAAACTAGAGATTATATTAATTACTTATTATAATATAAATATTATTACTTCTTCCGTCTCATTTTATAACGCCTATTTCGGTTTATGATGTTTGACTGAATTTATTTTCAAACCATTTTATATGACAAATGGTATAGAATTAAAAAATAAAAATTACATATTAAAAAACTACAAAAAATCTACAAAACTAGTAGTGACAATAATATTTTATTTTATCAAATTACTAACGAAAATAGAAAAAGAAAGTGAATGAAGTTTGACCCTGTGAATAGTGAACATGCATTATAATTTGGGACGGAGGGAATATAATTCAAAATACGAAACCAATGAAATGATGGGACCATTTATCATCATGAATCATGTTTAAAGGTTTAAACATATTACCTTCTCACTCCATCTAACACATCATTCCCAATAGTTTAAATGTTTTATGCATCAATTCAAATTGTGGATGGCACCAATGGAGGGGAGCGAATCTCAAGCCTTCTCATGGTGTGCATCGTCTTGACATCTTCTTGGGTTAAGGTCATGGTAGAGTATTTCCGGCCAGGGATTGATTGAGCAACAGAGTGATAATGTAGAAAAGGAGACCAAACTCGGGATGCATATTTGTTATGGTAGGGCGTTGGGAGCTAGCTAGTGGCGACAAAAGTGTTGAGCCCAATGTTCTCAAGGAGTGCCGGCTCATTGAATAGGTCGCCTTCTTCCCCGACATATATAGTCCCCTATGTCATCACCATTGTTGAGAGGGAGGACATAGATAGGGAGTCTTACAATTTCCCACAAAAGCTCCTTGGGCTACATCTATAACAATAGGTAGTCTATTGCACCATTTGCATGTACACTACAAGAAACTGCTCATTTTGCGGCGGATATAATCCGTCACAAATCAGCAAAGGTAATGAAAAGTTTGTGACCAAAATGTAATGTGGTCGTGTAGATCAATGGCGGGGCTTCATTCTGTTTCTTTTTCATATATTAGACGTAATAACATCGTTGCTCATACGCTTGCGAGGAGGTTTGAGTCCAATCATGGGGCCAAGTATTGTTCGCCCTTTGTTGATTCAGTTATAAAGAATTTTCTTTACCGTCAAAAAAAAAATTGAATTGATTACACTTTGTTCTGAATCTACTTCTCACTTCGTTCTTTAGAAAGGAATTTATATGTGCGGCAAAACTTTCTTTCATATATACACATTTTAAGTTCTAACTAACCACATATATCACGACAAACTTATAGTTTCATAATCCAGCAACAAAATAAGTAAAATTCCAAATATTTGTGTAGTTCAGTGTTGGGACTAAATACCTGAGCAAGGTTTACATAACTGGTCATGGACAACAAACTCAACAATATACGATTGTTCAAGGATTGCCCCCTGCAGAACCTCTTTCTGAAGTTTAAGCTTGACCCGGATCCTCTTGAAATGAGGTTCGGTCCAGATGAACTCGGCATCCACCAAACGAGCTTCATTAAAATCTTTCAGCCTCTCCACACAGAATGCAAGAAGATCTTGGGATTCAGGCTGGGCTTTAATCCAAAATCCAGGAGGCTGTAAATAGCTTTCACAATCCGGGCAGTAAGTAATGGTGACATGTTTCTGTAACCCTTCAGTTATATCAACCTCCGAGCGTAAACAACGGGCACACATATTGAAATCATTGGGCTGTATGGGCACACCACATTTGCAGCACGGGACATCGCCATTTGTTTGAGAGTCATTGGACCTACCTGAATCTTCTCCCATCACTATGCCTAGACACAAAGAACCAGGAGAACATATATAAGGCTAGAACGACCGATTTCACAGCCTACACAGTCACAATTTAGGTATCCTTCGTCTTACGTTGTCCACATTTTTTTGTTGGGATATCTGGAATAAATTGTCTGCTTACCTTACCAAGGTTTATAAACAAATAATTATGAGTGACCTAAATAAAATACCATCTAAACTGCAGATTGGCATGGCTTGCCACAACGATAAACGAACTAATTTCAATGTTCTTTTTGTTATTTTAACCTATATCTTAAATTATATGGAGTAGATTCAATATGTGAAGCAGATAGTCATCTGAAACTGAAAAAAATCAATTGTACAGTGCTTTTTAAGACAGAATGTCTAGGTTAGATTTAAATATTCATCAACGATAAAAAAAATCATCTAAAATTGTGGAATTCATACCTTAGATCTAAATATTCATCAAAAAATAATCGAAACATAACTTTAAGAAAAACCTGTTTGAGAGTATTTGCTAAAGTTGGAAGTTAGAGCAGCGAAGAACGGAGAATCGTCGAACAAAGAGGCAGGAGCGTAGAAAAGTAAGTACCTGGGAATGGGAATGGAGATGGAGGGACGGTGAATCGGCGTAGAGGAGTTATAGGGTTTATAGGGTCGGCTGGGTACTAGTTGCAGTTTGGGTCGAGTCCTTATGTACGGTTTTTTGTTGGACTGAATGCGTGAACCGGCCCAATAATATTGAGGAATGCAACTTCTCTTTTCCAATATTCCACCTCCATCCCGTATTAATATCAGAAATTTACCTAAATAGGACTAAAACATAATGACTTTCCCAATATAGGACCTTTGGTCATTATCAAGTAGTCATTATTCAACTAAATGTTCATCATTACTGGACATTATTCCTTCCACTAGGTCATTATTAAGTCCTATTTAGAGAATAAAAAAATTTAAGTCCTACATTAGGAAAATCATTATGTTTTAATCCTATTTAGTGCAAATTTCACTATTAATAGTTCACATTTGACCGCTACAAATATTTAAAAAGTAAAATTAGATAATTAAAAGAAAAATAAAAGTGTACACACATAAATATATGCACAGACATATAAAAATATTTGTATATGTGTGTTGTGTATTAGAACAACAACTTCATGTACTGTGGAAATATTATAATTTTGGAAAAATTATCCAAAATAATCCCAACTTTACCCGATCTTTCAAAAATAATTCCATCTTTCACTGTGATGCATAATAATCCCAACTTTATTGAAATTTGCCAGTTTTGGGTCGCCGTTAAGTTTCTAACGGAGGGTTAACGGAAATGCCCGTTTTAGGCAACAAAATGAAAGTTGGGATTATTTTTGATGAATTTTTGTTTTTTAATTTTTTTTGGAAATTTTTATTTAAATTTTTTGAATTACTTTCAACCTCCATTTCTTTTTCTTTTTTAAAGATTATTCTTACCTTAGAAAAAATAGATATAAAAATAATGAAAATGAGAAAAATAACTAAAACTATACAAAATTAATCAAATAAATAATGTAATCAATATAAATTAAACAGAAACTGGTAAGAAAATAAAATAAATATATACGGAGTGGTGGGTTTTAACATTTTATACGCTATACGGAGTCTTAATGTACTACTTATTTTTTAAAAGAACAAGCCATCCGGTAAAGTTGGAATTATTGTAGATAATTTTTTCTAAAAAATAAGAAGTGATATGTTAAAACTTTGTATAATGCGTAAAATATTAAAACCCACCCATATATTTTTATTTTACTTTTACCAATTTTAAGTTAGTTTCCATTGATTACCTTATTTATTTTATTATTTTTGTATCATTTTAGTTACATTTCTCATTTTTTTCATTTTTATATCTATTATTTTTATTTTTTAAACTAAGATTAATCTTTAAAAAAGGAAAAAGAAATGATAATGAGGTAGAAAGTAGTTTAAAAAATTTAAATGAAAAATTTATAAAAAAATAAAAAAAATGAAAATTCATCAAAAATAATCCCAACTTTCATTTTGTTGCCTAAAACGGGCATTTCCGTTAACCCTCCGTTAGAAACTTAACGGCGACCCAAAACTGGCAAATTTAAGTAAAGTTGGGATTATTATGCATCACAGTGAAAGATGAGATTATTTTTGAAAGACCGGGTAAAGTTGGGATTATTTTAGGTAATTTTTCCTATAATTTTTTGAGTCTCTAATTCTACTTGTCAACAGGCTCAATGATACATTAGAAATGGAGTCATTATACACGAAGTCTATAATTTTTCTAGAGATATGTGTTAAAACATTATGCTATCTATCATATTTTTCAAATCATCAACTAAACTTCTATCAGTAACGAAAGAATTATTTTCCATACTGTATGAAATAAATAGAACAATTTGTTATTGTTAGTCTATAAATAATGTTCCATGAGTATTATATTGTCAAGCACATGTAAATAATACATACCTATATTAAAAGGGTGCAATTAATAAAATGCTCGAGATACCTAAAACGAGTCATTCTGTTTGATATCTCATTCTGTGTATCATAAATATAGAATTGACTAAATTGTGGTATTTCACCATCTTGAGAAATTAAAGATGGTATGTGAAAATGATTGTGCCTGCTAAGTGTAAATTGCTGCTCGACCGTTGTTGTGAGATGCATCAATATTTCCATCCATATACGTGAATGAAAATATATTGTTGTATTTTCTTAAATTTTTCATGGTAGTAAGAACTCCTCGCACCAAGTACATAAAATAAATTATAAAGCAAATCTGAGGGTTTCTTTAGAAGAGACAATTAAACTTTTCTTTTTATGTAACAAACTGATAACTCTATATGTTCTGAATCTTTATTTGTTTGGTTCTTTCTTCATACTGCAACAAAGCTTCCCAAAATTCACAAATAAATGTGGGATCCCCAAAATGGATGATCTCTAAATGAAAAATAAAATATGATATAGCTAATCTTATATATATATATATATATATATATATATATATATATATATATATATATATATATATATATATATATATATATATATATATATATATATATATATATATATAGCATTCCACACAACTTACATGTTGAATATATGATCTAAATATACTTTTAATTTTTGTTTCTCTAAATGCAAAATTATGTAAACATGATTCCACTAATATATCTTAAACAGATGAACCTTCTACTTCGATATCTAAATTTAAAGAGTATTTCTTTGGTGCACCTTGGTGTATACTATTTTTGGGCACCTTCTCACATAAAAAAACCTTTTTTTATTTTTTAATTATAAATAAATATTTATTTAAGTAAGAAGGAAATACTTAGTTTTCTCATATGTAAGTCCATGGTGGACCTTAGATCCACCATAAAATTTGCCAAATTTAAAATATATCGAGTTTGTCCACCATATTAATTTACGTGATATTTGCTTAAATTGTTTATAATATCTTATACATATAATTAGTTAATACACAAAGGTAATTGTTGTATTATCATCTTAAAAAAATAAAATCATGTGTTATAGAATATAGATCAATTCTCTTTTGTCTCTTATGTACTTGAAAGCGCGATGAAGTATATATCTAAATATTCATTGATTGAAGCACTGTATAGATACTTTTTTTGGGGGGAAATTACTGAAAAATTATATATTTAATTCAAAATAGTAAAAATACCATTTGTCACATCATAGAGTACATTCTTTCTCGAACGTGTTTGATCATGCGAGGCCACAATCGATGACAATCCCTCTCTTTCTGTATATGTAATAACCATCATAAAATAGATACTGTAAATATTTATATTTAAAAACTTTAAACATGAAAAGTTTCTATTATCGAGTAATATTTGTCACCTTGTGGTCGATGGTCAGATGAATAAATAAGCAAGAATATTACTAATTTATATTATTTTGACATAGATGTAAAAATAAACATATTTTCTATTTTCAATAGTAAGTAGTAATTGCACTTATAACAATTAATTTCTTACACATAAATACCCTCGTACCAAGTCTTCCTCATTTTACAAAGTTATTAATGGAAAATAGTAATTTTGTAACAAGAATTTATAAATTTTTACAAAGTTAGTAATGGAGAATAATAATTTAAAAATGGAAAATACTAATTTTAAAATATAACATACTTGTTATTTGACCTAGAATTTTTTTAATATATACGGAAAAAATTAATGTTCTATTAAAAAAACGTGCCAATAAAAATCTCTTTCCTTTTATATACTTATTTATTTTTTAAAAAAAATACGAAAATCTCTCCAATTAGTATTAATTCAAAGTAATAACAAATATTCACATGTAGTTTCCTTTAGTCTTATTAATCTATCCATTCTTAGAATAATTTTATTTGTTTTGATTATTATTTTTTAATATGACTTCTTTTTTTAACTTAAATATTTTTTTCCGACAATGAATTAAGATATAAAAGTTTTTAAACGTATTTATATCGAGAAATTTGTGTGTTACCAATACAAAACTTAATTTTCATAGAACATATTATTTTGTTAACTAATTCTTTAAGTATCCCTTAATGACATGGAGTGCTGACATGTCAAAAATTGCCTAGTAAGCGTGCCACATGTCACAATTGCCATATTACCAAAGTGATCAAAGGTGGCGGGTGAGTTGTAATAAAATTGCCAAGTATACCTGCCATGTGTCGCAATTCCAGAAGCTTATTAACTTTCAAATTTTATATATAAAGATATATATAGGATATATAAGATATAAATTAATTCTAAAATATATAAACCAATGTAAATATTATTTAAAAAATTAGAAACTAAAATAACATTACTCTTTGATTTAATTAGAGTTTTGATACAAAAAAAGAAAAAAAGAAACCAAAAAAAATTAACCTTATAATTTTGGTTAAAGATTAAAATTAGAGATCTATTAACACCAACACTCAAAGTTGCTAAAAAAAGGATAGGAGAATATGATTTTTTTGTAATCTAAAACTTATAATTTAAATAAAATGTTAAATATAGTAATTTGCAATACTACTTGGGTTCTTTTTTTTAATCCTAAATCTTATAAATTTTATAAAATGTTAAATATAGTAATAGGCAATATTACTTGCCTTCTATTTGAATTCGTTACTTAAATTGCTTAATTTTAGAATCAATTTTATCTAATATTGTCCGGTTATACATGGTCTACAAGCATCTCTGACTTCGTTCGGCTAGTAGTCTAATACTCCGAGTGCATTAGCTAGTAGCCACCCTAATGATTAGGATAAAAAAGTAATCTCTCTGCTTAATTCAAATTATAAATTACAATCAAATTAGTAGTTTGGAATTTTTGTATTTTGTCCTTAAAATTGCAACCATTTTGTGATTAGAATTTTAAGAATTTTAATTTTCATGTGCATAAAAAAGACAAGAAAGCCATAGAAAATGACAATAATGATCATCATAACTTTTTCAAAAAAAATTAAATCCATATATGGTTTTAAAATCTTATTGAAATTCATCTTAGGTTATTCTCCTTTGTATTTGGCAATGAAAACTAAATATTGAGACTGATAATATTATGGCTCATGTAGGGCTTTTTTATATTTGTGTAATTTACATTAATGATGATGCTATTATTGGTGAAGTAGACTTGTAATATTACTCTTATTTCAGATTGTTTACTTAATTAAGACTTTATTTGTGGTTATATTTGTTGAGATATTTTTGATTAAATAATTGAAACAAAAAAAAAAGAAGGAAAAAAAAGAGATGCTACTGGGTGGAAACAACCAAGAAATGAGCTGCAATGATGGAGAGCCTTTTTTTGGAGTTTTGTTGTCTTCCTCTTGGAGTTGTCAGCTAATATTCCCACTATTATGTTTTTTGGCTATTTAATAGCCATGGAACAACACGGTTGAGTAGGGAAGAAAAACAAGAGGAATGTTAAAGAGAGAGGTGTTACACAAGATATCACCAACATTGTGTGAGTGAGTGTAGGAAGTAACTATTATTTAGTTACTCGAAAAATACATCCAGGTGTAGGGTGTGAAAAGTCTGTTTATAAGTGTCTGGTATTTAGTACTTGTAAACAGGGAGAGTTTTTTGTGTATCGTTCTGAAATAGTGAAGATATAATTTTTCTCTCATATTTTCTTCTTGTGTAGTGTGTTTATTTATTTTTCACGTTCTTGATATTTTAAGAGTCTTACGCGCTTAAAATCCCTACAATTGGTATCGGAGCCAAGTTACAATTGGGGCAGAGGGATTTCTAAGCGGTAAGAGAAGAAAGTCAAAGAACTTGAAAAATGGCATCGGTAAAAAGTTCGAATGTTTCCGTCGAACCTTTCGATGGACGTGGCGATTTTACTTTGTGGCAACAACGAGTAAAAAGTGTTCTTACTCGGGAAGGGACAATCAATGCTCTGAAGGTGAAGATTCAGAGGACAGAAAAAATGACGGATGCTGAGTGGGCCAAACATCGGAAGAACGACAAACCGGAAAAATTGTCGGAAGAAGAGTGGGAGGATTTGAAGGATATGGCAACAAGTACAATATGCCTATGCCTTGCAAATAATACTCTTCGGGAGGTTCTCGATTTGACGGACCCGGTAGATATTTGGGACAAGCTGGAGAGCCGGTACAAGTCGAAATCGTTGACAAGTAGGCTATACTTGAAGAAACAATTATTTGGTCTCCAAATGGCAGAGGAAGCTAACTTTAATGGGCACTTGGATGAATTCAACAAGATTACAACAGAGTTGGAATCCATTGATGTGAAGATTGAAGAGGAGGACAAGTGACCACGCTTTTGTTTGGAAAAGAGACCTTAAAATTTGATGAAGTAGTTGCTGCGTTGTTGATGAACGAGACTCGACGGGGTGGCAACGGGGTATCAAACGACGGTCAAGCTTTGGTAGCAAAAGGAGCTGGTCGGGAACGAGGACGGTATAAAGAGAGGGGCGACGCGTCCCAACGCTTCAAATCGAGTGGTAAAAGCTTTCGTTGTTACTACTACGATGAAAAGGGTCATTTCAAAAGGGATTGTCCAAAGAGGAGGAAGGAAAAGAAGGACGGGAAAACACCCGTGACTGCGGTTGCAGAAAGTTCGAATCAAGAAAGTGAAGAAGACTTGTTTTTGGCAACTACAAAGAATCTAGGTAAATCGGATTGGATATTAGATTCGGGTTGTTCGTTTCACATGTGTTCAGTTAAGGAAAAGATTGATACGTATCAAACTTGTGATGGGGGTGCTGTGAAGATGGCAAATGGTGCACGAAGCGGGTGACGTTTAAAGTTTCTCCAGCTGGTGGAAGCTGTGACCTCACCGGAACGAGCGAGGTGGAGCCGGACCAAGTTTTATTATTTAATCAAGGTGGAGTTTGTTGAGATATTTTTGATTAAATAATTGAAACAAAAAAAAGAAGGAAAAAAAATGAAATGCTGCTGGGTGGAAACAACCAAGAAATGAGCTGCAATGATGGGGAGCCTTTTTTTGGAGTTTTGTTGTCTTCCTCTTGAAGTTGTCAGCTAATATTCCCACTATTATGTTTTTTGGCTATTTAATAGCCATGGAACAACACGGTTGAGTAGGGAAGAAAAACAAGAGGAAGGTTAAAGAGAGAGGTGTTATACAAGATATCACCAACATTGTGTGAGTGAGTGTAGGGAGTAACTATTATTTAGTTACTCGAAAAATACATCCAGGTGTAGGGTGTGAAAAGTCTGTTTATAAGTGTCTGGTATTTAGTACTTGTAAATAGGGAGAGTTTTTTGTGTATCGTTCTGAAATAGTGAAGATATAATTTTTCTCTCATATTTTTTTCTTGTGTAGTGTGTTTATTTATTTTTCACGTTCTTGATATTTTAAGAGTCTTACACGCGTAAAATCCCTACAATATTAAGGTTATATTTTTCCGAGTAAATTCAATAAATGGTCTTTATTATCTAAACTATGAATAACTCTTCAAAATAATTTTTAAAAAAGCATCAAAATATCCTTTATTTAACTGTCATTTAATAGACATTTTTTTTAAAAAAAAAACTATTTAAGAAACAATAAAGGACCACGTTAGTAATTTTAGCTTATTGGAGATTGCATTGGGAAAAAACCTTACTTGAAAGGATCAATTTGAGAATTTACTTAAAATATTTTGTCATATTTGGTAAAAATGACTATAAAAATTGAGGACTATTTATAAAATATCTTATAATTGAAAACTAAATATGAAAAACTGCATATAATTGGGGACCTTTTATGAAATTTACTCTATTTTTCTTATGGGTATTTATTTTACTTTTAAGCAAGTTCTTGATTTGTATTCGGTTTATAAAGATCTTGGTTGTACAATGTGTACTCCCACTATTCACTTCATTTTATGAGATGCATAAAAATATGAAACAAAAATATCCTTTTGGGACAGAGAGAGTATCAACTACCTTGATGATTCATTTTTCGCATATTTGTGAATTTATATATTTATATTGGAAGGCGTATTTTAGGTTTCGGAAACGTTTAATACACATACATAGCCGTATTTTATAAATATCTAACGTATTATACACGTACGTACACATTACCATATTATACCTTTGCCGTATTTTACTAACTAGGATACACATCATAGACCAGCCCAATATTCTCACCAAATCTACACAATTTCTCAAGGCTCAAATATTAGCTTTACATTTCTTTATTATTGTTGGACACTGAGCATAAACTAAGAGTCTTATTATAGGCAGCTTTAGGAGAGTGCTCCTGCTCCATATTTAAAGTTACCATGATTCGCCTTGTTCTAGAATTGTTTATTTGATTCATCTGTGAAGCCTGCACGTCGAGGAGAAGAATAAGCTTTGAGGGCAGATCCTGTCATGTCCAACGTCTGTTTTGCAAGAGAGGCGCTCTTCATCAATGCCAGCCACGCGGCATAGAAGAATCCTATCCAACCTGCATCAAAAAGTTAAGTTTTCAATCACTGAACAGGCCAGTGCTAGGGAATCCCCGTACTTGTGACACCACGTTTGACACCAAAGGGTAACATAGACACTCACAGACACTTCTGCATAGGCAGTGATTGTCTGCGACTCTGTGTTTGCCTTTCTTGTCAAAAATGGTGTGACAAGTGGGGATCCCCAAGTGTTTTCCAACACAATATAGGAGAAAAATGAGGACGAAGAATAAAGAATCCAAACCATCGACCTGTAGCTATCAAGGAAGCAACTATTGTCAAAACCGTTGTAGTTGAAATGGCAAAGACAGCTATTGACAAAGCCCCAACATAAATGCCTGTTAAACAGGCAAAGAAAATCGCCAAGAACCCCCCTGCGACGGCTAAAGACATGAGCAGAGAGAGAACAATGGCATTGATGGTTGTCAGGACAAAGATAAACATAAATATAAGCAATCCTGTCAGGGCAAGAAGCGTAATAGTCCCAACCTGCAAAACCAGGAAGACAATGTAGATAACGGACTGCATAGTGTTTGGATTTGGATAGAGAAAGAAACAAGAGACGATACACTAAGTGCGTACTGGATAACAAACTGTGTAGTGATGAAAAGCAATAAGGTAAATTTATCAAAACAAAATGCAAGAGTTTCAGAAAAATCCTACAAAAGTCAAAAGGAATACTCTTGCAAGATTAGTATTTTTCCCCGACCCAATGAGAAATTCTTCTTTTCTAAATGTAGGAATCCTTCCTCTTCAAGGGGTAGTTTGCGCAATAAAATTTTGGATTTTTGGACACCATTAATCCAACCTTTTAGGGTATTACATGATATTAGTCCACCTTTCAAAAAGCATGTCATTGTGCCAACCTTCACACATTTTTTTAATACCAAAACTAAGTTAGAACTCAGTTTTGAATCATATATTTCTTATATGGAAATAAAAATGAGAAACACTTCAACACGTATCACCTACTTATGATCTGGACACCGTCTACTTCCTCCGATTAAGAATCATTTGGGTCTGGAAATTGGGAAACAATTGATATCTCATGCGAGGCTAGAACGAATGTCATGAGTCAAGCTCAACACAAAGGTTGGACTGGTGACACAGGTTCCTCTCAAACAATATCTCCACCATTTCCCATTTTCTAGGCTAAAATCATTCTCAATCTAGGTGATATTAGTGGTGTTTTTTTTTCATATCAGAAATATAGGGTGACATCAATTTAAATTGATATCTGACTAGCCTAACTTGATGTTGGTATAATAAAAATAATAAGGCATAAAGGTCGGGTCAATAGCATGCTTTTTGAAAGGTCGGATTAAAATTGTCCAATACACTAAGAGGTTGGATTAATAGTGTCCGAAAATTCTAAATATTTTATATGCTAAGTGATCATACGCAAAGTATGGGATACCATCACTTTGCAAGTAAAACATACTCAATATTGCAACTTAGGGTTAGGTGTTTAGTCTTTTTTATTGACGGTAAATTTTTCATATCTCCACTGTGTAAAGCATTTTGTAAATACCCTACACTTTACATGATGCAGTACAAAATGATTTTAACAACTACCCAACACTTAACACTAAAAAGTCAAACCAAACTATTTGCAATACTATGTTCTACATCCACATTTAAACATCATACCAAGCGCCTCCCAAAGGCGAACACCTAAATATATATTATTACTATTACAATGCACCAATGAACAGTAATTATGGAATAAATTTCAAAGAAATCATGTTGTCCTCATTATATGGCCATCCAAAATTAAAATCAATTAGCTTTATTCGCTTCTTCCTTTCATATCTGAAAAAGAATTAAATTTGAGGTAGTGAAAGACCCTCGGCAAGTTTTAGGAAAGCTATGAATTTGATAGGAACGTTCCTCAAGTAAGGTAGTGTGAGCTATCTCCTTTATTCTCTTGAGAGGTGAATGCCATTCAATGCTAAATTGAGACCCTTAAAGTATCATTTCCACGCATTATAAACGACCATGTGGCCTTGTCCACAAGGCTGAATGATAGGATTGGCCTAGAAGTTTAAGAGATAAGTCGCATTTGATGTGGGTCCTCTCTTTTTACTTTCCTGACATTGGAATTTTGAACCACATCCCGTTTTACATCGCCGAGTTGTTGGGCTATGCATTTTTTATTGGGAAAAGTCGCAATGTCTTTCTAATTTGAAAATCCCCACTATCAAACTTACAACAACATTACCCCAGTGCCTCTATTTTTAAAACATAGAGCCACTGTTTCCAAATGACCCATGATGAGCATCAAGACTTGCATGACTAATTGCTACCTCACCATAAAAGAAGGACAAACAATTAAAAGAGCCATTTCGCTTTTGTTTTTTGTTTTTTCTTGGCCCAAATTTCCAATCCAAGTATCCAACTGATAGCTCCATCACTATTAATCCTTTGCATATTTGTTTTTCCTCTCTTTTTTCGTATATTATCCATCTGTTTTGCAGAGATGTGGGGACTCTTCCTACACGCTGGAAGCTTGTTTCCTCTCCCTTGCCCAAAATATGCGAATATTTTTTAACCTTCTAATCTGGTAACTATTTCCCTGCATCAGTTTTTCTCTTTTGGTTTCTGTCTCTACATCACACTTTATTGCTCCTCGTGCTATTTGGTGTTGGGTGAGACTGGACTTGATCAATAATCGATCAGTGTGCTTGCTTCAGTTTGTTATTAGCTTGATTGGCTTCTTCCTTATTTGGTGCTAAATTGGACTCCTTAAAATGTACTCCTTCCGTCCCAAAATGAAGTTTATACTTTCTTTCTTGGATGTCACAAAATGAAGTTTACACTTATCCACTTTCCCTTTTAGAAAATGAATGCATGGATGTTATCATTTCTATGTATTCTAAATAAATTTGAAACACAAATCTTTCACTTTTCAATACGCTCCTTAAACTTCAATAAGTCAAAGTGTAAACTTTATATATTTCTCGACAAAGGGAGTATTACTTTTTTAAAGCAAAGATTATTAAAGATATGTAAAAAGACTCCAAGCCCTTCCCCTACAGAACTCTTCCTTTCTAAAATGGGTGTTGATTGGATCCAAACTAATAACTTATAGCTGGACAAGACTTTGATATCATGTTTATACTCTAACAGTGTAAAACCTTGGTGTAAATAAGAACGGCACAGAAACGCAAATAAATGGAGTTTGTCACTTACTCACTTATTCATATTTCAACAAAAATGCAAGAAAATTAATCATATTTGGTCATCATAATTTAATCGTTGAATAGGAAAGTGGACAACTAATCTTATAATGTACATATTTTTGTAAAGTTTACTAAGAAATTTTGATGCAGGCGGTATCCGAAGAAAACAAAAGAGACTAAAAAAGGAATGATTTCAAGATGAACTCACAGAGGCGACGAGAAGGGCACGAAATGGACTGCCCTGGCGAGTCCAGGCGTAAACGCTGCGAGCAGTGTTTCGAGAAGCTTCTGGAAGCAACGGGATGTTTTGGGAGAGAGAGGCCTTGAGGCGGTGCAGGAGCGGGCCGGGCGAATCCGGATCCGGGAAGAAAACCGCCGACGCGATACGATTCAGAACAAGGAAAAGAGTGATCTCTTCCGCACGAGGTCTCCGCTTGGGGACGTTGGAATTGGAGCGTTCTCCGCCGCCGATAGCCGCCGCCCCGTCGGCAACACATGATCCATTAGAAGCGTCGGACTCGGCCATCTCACTATCTGACTGGAATTCAACAGTGCTTTCTTTTTCCACCTTGAGAGAGAGAGAGAGAGAGCCAAGATAGGAGTGATGTTGAATCTTGATAGGAGGGGAGACACGCGGAAGCAGCTGAAATTGAACCCGAATTACATAAACTGAAAATTTTGGGAAAAAGGACTGCAAATGCGGAGTAATTGAAGAAAGTTGTGTTTAGTTGTAGTAGAGTAAATTCTATAATTCTATTATCAAATAGTGCTCCAGTGATCTTTCTTTTATAGGTATCTTTCCATAAATAGTCCATTTTTTGATCTTCTATCATGTTGGTGTTAATTTGAGGGCTAAAAGTATAATTTAACAATGATAATATATCTCTTTTGTCGTACACAATTCCAAAGGATGTTTCGTTTGTAAATTACAGTCGCTTTCTACTACAAACATAATCTACAAATGTGGTCTTTTGTCGTAATCCTAGCCCACAATCATAGTCATTAATTTTATATTATCTGTTTAACCAATATCAGAACACATCACTACACATAATGTTGATGTCCAATTATACTTTTAGCCTTTAAATTAATACCAACATGACAGAAGATCAAAAAAAGGACCATTTATGGAAAGACACCTTTAAAAAAAAGACTACGGGTGATGGTGTAAATTACTTGACCGGTCAAACTATACTAGACCGGGTCTAGAATAGTTTGCTTGATTTGGCAAAGTAAGGAAGGTAAAAACACGCAGATTGACCGGTAGGACTTTAGGTGGAACACCTGTAGCCCGATTTATATTATAACGGAGAATGCACGGGTGCTTTTACAAGGGAATTTAGAGAGAATGAATTCGGATCCCCCTTTCTGAGGTTTACATGAGTATTTATACTAGGCTAAGGGGACAGGACCACGTGCGCCCACGTGGGGGCATGCTGCTGATGTGGTGCGAGGTGACTGGTTTCGTCCTCGAGCTGCCTTGTCGCCTTGTGAGGGGGATCATTCCCTTTGTCGAGTAGCGCCTTGGATGGATTCTTCAGCATCTCCAGCTGTCCTCTACTGACACGGGTCGCTACACGCCAAACCCTCGCAGATCCTCTTCTGCCGACACTTTCCAACCCCAGAAACTACACCGGGTAATCTCCGAGGGATGAATTTATCGAAGTCTGGAACAAATAGGTTGACAACGTAGTTTGACCGGTATACTTTTTGTGAAGTGTACCGGTCATATGTTGGCCGATGATATATCGTTTTGCTGACGATTTAAGTCTCCCTCCCAAAACTTTCGAGATTGACCGGTCAAAGATTCGGCCTTCTCCTTTGACCGGTCTTGGGTGAAATACACCCATCAATAAGCCCTCCACTTCTCGGTCATGCAATTTGTCATGAGCGGGAAGTAAAAAGTCTGAAACAAGACTCTTAAATTCAAATTTCTAATTTTTCCCGCTCGAATATTTCAAATTCAAAATTTGAACTATTGGTTTTGACACGTGTTTGGCGCTGGCCATTGCAGCAGTCGCGTCCCATCGCCTTCCCCATGCGCCATCATTGCGCCGCCTGACGCGGCGTGTTCTCGCGTGGCCACGTCGCTCCCTTTGGCCTCCTCTCCTCCTATATAAAGGCCTCCAACCCCCTTCACTTCTCACTTCTCGCACTTCGCCTCCTAGAGCTTTCACCGGTCAAGTCCCTTATCTTTCGCTATCCAGCCCTCCGAGTCAAGTAAGTTCCCCCTTCCTTCTCTTTTTTCTTTCCCGGCCATGTCTTCGTCTAGCGATAGGATCTCGTCCTCAGAGGACTGCTCCTCTGAGGATTCCAACTCATCTTCCTGGACCGGGTCTTCTTCTCCTGAATCTACGCCCGGTCAGGTTCCCAACTCCTCCATTCCCGACCCGCATCCTGTAAATCAGGTGCCCGGTGAAACTTTCGTGGGGAGGGATGACCCGGTCGATGACGAACCGGGCCCCTATGACCCTGAACACGAAACCCGGGATGCGTGGGAGGAGCGGCTTCATGCTGCCGGTTACTTTCCGCTTCCCACCTTCTACGTCCTTGACATCCCCTCCCGTGTATCCAAAATTGCTTTAAACAAAATCCGTAGGATGCTCCCGGATGGGTATACCCTCCTCTACGAACCTAACTGGCCCAATATCGTTGAACCCCACCGGGAGGATAGGATAGGGTTTCATACCATTTCCCTGGACGCGGGCATAGTTTTTCCTCCTCGCCCCCTCCTTACTGAAGTCTGCCATGCGTTTAGGATTTCGCCCGGTCAAATAACTCCTAACGCCCACCGGTACCTTCATTCCTTCGTAAATATTTGTACTCATCTGAAAATTTTCCCTTCTTTGCGTCTCTTCCTTTTTTGCTTCGAAGTCCTACCGGGCGGGGCTGGCTGCGAAGGCTTTGTATTCTTCAAAGCCCGTACCGGTAGGAAGTTCATTTCCGAAGTCCCCCAGAGTAACCGGGGATGGAAGGAAAAGTTTGTTTTCATCGAGTTTCCTCCCTTCTTCACTCCTCTGGCCGGTCTAAAATGGAATGACCATCTACTCGACCAAGAGTATGCTGCACCGGCCTCCTCCCCAGACTTGGAAGCTAATCTCGAGATCCTCATGCGCGGGGATCCTCAAACCGGGAGGATCTTCCATCAAGGCAGCTGGGTTTGGAGGGTAGAGTCGGGTGGTGAGGGTACCTCCCAGGCCCAGGAAGCAGCGGGGCACGGGGTACCCTCCCCGGGCAACACTGCAGAGGCCGAGGGCCAAAACCACCCAGGTATTTATCCTTTTTCTTGTGCTTCGTTGTTTGACCGGGCAAACTATTTGTACTTAATGTTTTTAGTTTCTTTTGCAGATATGGAGTTCGAAGAGTTCGCCATCCCTGACAACCAACCAGCCGGGGAGACCGGGGGCTCCGAAGCCAATCCTGCCAGGACTTTCCCGGTCAATCCAGAGACCGTGGAAATCCTGGATGAAGATGAGCCCCAAGACAACCGGTCTAAGGGGAAGGAGAAGGAGAAGGTCGGTCGCCGGGTGAAGAAGGTGGCCACCACGCACCCTTCCTATGCCAGGAAGAGGGCAAGGTCAGACCCTGAGCCGGCCTCCCAGACCATTGAAGAGGCTTTTGTCAACCTGGGCCTGAGGCTGAAGGAGGTAAGGCCTCTTCTTATCCCGGTCGGATTAGACTTTCTTCCTTTGTAATGGTTTAACCGGGTCCTTTGTTTGTGCAGAAAGGGGAAATCGGGCCCCATGCAGTTGAACAGCTGGGGATGGGATCTCCTTCGGAGATTGCCCGGCTAAGGAAGGAAAAAGAGGAGATGAACCTGATTTTGAAGAATCAGGCAGATGAGCTGATCCGTCTGTCTAGTATGGCCGGGACAATGAAGGCGGAGATCTACCAGCTGAAGGAGGAGAACGGCCGGCTTATGGATGAAGTTTCTGAGGCCAAGAGGGAAATGGCGGAGAAGGAAGAAACCTTCCCCGGGCGTGCAGCCGCCTGGGTTGAAGAGAACAAAGCCGATGCTGCCCGGGTGATGACGGCGACGCCGGAGGCGACCATGGAATCCTTCAAGTTCCTATACCGGGAACCTGAAGGGAGAAAAATGATCACCGCCATCGGATCCTTTGGGTTCAAGAGTGGTCAGAAAAAGGACCGGATTGCCTCTCACCGGGTACTACTCAAAAGAGACCCGGGCTTCAGTGCTGCATCCTACGGCTTGGCCCCCATTCCTGAGGAAGAGCCCACTCCCCCTTTCCCTCTTGAGTAAAACTCCCCGGCTCGGACCGGTTGTTTTGTAAACTGGAAACTTCCTTCATTTCCCCGGGAATGCCCGGTGTAGCTGTAAAACACTTAACATTCCTATTTTCTCTGAGTGCATGTCTGTTTTTTGTACCGGTTAATCTTTCATATCTGCTTGCTTCATGATTGTTAGATATTCTGACCGGTAGATATATTAGGCCACTCCTCAATTGTTTTCGACCGGTAGAACTTCCAAGTTCTTGATCACTTTATTTGAATGTTCAGCTCGAGTGACTTTGACCGGTTAACTCCAACTTGATGGTCACTTTGAAAAATGTTTGACCGGCTGGATTTCAACCTGTTTTTGAACACCTTCGTTCTTGTTTTGAAAGTGAGGCGCAGTTTGACCGGTAGGTCCCTTCTCCACGGTCTGACCGGTGAACTGCTTCGCCTTGTGGAACTTTCGAAGTTCCGCTGTACCAATACCCAACCGGGGTATTTCTTTTCTTCTTTTTTTTTTGACCGGTAGGTTGTAGATGGAGCACCTGTAACCTAGTAATTTCTTGAAGTATCCTTAACCGGTAAGAATACTGGAGATTTAACCATGTTCGAATGGTTTCGAACCCTCTCCAAGGTTCAAATGCACCCTTCTTCCAGGGCCCCCTCTTCCGGGTGATTAAGTCTTTTAATGACCCTTTGATTTCTACCATCCCGGGAAGGCCTTAGCTCACCCCCCCGTTCAAGTCTTCCCTGAGAAGGGGGACATAGGATGCGCCACGGTGGACGATCCCCTTCTATTTCTTTTAATGGGCATCTTTTTAGTTCCCAATCAATTTGACGGCGCCGGCTGATTCCCCGACACCAGTCAAACCTCATGGGCCCGTGTAAGTACGGTTCGAACCCTCTTCCAGGTCCAGCCCTCTTGCAGGCATACCCTCTTCCGGGCCCCTCTTCCGGGTTTTGATATTTTTTCTATTATACTGAGCAAGACCGGTGTAGTAACCAGCGTGCCAGGTCCGGGCCTGTGTCTCAGTTGGCTTAGCCGAGTGGATTCGATCCACCCAGGAAGCCCTCCTAGGATAGGTTCGACCTATCAATCCTGCCGCCACCAAATAGAGTATTGAACATCATCGGTTTGATTGATAATAAAGTAGGCCTTGCCTAGTATTACAATCATTTGTAGAACTTGCGAAGATGATGGGAATTCCAGGTTCTTTCTACCGATACCCCTTCAAGAGTTTCTAACCGGTATGTCCCCGGGCGAATGATGGCTCTAACCCTATACGGGCCTTCCCAGTTTTTTTCTAGCTTCCCTCCGTCGCCGGGTCTACTTGCTTCTCTTCTTCGTAGGACTTCATCCCCAACTTGGAAGTATCGCGGCAAAAACCTTGTTGTCATGGTACTTCTTCACAACTTGTTGGTATGTGCTCATTTTGACTTCCGCGGCCATTCTCTGTTCTTCGACCAAGTTGAGTTCGGCCAAGTGGTCTTCCTCATTCTGCTGGGGTTGATAGTTTGATTCCCGGAACGTTGGGAATTCAGCTTCGATGGGCAGCCTTGCTTCACATCCATAGGTTAGGGAGAATGGTGTTTCCCCGTGAGCCCTCTTGGGTGTTACTCGGAATGCCCATACGATGTGTGGGAGCTCCTCCAGCCACTTGCTTCCTGCTTCTCCCAGCCGTTTCTTTAGACCATCCACAATCGTTCGGTTGGCGTTTTCGACTTGGCCATTCCCTTGGGGGTACGCTACCGAGGAACGATTGTGCTTGATCCCGAAGCCTTCCAAGTATTCAGTGAATCTTGGATTTCGGAATTGTGGGCCGTTGTCGGTGATGAGGTTCATGGGCGCTCCAAACCTTGTGATGATGTTCTTCCAAATGAATTTCTTGCATTGTTGCGTGGTAATGCTGGCCAATGCTTCGGCCTCGATCCACTTGGTGAAGTAATCGATGGCTACGATTACAAACTTCTTCCCTCCTTGGGCGACTGGGAAGGCTCCAATGATATCAACCCCGAATCTAGCGAATGGGATGACATTCGATACGGGGTGGTAGTAGGTCGCCGGTCTACCGGGATTCTTATAGAATACTTGGCACGTCCTGCATTTCTGGACGTACCTTTCACAATCCTGGACAATTGTTGGCCAGTAATATCCCAACAAGATGATGCGCTGGGAAAGCGTACGGGACATTTGATGCGCCGCGCATACGCCTTCGTGGACTTCCGCTATGACTCGCTCAGCTTCCCGGTTGGTTAGACATCTCAGGAGTGGCCCCCCAAATGCCCTTTTATACAGCTTTCCATCAAGAATCTGGAATCGGGGTGCCCTGAGCTTCACTTTTCTTGCCCGGTCATCTTGTTCTGGCAAACTCCCATCCGTCAAATATTCCATCAGATCACACATCCAATGGTCGTCCGCCCTGACCAAGTTTGACCGGTCAAACTGGCTTCCGGCCGTTATAGCGGCGACTTCCAATTTCTCGATGCTGCACGGTCAAGGATCTCTACCCGGGCAAGTTTCGAAACATGCTCGGGAGCATATTGCGTCAATTTGGAGAGAAGGTCTGCATCCGCGTTCTCCGCCCGGGGAATTTGGGCGATCTTGAATTCTTCGAAGCCTTTCAACAGGGCAAGTACAAGGTCCTTGTATTGTGCCATGCGTCCTTCCCTTGCTTCCATGTTACCGGTCACCTGCCCTACTATCAGGCTAGAGTCAGATTTGATACTGACCCGGCTGATTTTCAGGGCTTGGGCAAGTCTGAGCCCTCCAGCCAGAGCTTCATATTCTGCCTCATTGTTCGTCAGCTTGAAGTTGAAGACGATTGCATGGTAGATCTTGAATCCTTCTGGTGTGGTGAACACGATACCACCCCCGTATCATCTAGGACCGGATGCCCCATCAACTGCCATCTCCCACCATTGCTCAGTGGGCTTGTTGACCGGTAAGTCTGGAGTTACACCGGTCATTTCTACTAGGAAGTCAGCTAGGGCCTGCCCCTTGATTGCTGACCTTAGCCGGTACTCAATATTGAATTGAGTTAACATCATTGCCCACTTCACCATCCTCCCGGAGGATGTTGAATTTCGCAACACTGCACCCAGCGGTTGATCAGTTAAGACTTCTACCGGGTGAGCTTGGAAGTAGGATGTTAACTTTTTTGCGGAGATGAAAAGCGCATAGGCTGTCTTTTCCATCGCCGTATATCTACTCTCCGCCCCGTTTAGTGCTTTGCTCACATAATAAATGGGTTTTTGTGCCCCATCATCTCTTATTAAAACGGAGCTTACAGCATTTGGGGAAATTCCCAGGTACAGATACAGAGTTTCACCCGGTTCGGGTTTAGACAATACAATATCCGACGCTAGGTACTCTTTAAGCTCCTCGAATGCCCTCCAGCATTCTTCGTCCCATGCAAATGCGTTGGCCTTCTTCAGAACTTTGAAGAAGGGCAGGGATCTCTCAGCTGACCGGGAAAGGAACTGGCTGAGGGCCGCTAAACGACCGGTCAACTTTTGAACATCCCTAACGGAGGTAGGGGCTTGCATTTCAGTGGTAGCCCGGATTTTCTCTGGGTTGGGCTCTATCCCTCTCTTGGTCACCATGAATCCCAAGAACTTCCCGGTACGAACCGCGAAGACGGATTTCTTAGGATTCAACCGGAGGTTGTACCTTGCCATGATATCGAATGTGGCTCGCATATCAGCCGGGTGGTTCAGAGATACCTGGCTTTTGATCAGCATGTCGTCGACATACGCCTCCATGGTCTTTCCCAGTAGTGGCTTGAAGAGCTTGTTCACCATGCGCTGGTAGGTTGCCCCCGAGTTCTTCAAGCCAAACGCCATTACCCGGTAGCAGTAGGTTCCTTCGGGTGTGAGGAATGATGTCTTCTCTTCATCTTCCTTGGCCATGTAGATTTGGTGGTAACCCTTGAAGGCATCCATGAAACTTAGGAGTTCACACCCCGCAGTTTCGTCCACCATTTGATCTGGACTGGGGAGGGGGTATGAATCCATCGGACAAGCCTTGTTCAAGTCCGTATAATCCACACACATTCTCCACGTGTCGCCCTTGGGAGCAAGGACAACGTTGGCGAGCCAATCCGGGTACTTGACTTCCCGGATGTGACCAACACTGAGGAGGTCTTTCACTTCCTTCTTGACGAAGTCTCGCCGGTCACTGGCCAGGTACCGCTTCTTTTGGCGTACCGGTCGACTTCCTTCCCTCACGGCCAACCGGTGGCAGATAACAGAGCGATCTATCCCGGGCATATCCGCCACGCTCCATGCGAATATGCCCGCGTACTCTTGGAGGACCCGTGTAATCTGCTCTTTGAGATCCTCGGGGAGATTTGCTCTAATTCTGACCATCCTCGAAGAATCACCCGGGTGAAGTTCGATTTCCACCGTTTCAGCCTCGGGCTCCAGTTTCTCCCGGGTCTCTCGTTTTGTGATCTCTTGGGAGATGACATTGACCCCCCTGGTCATTTTCTTGACTGCCCGGGCATAGCACTCCCGGGCGTTCCTCTGGTCGCCCTTCACCTTACCCACACCACCTGGAGTGTGGAACTTCATGCATAGATGAGGCATGGAAATCACCGCCCCGACTTTATTGATGCCTGGCCTTCCTAGGATTGCGTTGTGGACGCATTTGTTGTCCACAACTATGAACCGCATCTTCTTCCACACGGTCTTTTCACCTGATCCTAGTTCGACCGGTAGAACTATGGATCCTTCAGCTTCAACGGTATCCCCCGTGAAGCCTGAGAGAGGGGTTTTGAGGGGTTCAAGTTGTGTTCGACACAACCTGAGTTTTTGGAAGGTCTCCAGGTATAAGATGTTGACACTGCTGCTGGTGTCAACAAGTACCCGGGCGACATCTACCCCATTAATGTCCATGGTGATGACCAATGGATCATTGTGATCTTCACCGGTAGGAGGGAGATCCCGGTCAGTGAAGACGATTGGCTCCCTCCTAGTATGTTTACGCCTGGGCGGTTCAGCACTTACTTCTCCCACGCAAATGCTCCGGACCCAGTTCTTCCGCTGCGCGGCTGAATCTCCACCCTCGGGTCCGCCGAAGATCATGCCGATGCGTTCTTTTTCGGGGGCAGGTTGCCGCTCCCTTGGCCGGTTATTCCTCCGCCGGTCATTGTCCCGGTCATTCTCTGGGGCAGTTGGCCTAACCCACAGATGACTCTTCTCCTGGGCTTCCTGCAAGTAATCTTTGCCCAGCTCTCCACTGTCGATCATCTGCCGGATGACCCCTTTAACATTCTTGCATTCGGAGGTGTTATGGGAATCAAACCTGTGGTACGAACAATAGGTGCCCGACCACTGCCGCCCTACTTGACCGGTAGGGTTTTCTGGAGGAATGACCGGTGCTTTCTGGACTTCTTGGCATTCTTCTGTATTGACCACTCGGATGACCGGGTCATAGTGGTGCCTCGGCCGGCTAGGTCCCGGTGCTTCTTCCTTCTTGACTTGCACCGGCTTGGGCTTGTGACCATGCTCAGCTTCTCTCTTTGCTCGGAGCTGGGTTTCAGCTTCAGCAAACTCCCATGCAGTATGGTAGGCCTCTTGGTATGTGGCTGGGGGTTTCCGGCAGAACTCCTTGTATAGTTCCCCAGCACGCAAGTCATTCAAGAGGAGGGAGAGGACGGTCTTGTCATCCATCTTTTCCACCTTGTCTACCTCTTCCTTCCACCGGGTAAGGAACTGAGTGAGGTTCTCAGACTCCTTCTGCCCGGCTGTACTAAGATAGGTGAACTTCTTCCTCTTAGTACAATTCTCTTGGAACTTGGCCTTGAATTTTGAGGCCAAATCACTGAACGAGTCAATGCTTCCCGGGCGAAGCTTATTGAACCATTCAGTGGCTCGGTTCCGCAAGGTCTGGAAGAAAAGTAGGCACTTTTCTTCATCGGTGCAACCGTTCATGGTTGCACTCTGGTTGAAGGAGTCCAGGTGGATTTCCGAATCTTCCTTCCCGGTGAATCTGGGGGCGTCGATCTTGACCTTTCGCGGGAAAGGTGTCAGATGGACCCTTGTGGTGAACGGGGACCCTGCCAGGGGTTTGTCCCGGTCATTCTTCTCCCCGACCTTCTTTTCCAGTCTTTCCAGCTTTGCCTCCATCTACTGGACGCGGTCGTTTGGGATGGTTAACCGGTTCGCCACCGGTAACCTGGGCTGGCTTTCTGCCTCCCCTTCCTGGTGGGAGGCCCTCGTCCTCGCTGGCTCCTGCCGGTTAGACCGGGAGCGCCGGGTGCGGGCAGGCTCGGCCTCCCGCACCTCGCCTAGCCGGGCGAACGCGCTGACATGGGCAACACTCTGCCCCAGCCTCTGCTTGGCTGACTTCCTCTGGCCTTCCTCCCTATCCCCCAGCCTTTCGAAGGCGGAGTTTCGGGAGGTCGCTGGCCGGATGTTTTTTCCTTTCTTCTTCTTGTGGGCCTCGGGATGTCCCACTCGTCGTCATCGCTCTCAATCGAGACGCAATGACCGTCAGGAGTGACCTGCGGATCCGTAGCTTGCGGGGGACGCGTCAGGAGTGCTGACCAGCTGGGGCTGGAAAGGTGATGGTTGCGGAATCGGCGTCTGGAACGACGTCACCGCCATCAGAGCTTGTAGGGGCATGGTCCCCGCGCCTGGAAGGGCGAATGGGAACATACCAGGGAGGAAAGGCATCCCCCCGTTCTGTTGGCACATGGCCATGACCTGGCAAAAGCCCTGGATGGCTTGTAGGTTGGCTGGGTCATTCATGAACTGAGTCATGCTTGGTGGGAACGTTACCCTCGGTCGAGCGGAAGGGACGGGGGTCACGAAGGGACTGATCACGCTGGCCGTCGGGACAGAGCTCAGACCCAGAGGCAACACCGGGGCTGAAATGACCGGTATGGTAGCAGCCACAGGGATGCTGGCTCCCTCGTTGGTGGCCTGCACCTGAGCGGAAGTAGCGTTGATTTGTTGGCTGGAAGACATTTCGAGTGGTGTTTTGGTGGGTAGGTTTGTGTTTAGGAGAAGAAACCTTAACGGTCCCACGGTCGGCGCAAAAAATGATGGTGTAAATTACTTGACCGGTCAAACTATACTAGACCGGGTCTAGAATAGTTTGCTTGATTTGGCAAAGTAAGGAATGTAAAAACACGCAGATTGACCGGTAGGACTTTAGGTGGAACACCTGTAGCCCGATTTATATTATAACGGAGAATGCACGGGTGCTTTTACAAGGGAATTTAGAGAGAATGAATTCGGATCCCCCTTTCTGAGGTTTACATGAGTATTTATACTAGGCTAAGGGGACAGGACCACGTGCGCCCACGTGGGGGCATGCTGCTGATGTGGTGCGAGGTGACTGGTTTCGTCCTCGAGCTGCCTTGTCGCCTTGTGAGGGGATCATTCCCTTTGTCGAGTAGCGCCTTGGATGGATTCTTCAGCATCTCCAGCTGTCCTCTACTGACACGGGTCGCTACACGCCAAACCCTCGCAGATCCTCTTCTGCCGACACTTTCCAACCCCAGAAACTACACCGGGTAATCTCCGAGGGATGAATTTATCGAAGTCTGGAACAAATAGGTTGACAACGTAGTTTGACCGGTATACTTTTTGTGAAGTGTACCGGTCATATGTTGGCCGATGATATATCGTTTTGCTGACGATTTAAGTCTTCCTCCCAAAACTTTCGAGATTGACCGGTCAAAGATTCAGCCTTCTCCTTTGACCGGTCTTGGGTGAAATACACCCATCAACGGGGGTAATATTTGATAATATGGGACTAAATATGGAAACCCCCTTCTTATAAAGGACCAATTATAGAATTTACTCTTAGTTTTATTTATGTAAAATTTGCACTGAATAGGACTAAAACATAAGTCATTTTCCAATGTAGGACTTAAACTTTTTTATTTCCTAAATATGACTTAATAATGACTAGTGAAAAGAATGTCCAAGTAATGCTGGACATTTAGTTGAATAATGACTTATGAATTATGACCAATGGTCCTACATTAGGAAATAAAAACGTATGGTTCTATATTGAGAAAGTCATTATTTTTAGTCCTATTTAGGTAAATTACACTTTATTTATTTATTATACTTACACACTACTCCCTCTGTTTTTAAAACTTTTTTTTCTTCTTATTCTACAAAGTTTTTTCTATTTTTATTAAAAACCATTTTTATTCTTAATAATTCTTATTTTACCCATCACATCATATTTTTTACTAATAATCTACCTATCACATCATACTTTTACCTATCATATCTAGTGTATTTTTAGAATATTAACACAAAAATATCTCTCTCTTAAATTTCTCATAAACCAAAATGGGAATATCTTTATGGATGGAAGGAGAATTATTTATACTAATTAATATTATATCTAATAATCTAGAATATTATTTTAAAAAATGTTAATATTTTCCCAAAAAGTTCTTGATAAAATAGGTAAAAAGTAAGATGCGATGAATTGTGATTGTGAAATACACACACACACACACACACACACACACACACACATATACGGAGTATGTATATAGTGATATATAGGATACGAATTAGTATGAGTAAAATTAATTTTTTAATGAAAAGAGTTTTTGGGGACAAATAAAATATATAAGCGAAAATGTATTTAGGGGAAAATGGAGTAGTTACTACTTCGTGTACCATTGAATCGCGTTTTATTACTTCATGTTGCATATTATTAAATAATATTACATCCGTTCTAGAATATTTCTCTATTTTTAATTTTTTACAAATGTCAGACTTAGCTTATGTGTAGATGAATTTACACCATACATTTAAGCTTCTCCACAACCATATTCTTGTTCCTTACAACATCCCTTTTGAATTTTGCATGACAAAACCATACATGTTCTTAACCTGTCTTGTTCTAGGCCCGAAGAATCCATGTGTAAAAATAAATGTATTTTTACGACCCATGGTGGATGAACTACAAGAGTTATGGATTCATGGTGCTTTGACATATGATGCTTCAGAAAAAAGAACTTCATGATGAGAGTTAGTGTAATGTGGACCATTAACGACTTTCCAGCATATGGTATGTTATCTAGCTAGAGCACGCATGGCAGATTAGCATGCCCATATTGCTTGGAGGATACAAAAGCATTTTGGTTGAAATATGGGAGAAAACACTCATGGTTTGATTGTGATCGACGGTTCTTGTCAAAAGACCACTCATTTCGAAGGAGTAAAAGATCATTTAGAAGGAACACTAAGGAGAAGGAAGGGCCACCACTTATTTTTTATGGCAGACTTTTCTGCCTCTAAAATTAACAGGGGCGTGATTAGCGGAAAAAGTGAGTCCACCTCTAGTTCCTGTCTAAATCTTAATTAGCGGTGGGTTCTGTACAATTAGAGGTGAACTTTTCTCCCTGTGTTCGCAATTATTTTAGTAGTGCATGGTTAATCGTTGAAGAGTTGCAAAGAAATGTTACCGTGAATGAATTTGGTACCGACTACTCCTGGATTACCATTTATGTTTCAAAGAAGACAATTGTTAATATGTTTATGGTTTGCCATGACAATCAATAAGAGTCAAGACCAAACATTTGTTGAATTATTGTTTAACAAATCCGTATTCACTCACGGTAAACTTTGTGTTGCAGATTTACGAGCGAAAGCAAAGATATGATTGGAAGTGTTAGTTTTAGATGACAACGGTAGTCTTTGCAACTTTACCAAAAATATGGTTTACCATGAAGTTTTCCAAAAGATTTGGATTTAATTTATACATTTACATGTTCTTTTCGATATATATAGATGAATTTCGGTTAGCAAATATTTATGGTATATACTTCATTAAAATTCCACAGTTCGATATTATATTTGGCCTGATTTTTTAATCATTAGGTACGAAAAAAATAACTGAGTAAAAAAAAAGTATTCGTTCGATTCGTGCGTGGCTGAGTTAGAATACTAGTTTGAATATAACTGAAAACACAGTTTACAAATACTAACAATTACTCCTTCCATTTCTTAAAACATTTTTTATTTTATTTTTTCTCTTTCCTTAAAACACTTGCACTTTATATTATAAAATTACTTGTACACATACTTTTTTTATCTTACCTATCACATCATATTTTTTCACTAGAAATTTACCAATCAATCTTAATTTTATTCATCATATTAAACAAAATTGGAAAATCAATTCATTATAGTTCTTTTTTATTTTTAACCAAAGTCAATATAAGAAATTTGTTCAATGAAACGAATGAAGTATAGAAACCGGGGCTTCAAAATTTCTCCTCCTGCCACGTTAGTTTTAATTTACTTCACAAATTCAGTGGAAATGTGTTTGAAGCCTCAGGGCTTCAAACCTTCATTTTTTACCTTTTTAAATATACATCTGCTAAATTTAAATTAATAAATCTTAATTATTTAATAATTTAAAATAATCCAAAGGAGATAAGTGCATTAAAAAATTACATTCATTAAAAAAATTACATCTATAAAAATGCATTCATAAAAAAATTAAATTACATTCATTAAAAAAATATAACATCGATAAAAAATAACAACACTACAAACAAATTACTAATTATTCAAGCGACTGAAGATATGTTTGATCAAATCCGCCGTTAGTGCATTGTGAATCTCTCGGTTTCAAATTTCTTGGCGGTTTTTTGGTTTCTTTTCTTCATCAATTTCTTTGTACATAGGCACCTCCTTGTCCGGGTTGTATTGACAAATCGCAAACTTGTTTTTCTCTACGATCATATTATGAAGAATAATACATGTGTGCATGATATTCCTTATTTTTTTTGAGAAAAATATTTGGACGGACGATCTAACATGTGCCACTTAGCCTTCAAGACCCGGAAGGCTCGTTCAATATCTTTTCTTGCCGTCTCGTGAGCTTTTTTGTAGGTCTGACGTTTAAGACCCATTGGTTCGAAGAGGGCTTGTAAAGCGTCCCTCTAAGCTCAAAAGATGAGTCGGGTGCATTCTTATTAATGCAATCGTAAATGGGCTTGGAATTATCCCCCCGGGGGAACTGACCATGCACGTAGTGGGATAATTTTTCTATTCTCAATGTGTGCAATCAATGCTCCCAAGCATGCCGACAAAGCCGTGTTTAGCGGCATGCCTTGCCTGTAACTGCTGAATGTCGCTCGCTGTAGGCTTGCGTAAATATCTTTTATGATAACTTCGAATAATAGATTTAGAAAATTTTTGCAGAAATTTATAAACACTACTAAACCCGCGTCGGTCTTTCGCATCAAAGCGTTGGGTGAACCAAGGCAACTTGCGTTCAACATCGGTGAGTATGCATAAAAAGAGAGGACGACTCATCCGAAAATGATTACTAAAATCCTCCGGTGTATAAACACACGGAGTATTGAAGTAGTCGTTGAGAAGTGAAGCATGGACAACCGCTCGATCTTGATTTAAACGTTGTCGTCAGGTCCGGCGTCGGGAGGATTCAGCTTCTTCTTTTTCACCTTCTTGCCATTGATAACAACTCGTGGCGAAACAACAAATAATGAGAGCTCTTTTTTCATCGATGAAGATGATCCCATTTTTAAAATATATTTTATACATAATTATAATAAATAATCAAATATTTGAAAGAATATTTGATAAAATTGTAGAGAGAAGATAGTGAGAGATGTGTGAAAGATATGTTTGTTTTAATTGAATTTGTAGGGTTTTTCAATTTAATTTTTTTATTAACAGCTTTTTTAGCCGTTGGGAGAGGGGGGAGACACGTTAAACGTTTGACGAGTTGGGGCTGACGCCCCATAACGCCGCCAGGGGGCGGTGTTTAATGCCCAATCGGCGTCAAAGAGCGAATAACGCTGGGGGCATCTGCTCCATTTCTGTTGCTCTAAATAGGACTAAAATATAGAAAAAAAGTACCAAAATAGAATTTCCATATTTTTATTTTTGAAATAGAATTTCGCACTGTGGTAATGTAAATATCACTATACATTTTGGTATTGTACATGACCTTGTTTAGTAATGTAAATATATTTTAATTCATATTTCGAGAATAAAAATATGAAATTCCAATATTAATACACTTTGAATATTTTACTTTTATTTTAATGTATTCTTTGATGTAAATTTGGGATACGCCCGCCTTCCACTTTTCAGAATGAAGTACAAGTTTTAAAAATTTTCCATGAACAGGAAGCTTATTCCCAATTTCACACCTTAATTCACTTTTCTCCGTAGGATTGGATTCTCATCCCCAAGCAAATCAAAACCCTTGGTAATATTTTTTCTCTCTTAGCATTTTCCGAATTGCGCCAAGGAACAGGTTCGTTTTCAATCCCTAGAAGAAAAAAGAGGAGTTTTTTTTGGCCGTTTTCGCGATTTCCCTCCTCTTCAAAAGTGTGTTGTTTTGATGTGCAGATTAATGAAGTCAAAATCATCACGACGGCGTTCTAGAGCTGATGGATCCAGCTTGAAATCAACAAGAAAGACGAAAAAGCCCAAGTTAGTAGTGTAAGCTTAAATCAGTTTTTTTTCGTTTATAGGGTAAAATTGTTGGGGCCCTGATTGATTGATTTCCCTCCCTTTGCCAGAAATATGGGTTGGGAGGAACATCCAGATTCTGATGTTGATTCTAGTCCCCATAGCTCCATTTCGGATGGGTAAGTACTACGTTTCCCGAAGCTTCTCTAAATTTTGCTTTTTCATCTTATAGTCCCTTGCAATTAATTTTCCCCTTTGCCTCTTGACCGTATGGGGAGAAGCATATGTTGAGATTTTTGGTGTGTTTTGTCCTTTTACCCTATGAAGAGGTTTAAAAATATTTTTGTTTAATACTCCGTATCTTTTTTGATTCAGTAGTGTTTTTTGTTTGGTCCCTTTACGGTTCAAATTCAATTCATTGTGTCTATGGGTGCACCTTGAGTAAAGGTTCCATGTTTATTCTTTTATGATCACTCTATTACAAATCATGGGGAATGTGGCCAAAGACCTTGCGGTCGAGTGGCATAATTGTCGCTCTCCCAAATGAGAAGTCACGGTCAAACCCCAGTAGGGGTGTTGACTCTATATACTACATTGTAAATTTGTTATAAAGTTAATATTGCTAAAAATCGGTGAATGTGTATTTGTTCTAGTCTAGGTATACTATTTTCTTATCAATGGTGAAGAGGCCTAAAGTCTTGGTGTGTCATGATCATACTTTTGCTATAGTTTTTATTTATCTAATGCGGATAACTTATTTTATATTCTGGGCACTGGTCGCTTGAAGATGGTTATGTTTAGGGATCTTTTGGATTGGGTTGCATGGAGGCCAAATGAGCCTTGGCAGTAATTTCTCTGTTAAAATTTTCAGGCGCGGAGTTTCTTTTTATAGTTTTTTTAATCCATTGGCTTCTCAGTCCCACTCTCCCGCCTCTCTGCGTCAACTTTGCTTCTTGTCTCTACGTTGGCTGGACTTTGCATCTCTAAGTTAGCTGCTTCTCAGTTTTCTTAATAGCGAGGCTTCACAGTTGTTGTTCTTTTTTGCTTCTCCTGGCAGTTTTGTTTCTTCCCTTTCATTGAAGGTTAGTTGCTTCTAACCTTTTTTTGTTTCTTTAATTTCTTTATTTTTTTAATCGGGAGGCTTCCCTGTTCTTTCATCACCTGGCAGATTTCTTTCTTTCCATTCATAGTCATACTCTTTATAATGGAAGAATCTCCAAACTTGATTTGGAAAAAGGACAGAGCTCTAATGACCCCTAATGGAAGTATGCTCAAAGATGCTACTTGTGCCTACATATTCACATTGTGTTCGTGCTGCATGCGAGGTGCTAGAATCCCTTTGCGCATTGGTGCGCATCGCGCCTTAAATACCTATGTTGATGTTCTTTATTTCTTATCCATCTCCTCCCTTAACTCCCTATATGTTCTCCTTCGTTTTTGGAGGGTGCGGCACATACGGCATTCCTTTCGCAAAATTGGTGGTTATTACCCCCTAACCCCTTGGTAAATCCCCACCCCATCTGAACCGGGGTGTTTTGTAATGTTACTCAAGTTTAAAAATATCCTTGTTTGGGTCAGCTTGAAATCTATTCTCCAATCTTTTTTGACTCAGTAGTATTTGATCTTTATTGCCTTTACAACAATTCAAATCTAATTCCTTAGTCTCCTCTTTTTCGCAACAATTCCCGCAACAATCATATCTTTCAACTGCACTCAAAGAAGAAAAAAGAAAAGTAGAAATGGAAGGGGTGTAGGATTGATCCAATTATTTGGATGAGTGAATTTCGCTATCTTGTTGGTTATGAATTTTCTATATTTGGATGCAGTTGGTCTCCTGATTCACCCTGCTATCCTTAACAAAAGGCATCTCAAGAGGATATCGAGCGCCAAAACACTAAATCTGCTATGCATGCATTGGCATAATACAACAAGAAACATGTATGTTAAATTCCAACTACTGGTCTTAATAAACTAAATTTTCTGTTTGCTAGCTATCTTATTTCAAAAACTCTTTATCTGATCACAGTTCATTATTTGATCGTTGTTTCCTTGTTCATATGTTTTTGATCTGTAGTGCACTAACTACAAGCTTGTAGAGGCTCTGTGGAGCAATGGCCATTTGCACAATGGACTCTGGATTCATTGCAGCTTTAAAGCTAAGCCAGATATTCATTCCAATGGGGAAAGTAATGTGAAAGTATCACACAAGCTCTTCTTTGCTGAACTTTGTCAATCAGGACCTTGTGTTTGGAAAGGCCACTACTTGTTGTGTTTTAGATGGTGAGGGCCTTGCTTAAGCTATCACTCTTCTGAGGGATTTCAATGGTTCTTTATTGCCAACTGCAAAACCACTCCCTCTCGGCCCCAGGGATAAAAAACGAAATTGAAGAATTAAAATAAAAAAAAGCCCGAGCTTACCCTTAGCAAGTGAAATGTTCCCGGGTTATTAGCTGGAATAGCTGCCACTGATGATTGATAACCATGATCTGACATACTGACCGTAAAGTACTTAATGTTTTACAGGTGCTAAAACCAAAAGTGGTTGTCTGTTGTGCAAAGAAGGGGAACATCCCACCCATGGGTTCAGGAATGGGCTTCACGAGTATAAACCACGCCCTCTACGCCCTCGTTCTGGCAAGGTTGGCCAGTCAGTACTGTGATCTTTGACCCAAAGTTGGCTGGTATATCATGAGCAAGTTTAATATGATGTTTCAAAACTCTCTGGACTATTATGTAGTATGTAGATGTTTTAAAATGTCTTCTGTGTGTGGTTGAATATCTATTTTAGGGTGTTGCTGTGTAGGACAAAAATGCCTATTTATGATTATCTTCAGCATGTGGTGTACCCCATATCCCTTCATTTCTCAAAAGGTTCTAACCACCTGGTCTCAATCAAGGAAGATCTTCAGCCTGTTTGGCCTCTGATTTTTATAGGCCTTTGAAGGAAAAAACAGAAAGAAAGAAAAAAACAAATAATTCAAAATATTGAAGGAAACGTAAGAGTCCAGAAATATTAGTCTTGAAGAAAATGAAGCCTTCACTCAAAAATCTTTTACAGTAAAATTTTAATGTACTCCTTATTTTTATTATTTAGCAACAAGAAAGTATTACTCCCTCTGTCCCATTTTAAATTGTCTGTTTTCCTTTTTTCTCCATCCCAAAATAAGTTATCTGTTTCTTTTTAATGTAAACTTTAAGAGTAAAATACCTGAACTACACCTAAAATAAGTCACTCTTCTCCACTTTATCTTCTCATTCATCGTAATCCTTCTTAAAAAGTAATGACAATTTTGAATAGTTGACTATATTTTTTCTCTTCCTTAAATATGCCTCAAAAGTCAAAACGTGTGATTTATACTAATAAAATTTTATATTGTATATTAGATATTTTTAGTCTATGAATGTACTTCAATTTCTTCTTTTATTTTTCTATCTAGTTTTTAATATCATTGGGCATATATTATTTCACACCTTATATATTTTTGATGGGTTTTAGAACCCGGAACCTAGGAGACTAGGTCAAAAAGTATCGAACAAGGGTCGAGTGCCTTTGGTTGCAAGAGTAGAGTAAGTATATTAGTTTGGTAGTAAAAGTGAACGTGTCTTTTCTCCTCCACGGACGGAGTCTTTATACAATACCTTCTCCGTACTTGGGCTTCCTAGCTGTTAGTCAGGAGTAATGTGGAAGAATTTTGATACCTAATGAGTTTTTATGCAATTGAGTAAAAACTAAAATTCATATTTGTGTCTAACAATTTGTTTTTAAAACCAAGGTCCATAGAATATATTTATATTGAGGAGGCTGTATAATTATAATCTATCCTTAGTCTAAGGTAATAATTCTAACCGATCTCTTAAACTATAATTAGTTTAAGGCAGAACACAAGAATCGATGATCTACCCTACGAGTCTTATGGATCACACTCCAACCGAATAGTGGACTGCCCGGTGGGTGATATCCCCAAACGAGTGATCCTCAAGTTTGGTTTGGATCGTGTACATTTTAACCCTAGATTACTGAATTGGTCTCATAGATATATCTTAGAGTTTTTTTTAGATATTCTTAATAATTAACATTAATTATCTAAATAGGTATATCTTAGAGTTTTTCTAGATACTCTTAACAATACACATTATTTCCATAATCATCAATATATTCTTGTTCAATCACGATTTAAACATTCATAATTATTAATTTAATCAAAATATTCATTAAAATCTAATCATAAACAACACCAATAATAATCATCTTAATATTCGATAACATATACTCCCTAACTTGAACAGTCTCGTGGACTATTCCAAATTAGAGAGTGAAGAGGAAATATACTAATTTCTTATAAAAACATCATATAAATACTTATTAAAAACAGCGGAAACGAGTTTAATACAGAATATGTTTGTGAACATAATGTCATGAAATAAAATACAAACTTTTTATTCAAGCAAATAAATAAACACATAACCATATTTATCAAAAGGAATTTAATTGCCATGTCCTGCACTTCTACTTGTTCTAGCTACATCACCTACGCATAGTAAAAACCAAAAATACTGTACGCTCAGCATATTTGCTGAGTGGTACAAAACAATATAGGACGGAGTCTCGTAAAAATATAATTTTTACGAAAATTAATATCCTACTTTTACAGAACGAATTTCCATATATGAAACTACATAGATATAAGTTAGATAAAAACTTTATAAAAGATTTTACCAAACCACTGAGATACGAAATATTCAATTTAACGACATACACCCGGGGTCTCCGAATGTAGCCCTGAGAAATAATGCCTTTTGGGCATCATTCTCGCAACCTTGGCCGATGGTTCTGTATACATAAACGATGAGCAGTGATAGGGGTCTCCTACCGTTGCTCCGAAATACAAGTTTATGATGATCTCAAGTTGTTCAAACTTATGATAATATAAAAGTTTGAATATTATTCCCTATATATCAAATCATTTTTATAAATCAATATTTTATAATAAATCACTTTTAAAAGTGTATAAAATATTAATTTGAGAATAAAATACTACTTTGTATATTCTTTTTGAATAACTTTGTATCATACAAAGAGTGTTTTTAAAGGATTTTTACAAATATATATAGTAGTTTGAACGGGAAGTCCGTGCAATACGATTTTGTACATACCTCGAGTTCGAGAGAGAAAGTGAAACGGGGTTGTCGAAGACTAGTAAGGAACCGAGACTTTAGAGGTGTTATCGAGCTTTACCGAAGAACAAAAAAATTAGAAAAAAGTGTCTAAATAATTTGAAGAACACTTTTAAAAAAACGCGGAATTTTCGGGAGAGTTTTCTTACCTTAAACGGGCACTAAACGAACTCTTATTGGCTCTAACTTCTTCTAGTCTTTTGGGAAAAGATTTGGTAGTGTATTGAGAGTAAAATAACTTAATATTTTTATGGATATATAGAGTATAAAGAAGAGAAAAGTTGTTGCAATTTTAAGAAGAAAGAATGGAGAAAAATGAATGAGTTTGGGTGGTATTTATAGGTAAACACTTGTAGAAACAACCAATAAAGATTACCTCAACTTGATCATGATGTTTGGGTTGATATGGAGTCCTTTAATATAAATTTGAGAGTTATGGTTTAGAATTTTGACACGTGGCATTCTATTTTTTAGACACGTCATACTCCACACGTCCTTTTTACGGTGCTTCCAGGAAACCAAATCTGACTTTCTACGCTCTTCCGTTTTCTTCGCTTAGCTATGCCCAAATCGCCTGATTTTTGGCATCTACACCAATTGATGTACGCAGATTCTAGGAAATATTACATATAATCGGCAATCAGAGAACCGCTATGAGAAGATATCGAGGTTTGTTTCCAAATTTCAAATTAGGTTTTTTTCCAAACTTGGATTTAGGTTCCAAATTTCCAATTTATGTTTCTATTCAAATTTCAAATTTAATTTCCAGGTCGATTTGTTTCCAAATTTCTGGCGTATATATAATTTGTTTCCCATTTTCGAATTTAATTTTACTAAATTTGAATACTTCTTGATTCTTTTACTTATAAATCTTGATTTTTTGGCCACCCATTGCGTTTAATATTGTAAAAATTTAGGAATTTTTACCAGAAAAAAAAATTAAAAATCCATTTTTCAAAGCAACGGGCAATTGTACATTCACGGACTGTAGCATGGATAATACTCCCCTTCTTAAGCCATTATTTTTTTCTTCCCGTCTGACGCAATTCATACGCCATTTACTTGCTGACATGACTACTCATCCTCTATCAAAAATCAATCCAAGGAGCGAGTGCTGGAGGATCATGGTTCGTGTCATAAGGCTATATACTCTACCCGTGTTTACTGATGAGAAGACCACAAATTCAATTGAGACGGTGTTCATGGATGAACATGTAAGACAAACTTCAACTCATGATATTGCGTACGATTCATATTATATGTATGTACAGAATTGTTGAATTTTATTGATTTTTTTGTAATTGCTTTGTGTACATACTGAGTTATTAACTTTTATTGTTGTTTTATATTCATGTTTTGCAATTGCTTTATGTACATACTGGGTTGTTAACTTCTACAATTACATGCTACTATTTTAGCCTGTGACTTTGAATTATGAAAGCTATTATGTTGATTAATAACCCATTATTGATTTATAGACTACACATAAGTTAATTAAGAATAGGATTTGATAGACTTGATGTAGAAACAAACAAGTATTCTATTTTGTTCCTGCATATTTTCACATAAGACTCTGCATATTCTGTCTGTTTGTTAGAAACAAACTAAATTTTCCTCAATACTCCGAATACTCTGTTTGGAAAGATGAACTCTATATTTTCACAGAACAAATATGTTATCATTATGAGTATTCTGTTTGTTTTTTCCTACCCATAGGAATTCAATTCCTTGCTCATACTTGAAATGATAACATATTTGAAATGATAACAAACAAGTATTCTGTTTGTTCTTTCCTGCCCATAGGAATTCAACTCTTTGCCCATCCTGCATTTATTCTGTGAAAATAATAACATGAAATGATTACAGAGGCCATATCTTCTTCAATCACACACAGATCTCTCAACCAATGCATATGCTTACTGGCCTCCACAAATTGCCCATTCCTTATAATAAAGTGAACAAATAGAAAGGTATTTGGGGGAGCTTGAAAGAGACATCCTTAAAAAAAATTGAATACACATAAGCTCTCAAACCCTCCACCCCCAAAAAAACCCAAACCCTAAAATGGATCAAAACCTGCATTTATGCCATCAAGTAAGAGCAAAGATGAATGCCCCCAAGATTGCATTTTTTCCCCATCTCTGTAACTTTAACATGGAAAGAGAAATGGTTTCCAAACTGTGATTACTTTAAGGTAGGGGTGGGTAGAAGCCGTAGAACAGAACACATTGAAAAATCAAGCTAGGGTTAGTCAACGAACATGATAACCACGTAGTATAAATCTGTCAAAGATAAACAAAAGTAGTGACCAATTTTTAATCCGAGACTAATGTTGTACTCCGTAAAATGTAAAAACTAGGAGAAGTATTTTGGCCCAACATGATCATCCTCTTTCCCTAGATAACATCATATGTGTTTTTTCCGAATGTAGCACTTTTAGTCATTATCCATTAATTATTATTCAAGTAAATTTACTCTCACTGACCATTATGGACATTATTAAGTGTTTTTAAGCAATAAAACAGTTTAAGTGCTATTTAGAGAAAATGACTTAAATTTTAGAGCTATTTAGTACAAATATTTCTTAAGAAAATGTTATTAAACTATTATATTTTGTCACAAATGTCATCATCCATTAGACTATTAATGGATAATGACTAAAAGTGCTACATTCGGAAAAAACACATATGATGTTATTTAGGGAAAGAGGATGATCATGTTGGGCCAAAATATTCTCCTAGTTTTTACATTTTACGAAGTACAACATATTTAGTCTCGGATTAAAAATTGGTCACTACTTTTGTTTATCTTTGACATATTTATACTACGTGGTTATCATGTTCGTTGACTAACCCCAGCTTGATTTTTCAATGTGTTTGTTACAGCTTGGAAAGCTGTAAGCTTCTCCAATGGAGATTATCTGGAAGAAAGAGATATTTGGGGAAGAAGAAGATATCTTGAGAGAGGAAAATGAGATTGTATTATTATATTCCATACGTACATCCACCTTGTATTTATATACAACCCACCGCCCTAACCATCTATAACGAACGTAACAAACTTGGATAACAAACGTAACGACTAAGGGTGCCACGTCATTGACAGTTGTCTCCATCTGTAAACCAGCTGTAACATTGCTTCCCCCTTGTGAAGACTTGTCCTCAAGTCTGAAAATCTGGATAGGCGGCCTTGAAATCTTCAGCTGGTTCCCACGTAGCCTCCAGGTTGCTATAACCTTCCCATTGAACCAAATACTGTACTTGGGCTTTATTTTGAACCTTCTGAATCCTCCTGTCAATGATTGCCGCTGGCTTAGGATGAGTGCCAGCAACTTGCCCCTGGAACCACTCTGGAATATGTACGGCAGTAGGGAGGGTACCCCTAAATGGCTTCAGCTGAGGTACATGGAACACATCATGTGTGCAAGACTGGTTTGGTAGCTTTAGTTTATACGCAACTTTGCCAATAGTTGCAGCAATTTGAAAGGGGCCAAAGTACTTGGGAGACAACTTGTGGTTAGCCCTTTTCTGAACAGATTGCTGCCTATATGGCTGAAGTTTAAACCAAACCCAGTCCCCAGTCTTGAAACTCCTCTCAGACCTGTGCCTATCAGCTTGTACCTTCATTCGGTTTTGAGCTTGCACCAATTGAAACTTGAGTTGCTCAGTTACTTGTTGTCTCCTCTGCATGCTTCTATCCACAGCCTCTACCTTAGACTCCCCTGGTAGGTATGGCAGATAAAGAGGAGGTGGTTGACCATAAACAACCTCATAAGGGGTGAGCTTGATGGCAGTGTGATAGTGGGTGTTATACCACCATTCAGCTAAAGAAAGCCACATACACCAATCTGATGGCTTATCTCCACACATGCATCTTAAGTACATTTCCAAACACTTGTTAACCACCTCAGTTTGGCCATCAGTTTGAGGGTGGTAAGCTGTAGCTAAGAGAAGTTCAGTCCCTTGAAGTGAAAAAAGGCCCTGCCAAAATTGGCTAAGAAAAACAGCATCCATATCACTCACAATACTTCTTGGCCACCCATGTAATTTAAAAACATGGTCCAAATATGCTTGTGCCACTTCTAGGGCTGAGAAGGGGTGTTTAAGGGCAATGAAGTTGCCATATTTACTCATTCTGTCCACAACCACCAGAATTACTTCCTTCCCCATAGATTTAGGTAACCCTGTAATGAAATCCATTGAAATGTCTAGCCATACTCCTTCTGGTACAGGTAAAGGCTGTAGCAATCCTGGGCTTGGCACAGTCTCACTTTTAGAAGCCTGGCATGTCACACAGTTCCTCACAAAGTTACTGACTACTTTGTTCATGCCCTTCCAATAGAATAAAGATTTTATTCTTTTAAGAGTTCCATCCCTTCCTGAATGTCCCCCTTCTGGACTAGAGTGATGCCATCTAATAATTTGCAATTTTAATTCTTCGTCAGGACCCACAACCAACTTCCCCTTCCTTCTCAAGAAATCATCTTGTATGGTGAAGTGTCCCAGAGGCTGGGAACTTTGTAATGTCTGGACAGGCAACATAAGGTTAGGGTCTAATAGGTAGCTGTTCTTAATCAATCTTCCCAAGTCAGACGATACTACTGAGATGGCCATAAGTAATATCTCAGAACCAAGTACCCTAGATAAGGCGTCAGCAGCCACATTGTCCTTGCCACTTTTGTAAACTACTTCATAGTCAAACCCCAGTAACTTGGATAACCAAAATTGCTGAAAAGGGGTGGACACCTTTTGTTGAAGAAGCCATTTAAAGCTTTTTTTGGTCGGTTCTTATGATGAAATGACTGCCCAATAGATATTGCTCCCACTTCTGTACAGCAAAAACAATAGCCAACAACTCTTTTTCATATACTGATAATTTTTGCCACTTGGGGCCCAACGTCTTGCTGATGAATGCCAGGGGATGTTGTTTCTGCATAAGAACAGCCCCAATTCCCTGCTTGGAGGCATCTGTTTCGATTTCAAATGTTAGGGAAAAGTTAGGTACTGCTAGCACCGGGGCTGTAGATAGAGCCACTTTGAGAGAATCAAAAGCTATCTGTGCAGAATCTGACCATATGAAGGCACCCTTCTTTAAGAGATCAGTAAAGGGTCTACTAATCATCGCATAACCCTTTATAAACCTCCTATAATAGCCTGCTAATCCCAAAAAACTCCTGAGCTCCTTGATTGATGTAGGAACTGGCCAAGAAGTGATAGCATCAATTTTTGTAGGATCTGTTTCCACTCCCTTGGCAGAAATAAAGTGGCCCAAGTATTCCACCTTATTACTTACAAAGGTACATTTACTCATCTTAGCATACATCACATTATCCTTCATGAGCTGAAAAACTTGTCGTAAATGCACCCAGTGTTCCTCCTCACTCTTACTATATACCAATATATCATCAAAGAAAATCAGAACAGGTTTTCTGAGTAAGGGTTTAAAAACCTCATTCATCCATCCTTGGAAAGAAGCAAGGGCATTGGTAAGCCCAAAGGGCATTACCAAAAACTCAAAATGTCCTGTGTGAGTTTTAAATGCTGTTTTGAAGACATCTTCTGGGTAGATCCTCAGTTGATGATAGCCCGACCTTAGATCCAGTTTAGAGAACACCACTGCACCTGCCAACTCATCTATAAGTTCATCCACAATAGGAATTGGGAACTTATTCTTCATGGTCCTGTTGTTGAGCTCTCTGTAGTCAACACATAACCACCAAGTGCCATCCTTCTTGCCAACTAATACCACAGGTGAAGCAAATGGGCTTGCACTATGTTGTATAATTCCCCTGTCCAACATTTCTTGTACTAGCTGCTCAATAGTATCCCTCTGCTTCAATGGATACCTATAAGGCCTGATGTTGACTGGTCTTGCCCCCGGTTCTAAAGGTATTCTATGATCAAAAACCCCTCTGTGTGGAGGAAGCTCATTTGGATCTTCAAAGAGGCTGCTGAACTCTTTTTTAAGGGTCTCAATTTTCAAGTGCACATTATCATCATGGCCACTGGAACTGCATTGTAACACCCCGGGGTAACCTTCCTCTTTCCCAGTGTTCATTTGGAGGAGACAAAATTGGATGGAGTTGGTGAATGTCTTAGCCACAGGTGCCTTTTCCATTACCCTCATCTTTTTGTTTATGATTCCTTTCAATGTAAAGGGTCTTCCCTCCCATTGGAACCTCATTGTCAACTCCTTAAAGTCCCAATAGACTGGCCCCAATGTTTCCAACCACTGCACCCCTAATACCATATCACAGCTTCCCAAAGGAGTCAGTAACACGTCTGTGACAAATTCCTCCTCTTGCATCTTCCAAGTGAAATGCTTACAAGCATGTTGACAAGCTATCCTGTTCCCATCTGCCACTATCACTGTTTGACCAGGGACCTCCTCAACTTTGCACCCCAATCTTCTCGCAGTATCCAGACTAAGGAAATTATGAGTGCTACCTGAATCCACCAATATGTGAATAGCTTCTTTATTAACCAAGCCCCTAACCCTCATAGTCTGATAGCTGTGCCCCCTGTCAGTGCTTGTACAGATAAACAAGCATCATTTCCTTCAGTAGCTATGATGGAATCAAGTTGGTCCACTTCTTCCTCCCAGGCTTCTGTGAGATCTACTTCTGTAGGTATCTCCATTGTAAACAACTGTTGTTCCCTGAAACTGCACTTATGGCCCTTCTCAAAGGGCTTATCGCAGTAATAGCACAGCCCCTTGGCTATCTTTTCTGCCCTTACATCTGCAGGTATATATTTGAAGCCCTTGTTGGGTGGGAAATTGGCAGCCTTGGTTTGCGGAGTTGGCAGAAGGGGAGGCTTAGAAGAATTATAGGCAGGAGGTTTCTGGAACTTGGTATATTGAGCATGCTCCACCTCCAATGACTCTTCCTTGAGCCTAGCATATCCAATGGCCTGAGCTAAACAGTTAGGCTTAAAGGCTTTAACATATAGCCTAATGCTTGCCTTCAATCCTCCAATAAAACAGTCTAATATGTACGAGTCAGGTAGATAGTGGTTGTTTTGTACCAACACAGATCTTAAGTCCTCAAATTCATCGATATAATCTTCTAATGATCCTTTCTGTTTGAGTTTTTAAAATTGCTCCACTACATTATGCCTCTTATCATCTCTGAACCTTGCACTCAAGTCTATGATGAACTCATGCCATGACACAAACTTTCTAAACGACAGATAGCTTGACATCCAATTTTCAGCCTTGTCAATCATATACAAACTGGCTATATCCACCCACTGCTCCTCTGGTATTTTACAGAGATTAAAATATTTACCTGCCTTTTTGATCCAATTCCTCGTATTGCTTCCATCGAACCTTGGAAACTCCAGTTTAGGGTTGAAATTGAGTAACCTGCCATTTGATTGGATTCTGTCCCCAACTGATGTCGTATTGCTTTCTTTCTCCTTTCCTGAATGTGTTTCCATCTTCTTCAAGATCATCATGATCTGATCAAGCTTCAGATCTTGTGCGTTGATCTGTTCATCGATTCCTGCGAATCTGTTCTCCATGTTTTTCAATTGAGCTTCCATGGCTACGCATCAATTAACCTAGGTCAGCGATCGTGAATTCAACAGGAACGAGCTTTGATACCACTGTTACAGCTTGGAAAGCTGTAAGCTTCTCCAATGGAGATTATCTGGAAGAAAGAGATATTTGGGGAAGAAGAAGATATTTTTGAGAGAGGAAAATGAGATTGTATTATTATATTCCATACGTACATCCACCTTGTATTTATATACAACCCACCGCCCTAACCATCTATAACGAACGTAACAAACTTGGATAACAAACGTAACAACTAAGGGTGCCACGTCATTGACAGTTGTCTCCATCTGTAAACCAGCTGTAACAGTGTTCTGTTCTACGGCTTCTACCCACCCCTACCTTAAAGTAATCACAGTTTGGAAACCATTTCTCTTTCCATGTTAAAGTTACAGAGATGGGGAAAAAATGCAATCTTGGGGGCATTCATCTTTGCTCTTACTTGATGGCATAAATGCAGGTTTTGATCCATTTTAGGGTTTGGGTTTTTTTTGGGGGTGGGGGGTTTGAGAGCTTATGTTGAGTGAGGATTGATTGATCCATTGTTCTTGATTGGTGCAATTGGGGTTTCCTATGAAATTGTCACTCACTTTAAAACATGTGCAGGTTGAGGTTTATCGATTCGTATCGGCTACGTACATACAAGTTTCTCACTGTGCATAATCTATGTTCAGGTAAGAAATATACTCTTTGATGGCTTTCTATTTACCGGTCACCGTAATTGTTGTAGTGGTGTTTGTCTTGAATAGAAAAAATCTGCTCACTCTTCCACTGGTTGTTCCTCTTCTGAGATTTCAGTACTTTAAGGTTATGTGTATACTGCTAGAAGTTCTTGTAGTATCAGTAAGAAATTACTGTCATTGCAATCTGAATCAAACAAATCATTAAAAAAACTTGTGGATGGAAAGATGCATCTGCCCAGGCAAAGAGGACAGATGCAGCACCGTTTGTAAAGATTTGGCTTCTCATTTACGGGTATTTTAGGATATCAGAAAAAATGCTATGGAAAGTTATTTTCTTTTGAAAAAATGCTACGGAAAGGCAACAAAATTAGGTGGCAATCCATTTCCTCAAGGCGGGTTCTTATTAGACTGGTATATGATGGTTTAATAATAGCCCCAAGAAGAGCCATAAAGTCGTGAACAGAACATATTTAGTTACAATGATAAGCTGTTTCTCGAATTAAGCAGCCGTAGCTTCGTAATAATAGCAAAACCAAGTGGTAGACATTGTGTCTGTTTGGTAGGGGTTGTTTAACTGAGATAAGTGGATATAATCAGTTTTTTCAGCATAAAAATACCATCTGGTGACATCCATTTCAGCCACATTTAGCTAAGCTACTGCTGTGTTTTCTTGTCTTTTCTATGTTAATCCTAACGAATCTTCCTCTCTATGATTTCGTTCTTTTGTCATTGATAAAATGTGCACACCAACAGCGATGATGAGCCTTTGTATTTCAAGAAGATGCACGAATTTTCTACAGCGGACGGTTTTGTGGAGATAGCCGAGAGCTTAGCAGAAATGAAAGTTTTTGGCAAATGAACCTTCGGCGGGGCTTTTCTGCATCCAACAACATGTTCACAATGCAATCCCCAACCTCGCCAATCTCAAAGCAAAGGTTGCAGATAGATGCCACGAGGCAACTCTTCGCACGGAAGATTCTGAGGACTCCATAGCCATGGCTAGATCAATGAAAAACTGTGGCTTTCGAATTTCTGAAGAGATGATACAAGATATCAGACACACCCTTGCTGTCATGTCCTCTACAAGACAAAGGGAGGAGGAGAGGAAAGGGACGATTAACACCCAAAGTTTGAGTTTTCATCCGTTTAGATCAGCTAGCAAAAAAGCAAACAGTATCAAGCGGGCTTTTCCTGAGATTGAGGAGCCTTCTTCATCTTCATTTGCTGCTGCTGATGAAGAAGAAGAAGAAGCAGACAGGGATGATGACCTGCCCGTGTCAAGTCCGATTCATCCCTTTTTGAATGGATGTTATGAGGAGATGAGCTTAACAGCTAGACTCGAAGACTGGTTGGAAGAGACAGGGGATCAAAAAGGATAGTTCAACGGCGGGTGTAAGGGTATAATGGTCATTTTATGTGGTTGGGGGGGCTCAAGTTGGAGGTTAATACTCTTGGCTACCCTTTCCTATGAAAAGGTTGTGCATCCCTCCTATCATTGTTGTGAATCTTTATAACAGAATATTGAAGGAAGTTGTCAGTAAGGAAAAAAAACAATTCTTCAACTTCCACAGACAGTTGTGCATTCCTAACCAAAGTATGAAGAGTACACAACATTAGGTTACTTTGTTAGACTCTACCATTACGCTATGCTTGGTTTGAGAAATTAGGAAGGAAAAGAAAAAGGGTAATGTACTTAAACTAAAACATAATGACTTTCTTAGTATAGGAACATATGTTTTTATTTCTCAATGTAGAACTATTGGTTATTATCTATTAGTCATTATTCAACTAAATGTCCAGAATCACTCAGATATTATTCTTCTCACTAGTCAATATTAAGTCTTATTTAGAGAATAAAAAAATTTAAATCGTACATTGAGAATCAACCAAAATGGAATCAACCTTGTATTCCATCATCTTAACTTGTTCTTTCTCCCAATTTTCTTTTCTTTTCCAACCAACCATGAAAAGTTGTTCATGTACTCTCTCTGTTCCATATTCGGTGCCACATTCCGAACAACATGTAAAATCTCACTGTTTATAATATTATTTTAATTACAAATTAGTTTAGAAATAAAAAGTATAAATTACACCGTTTAAGAGTACATAAAATAAGATGTGACAAGAATATTTTATTTTATCAAATTATCAATAAAAATATACGAATAAACAAAAGTTATCGAGATGCCATAATAGTGATAGTGATATCCATTTCAGAACGGAAGGGGCAATTCTTTTTTCTTTGTCTCTCAAATTTCTTAGTGTTAATCACACTATGTTTGGTTTGAGAATTTTGGAAGTTAAAAAAAAGGAATCACGATCTTCACTCACCAAAACGGTAAAAAGATAAATTTTTATAGTTAACTATAACTATTGAAAATCATATACTTTAAATTTTTATGATACGTTAATTTATTTTTGACCAAATTTAAGTAATTTAATTGAACTTTATATTATTCCGTACTTCCTTCATGTAACACCCCAACCCGCGTGACCCGAATACGAGGACCAGCGGATCGGGTTGCTACTAGATTGGCATTCAGACACAATAATTTTCAAAACAATTTAAAAACATTTAATTCAAAACGATATTTAAATATCCATCGGAGTTCACAAAACGGTGCGGAAGCCTTTTAGTACTTACTCAAAATACAACTTTGGGTTCTTGCCCTTAAAAACATAAATAATTCAAACTTAAATATTAAGCAGACAACTCCTCCAGCCAGCATCCATCCATCTCTCTGCCCTCGCTGCCCTCCAGGATAGTTCCTTATTCATCATTCATGTTACCTACGTGTAGCAAATAGGAAAAAAAGGCTACACGCTCAGCATTGAAGCTGAGTGGAATCTATCTAACGTTCGACTACGCACATAGACGAACCCACTAGCTCATAACTCCATACAATATCATGCACACAAGTATAAAATATAATAGAACATAACAGTCACCAAATAAATTCACAAGTCACAAATCATTACCTTATTTCCTCTGTATTCATAGCTCATAACACAATTACCAGACTAAGTCCATACTTCTATATTTACAACCTGATGTTCGGACTTAGAGTCACTACCTACGGCCATGACTCAAGTCTACTTTATTTAATACCTTATGACATAACACAACTTGATGACCAACGAAGGAGTTCTCCGCTGGGTGGGTGGTACCCCTGTCCCCTTCGGAACGACAGTTCTTGGATCCCGTATGTACGTTTTAACCCGAAGCCGCCAGATATCAGATCCGCAGGGCTGATCCTATCTATTGACATTTATGCTTATAATCTTACTAAGGCAGTCCTAGAGTTCCCCTAGGTAGCATAATCATTTATTTACAACATCTCTATAATTCAAGCTTATTCCAACAACAATCTCACTTCCTTATTTACTTATATAACCCAACAGAATTATATTTAATCATAACAATAAATATATCATTAATCAGACAATAAACCATACAACTCAATTAGCGGCCTAGTGTCACCTTCCACTTACCGTCATGCAAATCACACAAATTCGAAGTAAGAAAACGTACCTGGAAATCCTTGTTCAATCAACTCCAACAATAACATATAATATAATTAAATCATAATTCAATTGTAACAAATAAACCACGTAATCAATCATACGAAACTACGAACGTGAATTTCAAATCTATATACATAATCTAGTGTTAGATGTGCAAGTTCTGACCTCGATAATTAGACGAATTAAACAAAACAAGAATCAATTGGTCGGGCTGTTTCCGGCGATCCCAATGGCACCGGCGACACAGGACGACGGCGGCGGTGTCGAGCTCCTTCCTTCCGACTCTGGTCTGCGGCTGCTCTCTCCTTCTCTTTTACCGTCGCACAAAGTATTCCGTAGGTTTGTTTCTCTCTTTTTCCATCTTTTTGTGTTGTGTGCGTGTGTTATATAAGGGGAGGGAAGGGTTTTGGTGTACGGGTAGTATTAGGAATTATAATTTAATATTTTATTATAAAAATCTTTATATTTACTTATTGAACTATAATGTCTATTTTAGTCATCACGCTTTACACGCAAGTCCGAATTTAACAAACTATATACCGTTGGTCACCATTTTACGAGATTTACCCGAAAACCCAATTTTCATTTAAAACGGATAACTTTACCAATAATTCATATTTTAGAGTAAATAAATATTATGTTTATTTTTATTAAAAATAACGGCTAACTACTAAGCCGGTTTTCGGGTCGTTACACTTCATCTCAATTTAAATTGCTTGTTTCATTTTAGAATGTTTGAATAAAGTTATTCTAAATTATCTTATATGAAAGAATGGTATAAAGTTAAAAAATAAAAATAACTTATTTAAAAACTACATCAATCTAAAACTAGTGGTGACATGATTATATTATGTTATCAAATGACTAACTAAAATAAAAAAGAAAGTAAATAAAATTTGACTATGTAAATAGTAAACAGATAATTTAATTTGAGATAGAGGAAGTATAAAAGAATTTGATTTTGCCAAAAGGGACGGAATTAGCATACCCTTATTTTAATTTCGGACCGGTTCCCATGACATTCAGAATCACCCGGGGGTGCTTCGGTGTCCCGTTCATAAAATTGACGATTTCTAGCCCCCGGTAAACTCTTCACCCCGTCCCGAAACGAACACACACCTCCACTCCCTTCAATTGCACTCCCAAGTAAATTTTGACTTTTGACTCCAAAATCAAAATTTACTTGAGAGTGCAATTGAAGGGAGTGAAGGGGTGTATTCGGGTTGGAGTGAAGAAGTTTACTGGAAGTAAAAATTATCGATTTTACGAATGAGGCACCAGAGTATCTTTGGGTCATCCCATGACTGGGAACCAAGCCCTTTTAATTTTGTAGATAATGGCTGACAGGCTGAGTTAACACTTTGGATCGGGAGTCGGGACAAACTAATAAAACGTCCGGATCTGGATCCGGACCCGGTATGGAATGTGCTACTGTTTGAAGTGAATCTGGTGATCTCCGCTCGCTCGCTTCCTGGGCTCTAAGTTTTGCAGGAGAGCTGAGAGTAGAGAAGAGAAAGAGACGGCGACAAAATGGCGCAAATCCCGAATCTCGACAATGCTCCCATAAACCTCACCTCCATAAGGTGAATATTTATCGCATATTCCATCTCTGATTATTATTATTATCATGTTAAAATTTTAAATTCCACTTCCTTTCTGCACATCCGCGTTTGATCTGGATGACAAATTGTTGCTGTGTTGGTATACAGAGATCAATCGCAGAAGGAGCTCATGATGATTTTGAAGAACGTAAGTTTTATACCTTTTTTCTTCTTCTTATGAACTCATCTGTGCTGCTTTACACTGATGCAATGCCTAATTTGCGAGTTTTCCTGTCAGCTTGTCGTAGTGCTCGATGAATTTGTCTCAGTTCTGTAATTTTTATTTTAAGAGTGTTGCTTTTTCTTTTGGAAAATTGCAGATTCGAGGGCAGAAGTGTTTGGTTATTGATCCTAAGCTCAGTGGTTCACTCTCACTTATTGTGCAGAGCTCAATACTCAAGGCATCATTCTTTATCTCGACCTGCCACTTTTTGTTACTCATTCATTTGGAGCTATTTATTTTCTTAACTGCTATAGATTGTACATTTCAGTTATATGTAGCGTATCAGTGGATTAACATTGAAACTTTCATCGCCCAAATGCCCAACTTCTTAAGATCAATTATTATTATTGTTGGTGTTTTATCATCATCATCATTATTATTATTTCAAAATGGCTACTTGAGATGATTAGGTGAAGGTGAAGAATGAATATTTTCGATAATCAAACGTGTAGGAGTACAACCGTATATATACAGGACGGGACTCCTAATGATGGTAGGAGTATAAGTAAGGAAACCTATACAAAAGGTAACTACCAATAATACAATGATATAATAATAAATACATTAAATATACTTAACATAAATATATATGGTAAATATATTTAACATGCTCCCGGCTACGTCGGCTGCGGTGGAGGACGAATCCCTAGGCTTGTGCGAAAATCCAGGAATAGAACTGAGGGGAGTCCTTTAGTGAATATATCAGCATACTGAGAGGAGGAGGGAACATGAAGGACTCGGATATGTCCTAGTGCGACCTTATCTCGAACACAGTGAATGTCTACCTCGACGTGTTTGGTGCGCTGGTGCTGAACTGGATTAGTGGAGAGGTAGACTGCACTGACATTATCGCAAAAGACAAGAGTAGCACGCTGCAAGGGATGTCGTAGCTCAAGAAGGAGGTTCCGAATCCAACTGGCCTTAGCGACAGCGTTGGCGACGGCGCAGTACTCGGCTTTGGCACTGGAGCGAGAGGTGGTGGCTTGCCGCTTGGAGGACCAGGAGACGAGATTGTCACCGAGGAAAACACAGTAACCGGATGTGGAGCGTCTGGTGTCTGGGCAGCCGACCCAATCTGCATCTGAGTAGGCCTGTAGTATGTCCGTGCGAGAGGGGGTGAGTGAGATGCCCAAAGTGGTGGTGCCACGGAGATAGCGGAGAACCCGCTTCATAGCTATCAGGTGCGCCTCTCGTGGAGCATGTAGATGGAGGCAAAGCTGCTGTACTGCATAAGTAATATCTGGCCGTGTAAACGTGAGGTACTGTAGGGCTCCAACAATGGAGCGGTAGAGAGAGGGATCAGAGGCAACTGGCCCATCAGTGGCGGAGAGTTTCGACTTAGTATCAACTGGGGTGGAGATGGGGCGGCAGGTGACCATCCCAGCACGCTGAAGAATGTCATGAGTGAACTGTGTCTGTTGAAGAAAAAGTCCACGGGGGGTGCGATGGACATTGATGCCCAAGAAGAAGTGTAGATCCCCCATATCGGTCATGGCGAACTCCCCCTTAAGACGCTGAGTGAGATGCTGTAGGAGATGATCAGAAGATGCTGTGAGAACAATGTCGTCGACATAGAGGAGTAGATAAGCTGTGTCCGGCCCCTTTGTGAACACAAAAAGAGACGTGTCCGTTTTGCAGCTATGGAACCCAATAGTCTGAATGAAACCTGCAAATCGATGGTACCACGATCTGGGAGCCTGTTTGAGGCCATATAAGGCCTTCTTGAGCTTGCATACATAGTGTGGCCTGGCCGGGTCCTGAAATCCTGAGGGCTGAGTGGCATATACCGTCTCCTGTAGATACCCGTGAAGAAAGGCATTCTTGACGTCTAGCTGATGAATGGGCCATTCCTGAGAAAGAGCTATACTCAACACAATGCGTACCGTAGTCGGTTTTATGACCGGGCTGAACGTCTCATCATAATCCACACCGAATCTTTGGTTAAAACCGCGAACAACCCATCGGGCTTTGTACCTGGATAACTCACCTGTAGGGCCAAGTTTATGTCGGAAAAGCCATTTACCGGTTATGATGTTTTGGTGGGGGGGAGGGGGGTACTAGTTCCCATGTGTCATTCTTAATCAAAGCATTAAATTCATCTATCATAGCAGCATGCCAGTTTGGATCTTTAAGAGCACTACGGTAAGTGGGGGGTAATGGGGAGATGGGTACAGTGGTGTTGAGGTTTAGGATTTGTTTTGGGCGGGTGATGCCGGCTTTGGAACGGGTGAGCATGGGGTGTTGGTTGAGGGTGGGGGGGTGGGGCAGTAGGTGATTCGGGTGGGGATTGGGTTGGGGCGGTGCTGGGCTAGGCCGATTGAGTGGGGCGGGCTGGGCGGCTGTTAGTTGGAGTAGGAGAGGGGCTGGGGGAGGGTGGCGGGCTGGGCCTGGGTGATGGTGTTGGGCTGGAGGAGGTTGGCGGGCTGGAAAGGGGGGATGGGGCCGAGAGGGTGGGCTGGAGGTGGGCCAACGGGGGGGAGGGTTGTGGGCTGTTTGGGATGGCGGGATTTTGGGTGTGGGTTGGGTAGGTGGCAGCGGGGCGGGTAGGGTGTCGGGGGTGTGGTAGGTCGTCCTCCGTGGTGTCCAGGAAATTAAGATCATCATGATTGGAATCTTGGGAAAATGGGAAAGACGACTCATCGAACACAACATGACGGGAGACAATGATTTTTGTTTGTCTGGAGATCGAGACAATGGAATCCGCGTTGGTTTGTGGGGTAGCCTAGAAAAATGCACCAAGCCGAGCGTGGGGCTAGTTTGTGTGCGGCGGTGGTGTTTGGGTAGCATAGGCAGCCGAAGACACGAAGTTGGGAGTAAGTGGGTGGATGTTTAAAGAGGAGGGTGTATGGAGTTTGATTGTGGAGAGTGGTGGTTGGGAGGAGGTTGAAGAGGTGGGCTGCCATGTGTAGGGCTTCAACCCAAAATTCGGGTGGGAGGTGGGCTTGAAATAAAAGGGTGCGGACGGTGTTATTTATGGTGCGAATGGTGCGCTCAGCTCGGCCATTTTGCTAGCTAGTGTGGGGACACGAGAAGCGGAATGAGATACCTAAGGAGGCAAAAATATTTTGGAGGGGGGAGTTGCGGTATTCTGTGCCGTTATCACATTGAACAGATTTAATAGTAGTGTTAAAATGGTTTTGAACATATTTAATGAAAAAATTAAGATGATTAAAGGCATCAGATTTTTGTTTTAATGGAAAAACCCATAAGTAATGCGAATAATCATCCAATAATAACATGTAATGCTTAAAACCAGTAACACTTGGTACGGGAGATTGCCATAAATCTGTATGTAATAATTCAAATGGAAAAGTTGAGACACGACAGGACTGATAAAATGGGAGACGAACATGTTTTCCGAGTAGACACGCATGACAAAGACTTTGACTTGAAAATTTAAATAAATTAGAAAGACTCGAGACCCCACGGAGGACTGCTGGACTAGGATGACCCAGGCGTCGGTGCCATGTTTGAACGTCAACGGACGCGCTGAGTGCTTGGGCTGGTGCAGTGGGGCGCAGGGGATAGAGTGGGCCGGCATTATTGGATCAATGTATCACAATTCCCGTCCGACGGTCCTTCACAGAAAAACCATGAGCATCAAATTCAATAGAGCAGCTATTGTCACGGGTAAATTGTCGGACAGATATAAGGTTGTGTATAATATGAGGGGAGATAAGGACATTTTTAAGGGATAAAAGGGGGTTAGTGGGAAAAAAATGGTGACCAACAGCCGTAGTGCTAACTTTAGATCCGTTACCAACAGTGATATGATGAGGTGAATTTAATGAATGAGAAGAGACATGAGAAATAGTACCTGGGTCGGATGCAATATGGTGAGATGCCCCGGTGTCCATAAGCCATGTGGGTTCCCGCAAGGACATGGTGTCAAAGTTGTGAGCTATAGGGCTGTGGGGGTAGGGGGGGTGCCTGCGGGTAGGTGATGGGGGAGGGGTAGGATGCCGGGGCAGGGGTGGCTGTCGGGTAGGGGTAGTTCGGGGCTGGGGTGGGGAGGGTAGGGTGGGGTTGGGGTGGGTTGGAGTAGGAATAATGGGCAAAGGCATTCGGGTAGTTGTAGGGGGTGGGGCGAGGGCCGAGAAGACCCGGGGGTAGGGTTAGGGTTTTGGTTCGGTGAGTTCCAGGATCCGTAGCTTTCCGAGTGTCGCTGCCCGCCAGAGTTTCGGCCTCTCCCACGTCCGCGCCCATGACCACCGCGACCGCCACCACCACGGTCAGGGTAGCCACGGTTGGCCGCCGGTTCTGCCGTGCCGCTGGTTCGGCCATGCGGCTGCTGCTGCTGGTTCGGACCCAGCTGGCCGCCGGTTCGGCCTGCGCTAAGGGCTGTCCCGGTCTCAATTGAGTGTGAGCGTTGATGTTCAAGAAGCAATAACGCCGACCGGACTTGGAGAAAATTGGGTTGGGGCTGTTGAAATTGCATCCAAGACGTTTGGGCTTGGAGATCGTCTGGTAAACCTCGCAAGAGTTGGAGGACCAGCTGCGATTCAGAGACCGGGGCGTCGACGTCATCTAGCCAATCGGCAATGTTCCGGAGAGTTTGACAATATATGGCCATGGGCATAGATCCTTTGACCGTAGTGTGGAATTGGTGTTCCAATTGCATAGCCCGAGCCGGTTTGTTATCGTGGAAGAGATCATGAATCACCCGCCAAAGTTCGGAGGCCGTTGAGGTGGAGGAGATGACCAAATCGGAGACCTCATCGGTCACTGGCAAAGCATCTAGTTGAAACCATTCGTCGTCGTCGGCGGAAGAGGGGATCTTGGAGCCGGAGAGAAACCCATGGAGATTGAACCGCCGAACAAGGAGCAAGAAAAGGCGGCACCATTTTTTGTAATTGGGTTGAGAAAAACTCAACTGTATGGGGACGTGTAGCTTGACGCTAGATATAGCCGTGAACGCCAAGTGGGGGGGATTTGAGGAGGTAGTGGAGGAAGAAGGAGATTTGTCCGTCGTCTTGTCGGAGGTATCCATGAGGAAGAGAGAGGGGAGGACGACGGAGGGGGAGGGTGGGGCTGCTGCGGCAGTGAAGCCGAGAGAGAGAGAGAGCAGCGCTGAGAGAAGGCAGAGCCGACAGAAGAATGAATATTTTCGATAATCAAACGTGTAGGAGTACAACCGTATATATACAGGACGGGACTCCTAATGATGGTAGGAGTACAAGTAAGGAAACCTATACAAAAGGTAACTACCAATAATACAATGATATAATAATAAATACATTAAATATACTTAACATAAATATATACGTAGTATGGTAAATATATTTAACAGAAAGTAAACTGTTGAGAGAATATTATGTGTTGAGGAGCAAATGGACCATCAATGATGGGTTTGCTATATTGTTAATTTCAAACTTGTTTGTTGGAAACCTTAAACAGGAGCTAGGGGCTGAATTGCGGCACCTTACAAGTGAACCAATCCAAACAGATTGTACTAAAATTGTTTATCTTGTTCGAGCTCAGCTTGGCTTGATGAAGAGTATTTGCTCAGACATTCATAATGATACTTCTAAGGGGATTCAAAGAGAGTATTTTTTGTATTTTGTTCCTCGCCGTGCAGTTGTATGCGAAAAGGTTTGCTCCCTAATCCGACACGGAATTGTTTTATGCTTTAGAGGATCAGATCTTGGCATAGTTATTTTCTGAACTTGCATGCAACATAGGTCCTAGAGGAAAAGAAAGTACATCACTTATTGACCATAGGCGAGTATCCCTTGTATCTACTTCATCTGGATGAAGATGTTTTGTCTTTTGAACTCGATACTGCATACAGAGTATGTCTGATCCTTGTTTTTCATGGTGTTTCACAACATTTTTTCGCATTTAAGACATACATATAAATGTAGTTTCATTTTTCCTGATAGGAATTCACAGTTGATGGAGACACAACCTCTCTTTGGCATATAGCAAAAGCCATTCACAAGCTTGAGGTTTTTCTTTCACAACTTTATCAGCATTTGGCATATAAACATAGATGAAGATAAACATAAAGAAAAGTAGGTTCTGCAAAAGCACTTCCGTTCACTCTTTCTATTGATGTCTTAATTGAAAAGTGCAGTGTTCCTTTGGTGTGATACCAAATGTGAGAGCCAAAGGGAAAGCATCTGTCCGTGTTGCTGACATTTTAAATAGGATGCAAGATGAAGAACCAGTGAACATCACCGATGTATTTAAAACACGGTGCCTTTGAGAATACATAAAAACTGAGTGCCTCATAAACCGTAGGTTAATATTTCTTTTTGGAATTTATTTACATGCAGGTTGTTGTGCCAGAGATTAACACTCTCATCCTCATTGACAGAGAGGTATTCAGTCCCTTCAAGAAATTTCTTGTTTTCAACATTTCCTTTTATTTTGTAAAAAGTTGCATATACATGCATTGTGAGGGAATGATGTCGAGAGAGGTTTGATAAGTCTTCTATATAAGACATGGTATGAAAATGTTTTTAAAGAATTCTAAAATTCATTCCCTGCTGCAGGTGGACATGGTTACACCTATGTGTTCCCAGTTAACTTATGAAGGGCTAATGGATGAGGTAAAAAGCTATTTTTGTAATTACTATTCTCACGTGTTAAAGTGAATCATAGGTGCTGTATATATTTTATTGGTGTCATACAGTTTCTTGGTATCAATAATGGTGCTGTGGAGGTAGATTCTTCTATAATGGGTGCCCAGCAAGAGGGGAAGAAAATGAAGGTTCCTCTAAATTCTAGGTAATTTTTCTTCTAACTGTTAATTGGTAGAGAAGTCTTATCTTTAATTTGTATTACTATAAGGTTATAAGCTTTTCAGGGTTGAAATTGGCTTTACTAAATTTTTTGAACTCTAACAAGCATTTTTAGCTCTTAGGACTTCTTTATTGTATGAACTCTTTGAGTATTTTCAATAATAAAGTTTAGGCTTGCAAGTTTCAGTCATGACTTTTACCCCTAAATATGCTTAGCCATGCATAGCACATAGTTACCTCTTGGTCTGGCTGACCTAGTATGTCCTTGCAGTGACAAGCTATTCAAAGAGATACGGGATCAGAATTTCGAAGTTGTCGGTCAGGTTGATCTGTCAATTCAGTTCTGTTTTAAAAGTTTAGGCGATTTTGGACATCTTTTTCCATGTCATCTTCATAATGTTTCCTTTTCCATGTTCCGAATTTGCATAATCGGTTCGTTCTTTTTTTTGTGGTCTTTTAATTGCCATTTACAGTGCAATTGCAGGTTTTACGTCAAAGAGCAACATCTATGAAACAAGATTACAATGAGATGCAAACAGCTGTAAGTCCTTGTAATTGTTAAATGTGCATAGATGCCTATTGCTTCAATACGTGATTAGAATTATATATAAATATTAGCATGCTTTAAAAAACACAATTTTGTAGTCATTTATATCCCAGCAACTAGTTAATTAGACCACTTAAAGTGGAATTAATAGAGAAGGCTTATCACATAAAATGAAGACTGGGATGCAGACTCTTTGATACTCTCATTTTTGCAGCTCCAAATCAACTAATTTAATACTCCGTAATTTATTTTAGGTTTTTACCTATGTTGTGTGTATCTTATAGTGAATGACTGTGTGAGAGAGATTTTTGAATGAATATGTTATATTGTAAACCTTACATTTAATTGGTTGTGAATTTTATGCAGAACCAAACTGTTTCTGAATTGAAATACTTCGTTAAAAAACTCAACTCATTGCCTGAAATGACAGTAAGTTCATTTATACTCTTGGATTTGGTAACAGCCATTTGCAGTATTTCCAAAAAAAGTGTGATACTAATATTTTTCTCTCATTTCCAGAGGCATATACATCTTGCTCAGCATTTGAATAAATTTACATCTAAACCTTCATTTCTTGGGCGGCTAGATATGGAACATACTATTGTGGAGTCTGAAAGTTACGATATGTGAGTTAATTGGAAAACTTGTCTTATTATTGGTTTGAAAGGCCCTAAGTTTTGAAAGGGTCTCAAATTTAGGTTTATAGGTGTTCATGTTTTCTTAAACTACGTGTATAGATTCTTTAATTGATTATTGTTAAATATTGACTGAAAATAGCTCAGTATGGATAATATGTTTTTCTGTTGCTGTTTTAGTTGATCTTTTTTACTATAAATATAAGTTATCTCAAATAATAATTTTCCAATAAAAGTATTGCCTGTGATCATTGGCTCATTGAAAGGATAGAGTACCAGTTCAATCTTATTTATTAAGGAGTACAAGTCAATGCTTCAAATGATTGTGTTGGTGTGTGGGTGGGGCATTATCTTATGACAATGTCTACTAGAAATATGAATCTTGATATGAGAAATGAAAATGCATAGAGTAGAGGAATTAGTTAAATTGCAACATATACAATGTCACAAACATGGTTAGGAGAAGAAGACGATGAATGAAAACTATGAACATAAAAAGCTACTTGTCCTTGGGAGAGTAAGGTTTCCTTCTTGCCCTTGGAGGAGTAAGGTTTCCTTCTTTCCCTTGGGAGAGGGGATTTGTGTTTGATTTTACCAAAGACGTATATGAATTAACTCCAAAATTATTGATGGCATTACTATTGAACAGAACCCCTCCATTTATAGTTTTATACTAGTCCCAAGAATCTCGGTGAGCAAGTACTGGAGACCTTACTGTTACAATATTCATATTAGGAATATAATAAAAAGAATCCCAATATGAATATGAGATTATTGCTAATACTAATATTAGGAAATTAGTACTAGTAATACTAATAATAGGAAATTTTACTAGTATCTATACTGTATAAAGCTTTACAAATTACAACATCTTTGTGTCACTAATAAAATCTACTCTTGAAATGGATGTATGCACTTTTATCCCATTAGTTTATGCAAAAATGAAGAGTCCCCCCTTATATTTCCTTCTTTATCTCTTTTGTGCTACACTGCTAATAGAGTTTCTGTGATTTTCTTGTCAAAGTACTTTTTCTTATATTTCTGCTACAGTTTGCATCTTTTGTTATGGAAGTGACCCCATTCTCTATTTTTTCTGAAGTTGGTTCATCTCTTTTTTCCTGAAATAAATGGAACTAAATTTTTCTTTTTCCATGACAAGCATTTGAGTAATATGAAATATGTGACACTATGATGATTGATGACCAATGCGAGGCATCCTTGTAAGCTCATCTTGTCGTCTGTATCATTTAACCCTAGTTTAATGCATCCAAAAACATTTGCAGCATTCTAGTCTTGCATTATTGCATAACAATAAAAGATAAAGTGAAATCTAATGCTTCATGTGATGCAGATGCTTCGAGTACATCGAGGAGATGATCCATAAACAGGAACCTCTTGTCAATGTTCTACGCATTCTCATATTATTTTCGATCACAAATTCTGGATTACCAAAGAAGAACTATGACTACTTAAGGTGAGTGGGATATGAATGCCATTTTCCTCTATTTCAAATTTCTCTATTTGGTATGTTGTTGGATATTATTGAAAAAATTAACAAATTTCTGTGTCTTGTCTTTTGTAGGCGAGAGCTACTTCACAGCTATGGTTTTGAGCACATTGCTACATTAAACAATTTGGAAAAGGCGGGATTGTTCAGGAAGCAGGTTTGTGGTACAATACTACGATGGTTGGTACATTGCTCTATTTGGTGTATTGCTCAGTTCCATAACATAGTGAATTTGGCATTTGGTCTTCGTCTTAGGAGTCTAAAAGCAACTGGATAACTATTAAACGTGCTCTTCAGCTTATTGTGGAGGACACTGACACTGCCAAGTATGTATTTCTCTTTGGGGAAGTCTACTCTAGCTTATCCACTTTTATTTAACTTCAGAAAATGTTGTGATTGCACATGTGCTTTGCATTTTATGCAGTGACTGTTGTTGGTTTTAGCCGCATGCAATTATTCTGCTTCTTTAAAGGCTCAACTAAAATAAACACTGCCACTCATAGTACTTGTTAAGCTGAATAAATATATTAAACTTCAGAAAAATTGTGAGAATTTACTATATGAAGCCTTAAGGGGTCTTATATTCATCCTTGAAATTGTGTTACATTTGCATCTTCCGTCTTCTTGTCAAGAAGGAATTAGGAAATCAATTGTGTTCATATTTGGAATGGAAGACATCAAAAGAAAGAGTTTTTCCATTGAAAAAGCAGATTGTATTCAGCTAAGATTATTAGGCCAAAATGAGCAATATTTTATTTCTGTATCTGATCTTTAAGGAGTTGACGTGTCATTAGTGTATCTATACTATCTAATAATGTTTTAATCTGACTATTATATTATTCTCCGTATATAATTTACTCAGATATTTACTTTGTATCTGATTCTGAACATTGTGTGCGTAATGCAGCCCCAGAGATATTTCTTATGTCTTTTCTGGATATGCACCTCTCAGCATTCGCCTGGTTCAGCATGCAATCCGATCTGGGTGGTAATCTCTTTTTTAAGAGCTCTGTTGGATAGTATTGACCATATTGCTGTATATAATTTTGTAATTACTGTAATTGAATTAATGTTAGTGATTTTTTGTTATTTTAATTTGCACTATAATCTTATATCTGAGTCAATGGAGTGTAAAGAGTCATCTTTGACAATGTTTTAGCTTTGAGTAAAGAATGGATTAAATCAAAATGACACATTAAACTTCTCTTGCTTCTTACTTTCTATGAAGTTTTGGGCAGTAAATACATCAATGCATTAAGGGTCTAACAGAAACCTCTCTGTTTTTTCCAGAGGTAAGGTGAGTACATCTCCCCCAGTCCCCAATGGAGATGGGATTATACTGGCTTGCTGTTGATGTTTTTTGGTGTTTTACTATGATCTTATATCTACATAAATGATTTCTATCTACAACTGATTGTATTTTGGGAAAGTGGAACATACTTGGGAAGTAAAATGAGCTTGTACCATTAATGTATGTGACATTTACTTTTCTTGAAGGAGAACCAATCTAATCATGTATGAAGTACTTTTGTACAAAAGTTTTAATTGCATTCTTTTTTCCATTTAGTTGGGGGTAATGTGCCATGAACCTTCTACTAGTCCAGTACTAGAATTTACCGTGTTGATCAATCTCAGTTTCATTATCATAGCTTTTATCTACTTTCATGGAAAGTATCATGAGATGATGAGATGAAAATGAGTTTAAATAATTGGTACAGTCATGCATATACCTAAGAAGGTAAACCGGTTATACATATAAATGTTACAGGCGTCCCATTGAAGAAATATTAAGATTGCTGCCAGGGCCCCATTCAGACAGCAAGAGGGTAAGCCTTCATACCTTCATTTTTCAATTCAATTCATATAGCGAGACCACATAGAAGTCCGAAATGTATTTGCATGAATCTTTACAGAGTGGGTTTGCAAGCAATCCGTCCTTTGACAGTCTGCCAGGGTCCATAGACTACTCTGACAAGTAAGGCTCAAGCAATGTTCTGACCTTGTGTACGTATTTTATGCATGTACTAATTAATTAATATCTCCTACTCCGTAGAAATATAGTGTGTTCCGTGTGCCTTTATTTCAAGCACAAACCTAGAGCTTCTAAACACAGACGGAAGCACCATTAATTTGCATTCAAAGTAAGATAAGGAGAAGAAAAGATGCTCATAAAATCTAATAGTTGGATATTCCTTAAATAGCTATCTTGAGCATTGCATAGTACTGTTATTTTTAGTTAATGTATTGCATTCCCTTCTGTTTCATCTGAGTTAAGGCCCGGTTCTTGGTCCTTCTTCCCCTAAGATGTGCAGCATTAAAGATACAATTCTCACTCCAAATCATTGTCTTTTGCCACACCTGTTGGCATTTCAGAATAGGTGATGGAAGGCAGTCATTGGTGCTTGTTGTTTTTATTGGTGGGGTGACCTTTGCTGAGATTAATGCTCTTCGATTCCTGAGTTCCCAGGTAGTTTTTTCTAGTTCTTTCATTAATCAAAACCGAATCTCTTCTGCCTCTATTCACATGTTTTCAATTTTAATAGTCTTGTTTAAAAAAAATATGAATACGAATAGAAATTTATAGTATTGTGTTTACCCATTTGCTTTGAAATATTACGAGCATTGTACTAAATATCACCAATTTCAAAACTTCTTTTTTATTTTAAAAAAGTTAGTTCAACAAAAGAAGCAAGCATTGAATTTAATGTAATTTTTTCAAACAAGGTTCTTCAAGTATGTTTGGTTTGAATTTAGAAATAAAATAAATACAAACACTAACGTTTTGTCCCAATTGACGGGTGACTCAAGCCTCTATAATCCTTGACAGAGAATGTATTAATTTTTATACCCTGTCTGGGCACTCAATGAGCTGTACCATACGCGACATGAGTTCTTTCAATAAAAAAAATCTTAATTACTTCATTAAACCAGATGAAACTTTTGCTTTTAGGAGGGTTATATTGGTCAATTTCCTAATGTGTTGATGCATGTGCAGGAGGGTATGCCATATGACTTGATTGTATTGACTACAAAAATAGTTAACGGGCACACGTTGACAGAAACATTCATGGAGAAATTGGGGTGACTGGTAAAGAAGATACTTTTTAGTGTGGCTTCTTTGTTGTTTTGATGACATTGTTTCTTTCGGTATGACCTTTCTTGCAACCATTTTGTTTGGAGTGTGATTGACTTTTTAAAAGCAGGGTTGATAAAAAATGACCTTGATTGAGGTGTAAAGGAGAATTTCAGTTGGTACAAAAAAGATGACCTTGGTATATAGGAGTATGATTTTTAAATTGGTTTATGTAACTAGATCTCTTAAACCAGAATTAAGGTGATATTGAGTTGAGAGTTAGAATTACAATAGTTCAAAGATACAGTTGAAGTACAAGGTGGATTTGCAAAGGGTAGCACTCTCCGGCTCCATTTGGTACATGGAATTCAAACTATGGAATTAGAATTGAAGAAAACAATTTCAATTCAAACTGGAATTACTCCCCTAAATGTGATGCTTGCTTTTATTGGAGGAAGATGATTAAGGTGAGACAAGAATTTGCAAGTATGCCAGTTAGGGGAGAATACAAGCCTGAAGAGGGGTACTCATGGCTTATGGGGCAGCTTCCAAAAGACGAGTGGTTTGATATTGTGTGGAACAGAGGGACAATGCCAAAGCACAAAATGTTTGTTTGGATGCTACTGAAAGGGAGGCTCCAAACTAAGCAACGGCTGAGTAGATTTCTAACTATTGACAATGGATGTGTGTTGTGTGATAGTGGAAATGAAGATATAGACCACCTGTTCTGGAAATGTGACTATGCAAACTGCATATTTGGGAGCATCATGACCAGCCTGGGCTGTGAAGTAGGTGGGGAGTCGCCACAAGAGTTCTGTGCGAAATACCTAAGGAAGGGCAGTAGGAAGCAAAAGATGGTCTGGAGAGCAGCCTGGGCAGCAATATGTTACTCGATCTGGAGGGCTAGGAACAAGAGAGTTTTCGCAAAAGAGAATATTAAAGTAGAGGAAAGTATTTCTTATACTTGGTTCAATCTTAATACCTACTTGTATAGGAGGAAAATATAGTACGAATAATAGCAGATGGGTTATGTAAGATGATAGGTTGTATGCTCTTGATGTAATCATGGATTTGCGTTTGTGATAATATAAGATTGTGCAGTGTTCAAAAAAAAACAATTTCAATTTTGTTGTTGGATAGCACAAAATATGTGGATTTGTAACGGGTAGTGCCAAAAATGAATTGGAATTGGAATTTTCAATTCTATCCAATTCAATTCTATAAAAACTCCCAATTCAATTCCAATTCTGTCGATTTCATGTACCAAACAGACCCTAAATGATGTTATGAATTTTTTCAATTGAATCTCTATTTAACCAATCCCAACTCCATTGATTTGGAATTGAGACTTTTGGGTTCATTTTAGTGATAAACCGCATGTATTATATCATTCATAGATAGATATAACCTGTCAAAAAATGACCCGACCTGTTTTTTATTCGAGATTCGACCCGAAATTACTAGATTTTGGACAAAGATTTTACTGATCGAACCCGAAGTTGACTGGACCCAAAATGACCCGCTAAAAATAGGTCAAACTTGATCGAACCCAAACCTGACTTGACCAACTCGTTAATATAAGATTTTTTTAGAATCGTATATTTTGATATGAAATATAATGTTATAAAAATAAGATTATAATTACATTTCTTTGTTTACTACTCGTTTTTTTAAATAGATTTATATATTCATACCAAATTTTAATGATATCGCATAATTATCTTACATTTTTCAAACTTCTAAATATTTAATTTTTTCGTATTATTGACATTAGGTCATAAAAATTACTTAAAATTTCGAAAAAGATAAATGAAATTCATAACCCGTTGGGTCAACTTGAACCCAATGACACTGGATCATGAACAAATAATTTTCAACCTGAACCAAAACTTGTCAGAACTAGACTCGAACCCGTGCGTTGCACGGCCAAAAATAAAAGTTAAAAAATAACTGAATGTATTGTGGTTAGAATTCAATATGACTGAATTAATATACGAATATATAACGAAATATTTGAGATGATGAAGTATACAATGATATAGATATTGGAAACGTTACATTATAAGTTTTGGAAGACTTCTTTATAAACTACGTTGGCAGTTTGGTTCATCTTAGCAGGGTCTTCATTGCATATCAATATCTTTAAACCTCTTCGATTTGTGACACGTGAAAGCGCTACTTAGAGTTGGCCATGGCTGAATACCGACTTCTTCAATAAAAGCCCAACATGCGACAATGACTGTCCTTGACTTTTATTAATTGTCATTGCATATGAAATCATAATTGGGAATTGTTTCCTTTGAAACTTAAAAGGAGTCCTGGTATCTGACGGTGTAAGCAGCAACCGTGGGATAACAACTTCTTGTCCAATATTTTTCCCCGTAAGCACCGTAGCTTGAATAAGATGATTGCCTAGTCGAGTAACAATTAACCTTGTCCCATTGCACAAACCTGAAGATTGATCAATATTCCTCAACAACATGATTGGTGTTCCGATCTTTAACTTCAAGTCATGGTTTGGCACACCTGAAGCTCGTATATTATTCAGAAGTTCAGGAGAATGCATGTCCTTCAAGAAGTCTACGTTTAAATCTGATTTACACACTGCATCAGAACTCAAGTAAGTTTTTGCTTTTCCGACGTTGTTTAATGACGTCATGTATTCATTTATTTCATCCACGACTTCTAGTGTTGGTGCCAAGATTGCTCTACTTTGCAAATACGTTGGATCATTTGCAATATTGTGGAAGTCTGGATAAGTTGCTTTTACTATAGACGCAATAGGGTCATCAATAGTTTTTAACAACATATCTTCTGGGATAGTTACATCCCCAACTCCATCGTTTTCTCGCCCAGCAAGACCATCACCGATACTTGCAATCCACTCTGCAAATTCTCTCATGCTCTCAAAGTTCTCATCGCGAGACATGTGTTGTAAGCGCATGTTAGTTGTCAAGCATAAGACTGTGCAATATTTCCACAAATATGAAGAATTAATCGTAGCATTGACGATATCTTGCCTTCTTCCTTTAGGTATGACGGGTAGAATTTGTCGAAAATCTCCTCCAAACACAATCGTCTTTCCTCCAAAGGGAAGATTTGAATTTTTTGGACAAACTACACTCATTACATCACGTAGAGTTCGGTCCACGACTTCGAAACAGTATTTATGGGTCATTGGAGCTTCGTCCCATATTATAAGTTTGCTCATAACCAATAAATCAGCAAGAGGTGTTTTGTGTTTAATGTTGCATGTGGAATTTTCATGGGGAGTAATTGGAATTCCAAATCGCGAGTGAGCAGTTCTTCCCCCAGGTAATAATAATGAGGCAATACCACTTGAAGCAACATTTAACACAACATCTCCTCTTGAACGTATGGAAGCAGACAAAGTCTTTCCAGTTCCCCCATAATCGTAAACGAAAAAAATCTTCCCCTGACCAGAGTCGACTGACGACATTATAGTTTCATAAGCGTGACGTTGTTCGTCATTCAACTGTCCCATCATCTGTTGATGTTCGTCTTTCAATGCATGCCGATCATATTGTAATTCATCAAGAATTAATCTGTTGCGAGTTGTTGAAGCTGCGTCTAGAATGGGAAAAGGCATGTCAATGAAATCTCGAAGAGTCTTGCCTCGTATCCTAAGTAACATCTCAATTTCGATCAAGGCATAATTTTTTATTTGTTCTTTAGTTAAGACCAAACCTGAGGAAAATGTGACTAAAGTTAGTTAAAGAGATAATTGATTATAACACCAAATAAATATTAGTTATATAATACCTTGATGACTTAGAAGACTTCGTTGACGATGTAGAATGTCATCAGCCATGAATTCCCAACACTGTTCCCACACATGTTTCGGCCTAGACATTGATTCGTTTGTTAGCAGTGTAACAAATAAGAATCTCAGTTGTTTGGCTGAACACCAAGAACTTGCTTCCTTAAAAGCATCGATGTACTCCCTGTCATCATCTAGTAATCGCAAAGCATAGCATGCATCACGATAGGTGTCATGAATAACACCATTGACAGTTCTCAAATCTTCGTACGAAGTGGGACCTCGAACAATGTTTAGAAGGATTCTCATATAATAAGACTCACCAGAGCCTGGTGGGACGTACACAACACGTCCAATAGCAAACCCCCTTTGTCGAGGTTCGTACTCTCTTTTAGCTTGCTTCCAAACGAATTTTTGGGGGAATTCGGCATACGTTAGAGTCTTTGCATCAGGATATTTTTCATTTTCTTTCATCCAGGCAAGAAATTTACTCTCTCGTATGCTTTCTCGAGTATAAACATCACCTGCGTCATCATCATCTTCAAAGAAAATCCATTGCTCACCAGGAAGGTGAAAGCTTAAGCGTTCCACATTGGGACATTTGTACTGTATTGCAAATCCAAATATTCGCCATGTTGCCTCGCAAGGAGAGATATATCTGCAATCATAGTACATTTTAATCTCATTAGGAGTCTCTGTTGTTTCTTTATCTCTGCTCTCTGTGCTAGCATAAAATTCTGCTGTGACACGGTCGTGGCCTTTGTTGATATACTTGAACAAATATTTGATCGAACGGGATTGATTGCACCATTCAACATTTAGGTGAGCCTCGTACTTCATCAACAGATATCTATTGTGCGGGACTACGAACCTATTATCCAACTCAACATTGTTCTTCATTATTGTCCGCCCATCATTCCTTCTCCGATATTTGGGATAACCATCCTCATCAATATTTGTTTCATCATTGAATTCCTTTGGAAAATATTTAGAGCACTTGCCATCCTTCATGCAAGGTGAGTTTGGTGAATTGGAGCCACATGGTCCGTGAATCATGAAATCTTGAACTGCTTTGAAGTATGTTGAATCTTTCGATTCATCAGGCAATTCCGCAAATATGATCTCATCAATATCTTTAGGAGTGGGGAATTTATCTTCTTGACCCAAAAACAATAAGATATGAGCATGCGGTAGTCCACGCTTTTGGAATTCGACAGTATACACCACTGCATTTAAAATAGTCGTACACGAATTAGAATTGTTGTTGTAATAAGAATATATTACATTTAGTATAAAGCAGATAATTAAATGGTACTTATGTCCTCTAATTCTTCCAAAAATCTTATTCTTCTTTAAATCTCGTATCAAACCATTTAGTTTCATGTTAAACACCCTAGAAACAATATCTGGGCGATCTTCAGCATTTAAATCTCTTTCTTGCAAGAAACGCAGAATCTCTGGCCACTTTGGATTGCAAGTGAACGTTAAAAACAAATCTGGATAGCCAGTCCAACGGCATATTGCCATAGCATCTTGATAGTTCTGAATCATGTAACGGGCGCCCCCAACGAACGTAGGGGGTACAATAATTCTTTTCCCCTTAGTAGCTGTATCGTTGTCACCTTGCACTAGCGAATCAGAAAATCTATTGTACATCTCACAGCGTAATTTTTTCTGGTGTGTGCTGATGTACGTCAATCTAGATGACTCAACCATTGTATAACCATCAACACATAACTCTTGAAATAGTCGTCGTGATCGCAATATTAATGAACTTTCGTTATCCCTTTCATGTAAACGATAAGAAAGGAATTCTCTGATGCTAACGCTTCTCCGTCCACCAATCTTTAGCGAAGTTTTATCTGCAAATGGTATATCCTCTCGATAACCATCATCGCCATATGGAAACAATAGTGGATACTGGAGACTCAGATACGCTGCATGTAACTCACTTATGTGTTTCAATGGACCTGAACGAGTTTGAACCACAATATCCCTCTCTCCTAAAGCCTGATCAAGATCTCCAACAATTAAAGCTGCAACTTCACCAACTGACGGTAAATTGTAAACCCTTGGGTCTGAAGTTCTCCTCCCAATTAACTTCAACTTGACTTCTAAATTTGTGGAATGACTTATCCTTTGGCCAATGATTCGAAAGGACTGTACTAATACATTGTGAGCATCTAACATTGCTCTAAGCTTGGCAACAATGTCGACATGCAATGTGTGAGCATTATCTTCTTTCCTATAAGTAAACATAAAATTAAAATTTGAAACCATTATTAAACCTTAATGTCTATAAGAGACTCGGATATTAACTTATGGTGTTAAATTATGAATAGTATAACATATACCTCACAGACATGATTCGATTGAAATCTTCATTTTGCGTGTCATAAATGTATAACTGCGCAAATTTCGGAACAATGCCATCGGACGGTAGCAAGCTTCCAATTCGATGATAATTTTGCCCGCCTAACTTAAAACCTGGAGGCCCTCTACCGGGAGTTGAATCTCTAATAATACCTCCACCAAGTGATGTGAAAGAGAACATACAATTATACGACCGAATATTTGTTTGAAAGTGCTTACTCTCTGCATCTCTTCCGATGATGAATTCCCTTAGAGGCATCGGTGCTTCTTTGATTGGAGCTAATTTAATATTCCCGTGTTTACAACAAAGGGAATACTTAGGATCTTTTTTGGTGGAATGACCTAGAACACGCTCTTCTAGCCAAAAGAAAGCATTGCAGTTCATACATCTGTAACTACAGTCACCAATACATAACCATTGAATATGGTACTAACCATTCCAATACATAACTAACATTTAGTTTAGTACAAAAAACAAAAACATTGAATATGGTACTAACCATTCCAATACATAATATTTTTTTAGTAAGTGACATAAATATCATTAAAATATTTTGTATTTGTTGTCTTAAGTCGCTTAGATCTTTTCAATTCCGGCGGTGTAACTGTCACTTGCATCGTCGGCCTTGTAGTCATCAAACGTGGCAGAGGTGGTGCAATCGTTATGGGTGGCATAGGTTGTGAAGTTGGTGGTGGTGGTGCAATCGTTATGGGTGGCATAGGTTGTGAAGTTGGTGGTGGCGGTGCAAACGTTATGGGTGGCATAGGTTTTGAAGTTGGTGGTGGCAGTGCAAACATTATGGGATGCATAGGTTGTGAAGTTGGTGGTGGCGGTGGAAAAAGCGCACAAAGATCACATTTAAAATATATACCTCACCCAACATCACCAATGCATAGGCAGCGAAGATGACCAGAAACATTTTTGCAAATCCAACACATTTCCATATCAAGTGAATCTTCGTTACTCTTGCACTTGTAACATGGCTCAATTAAACTTCCAATTCCTCCTATATATGTAGGAAAAAAAATTCATTTGTTAAGATATAAATTGCAAATTTCGGGCATATGAAAGCGGAACAAATATTGTTCACACACAAAATAAAATTTTTATTAATTGGGCCTAAATTTAATTACTACCGCCCAATATTTTTGTCCAAGTACAAAACTGAAATTGCAAATTAAAGTCCAAAAACCAAATCCAGCCCAAAATTTTATTCCCAAAAACCGGCCCAAGTACTATATGCCGTTTTTATGCCCTACTATCCTACGTCTTATCCATTCTCTCCCACTGGCCGTCCACACAAATCTTTTGCGCCTTATCCCTTCTCTCCCAAAATTCCTATATCGGCGATTTCTTCCAACTGCCGATGTTATGTATCCGATGTTATGAACACGCCGCTTTATGATCTCCGTACAATAGCGATGTGATTGTAGATCAATCGTGCGGCGATCTGAAGATGTGGTTGTTCAAGGACGGCAGATGATTTGAATCAGGGGTAATTTCGGTGAAATTTTTTTGTTATATTTCAATCGGATTATCTTCATGATTATATACTCCCTTTTTTCAAAGATTATTATGAAATATTAGATCTGAATATCTTCCTTTATTCTTCTTTGTTAAATTCTTAGGATCTTACTCCTAGATGCATGTTAGCCGTTTGATGACTCGTATTTTTTTTAAAAAATCATTTTATAGAAAGATTTTATTAAAATATTTTGAGTAATTCAAACAACATGCATAGAATTTCTTAGTTTATCAAAAAAAAAATTTACTCCGGTTATTGAAAATGTGTTCTTAAAAGTACATATCTGTTTTTTCAAATTTGTTTGTGAAAAGAGTAGTATATTTAATCGATTATAATCTCTGTAAAACGCCTATCTTGTTGAAGAAATTAATATTTTTCCAGTAATTCATAATTTCGAAGTGAATTTTATAATTTTTTCAAGAACATATCAATTCTTTTTACTCTGATTCGTAGATGTATGCTATTATTTCTATACCTATTTTCAGATCAAGTGCTTTGAAAAAAAATTTTAAAAAGGAATTTTTTTGTACAAATAATTTTGTAGAATAATTAAAAAGTTCTTATTTTTCTGAAGTTTTCTCAAACATCTTTAGTCTTAAACGCGAAATATTCATTGCTAATGTTAAAAAATAATAATCTAAAACAGGAAGTATAGATGAATGTTTACACAAAAAAGCCATTGAACCTTATTGACCATGTTCAATAAGAAATGTTGAACATGAGGAAGGTTCTATTGCACATTAAAAGTTTTACTAAGGCAGAGAATGAAAAGTAGACAGAGATCGCCATGGCTGGTATGTCATTTAAACAGGTAATGAAATATTTTTATTTATTTAAAGTGTGTGTGTGTGTGTGTATATATATATATATATATATATTAATTTTTTCTTTATTAATTTATGTAAGCAATAGAAGTTACCTTTGTCCAATTCCTCTTCTGAATCATGTATTGAAAATATTCTTTCAGATTTCGTGAGCTTTCTCATCGGGGAGACACTTATCACAGGTATCCTGTTTGAATTAGAATGATATAACTAAATGAGCTTGCCAAATTACAAAAGTAACATGGATTATTGATAATTTTATTTTATCATCGAAATAAATCATTTTTAGTCGTTTCGGAAGTGTGATTTGAAAATTTTTTCCAAAACTGATTTTTTCAGTCACTGGCATTTTCAATAAATTTAGAACAATAGTCTCTTAGGAATTTTAAGAATAATAAGTCAAGACCCACGAAGCAAAACATATTTGTTTCTTAAAACCATTTTCAAATCAGTAGAGTGTAAATTACTAACCTTAATGAGGAAGAATTTAATGCTAGTCTTGAATGCTCAATATCAACTTCAATGAGATAATTGGTTAGGAGATTTAGAAATAAATGAGGTAAGTTAGAGGGAAACACTAATATACTTGCAATCCTATTTAGTGTATTAAATGCAAGGAACTAAAGCCTAGGTGATGATAGGTGTGTGGCTCAACATTCTATGGTTGTATTAATTAGGGTTCGAGTTCCCATTACTGGATTTCTAATTGTATAAATATTTACTGCTTATATGTATATTAAGATATATATACACACACACACACACACATATATATATATATACACGTATATATATAAATATAGACACAAAATAAATACATGTATTTGTATATTTAGAAATATTTTAACAATTTGTAGATGAAAATATTAAAACACTATTTTCATTCTGCTATGATATAAATATTTAATTATTTAGAAATAAGTATTTATTTACGATTATATATATAAATAGTTTCACGCACTCCAACCTACATATACATACACAATAAATATATGCATAAATATATATATTTGTATAGATTAATTTTTTTAAAAAAAGAAAAAAATTTAATATTTGAAATAGAAAAACAATTTATACCTGCATATTTATGTATGAATATATATATATATATATATATATATATATATATATATATATACATATACATATACATATACATATACATATACATATACATATATATGTACATATACATATATATATATATACCCATTTAAGAAGCAAGGAAGTTATGAATGAATGTAATATAGATATTTATTTTTGTTGGGCCCTTATTTAGGGAGACATGAATTTAAATATTGGATTATGCTATTCATGTTTAATAATTATTAATTTCGATCTTTTTATCAAACATACATGTATGTTGAAAATTTCGTGTATAATTTATCTAAAATATGTCAGTGTCTTATTTTATCTCTAAATCATAATCTCGTGTTTATTAAGTCATTATTTTTAATCTTCAAAAATTCCATGAAATAATTTCAATTAAATTATATTATTATATCATTGAATATTTTCGAAAATTTAAAAATAAAGGAAATTAGTGAATAGGCATAGGTCATAATGAAGGTAGTAAAATCTCATTTAATGCAGTCCCAGGAGTGTGGCTCTAGGAGTGTAGAAATCAAACTTAACTTTTTTTTAAAGAAGTCACTTCAATGGGATTTTGGAAAATATGATATTTATTACACATTGGGCCACACAACTCACAAATTAATTTTTTCGATTTTCCATTAAAAAAAGGAGCATTGGGCCACCCACCAATGTGTAACTTCACATTTAATACACATAGGGCCACACACCTCACAAATCAAATATTTCCATGCTTAATTTTTTTAATTATTACTCCCTTCAAGGTTCTTATCTTATAGGCATGTATGTTTATCCATTCTTCTTTACGGAGTACATAATATATATATGTGTATATATATATACACACACACACATACATACGTATATATTCGCATATATAAAAATTCTTTTAACATAAAACTATATATTTTTCTAACTTAGTACCAAAATTTGGATTTATTTTTTCGATGTTTGAAAATCCTGATTTGATAAATATGATATTAATTACACATTGGGCTACACACCAATGTGTAATTTCACTTTTTTTAGGCGTTGGGCTACACACCAAAATGAAGGGAGTAATACTTCATTTAATGCAAGATCTTTTAGTATGGTTATATAAAATAATGGAGCATTGGGTTACACACCTAAGTGTAACTTTACATTTATTACACATTGGGCAACATACCTCATAAAAAACAATATTTCGAAAATATAAATTTGTAATAAAGCATTTACTACACATTGAGCCACACACCAATAAAATATCATTACTTAATATCGGATGGCAGTATTCATTTTAATTGTTGTATTTTCAAGGTTCTTATCTCACATTTATACATACGCGTATATATGTAATATATACGTGTGTGTGTGTGCGCGTTATATATATATATATATATATATATATATATATATATATATATATATATATATAAACACAGAATCACTAATTTTATATATTCGCATATATAAAAATTCTTATATCAAAAAACTATATATTTTTCTAAATTAGTACCAATGCAGGCCATTTTTTCGATTTCTGAAAATCCTGATTTGATAAATATGACATTAATTACACATTGGGCTACACACCAATGTGTAATTTATCGATTTCTTATGCATTGGGCCTCACACCTCATAAATAAATGTATTTTCGAAACCCTATAAATGAAGGGAGCATTGGGCCACACACCAAAAGAATATCATTAAATTTAAAGGAAAATAGTGAATAGGTCTAGGTTATAATGAAGGGAGTAATACTTCATTTAATGCAAGATCTTTTAGTATCCTTCTATAAAATAAGGGAGCATTGGGCCACACACCAAAAGAATATCATTAAATCCAAAGGAAAATAGTGAATAGGTCTAGGTTATAATGAAGGGAGTAATACTTCATTTAATGCAAGATCTTTTAGTATCCTTCTATAAAATAAGGGAGCATTGGGCCACACACCTTAGTGTAACTTTACATTTATTACACATTGGGCAACACACCTCATAAATAACAATATTTCGAAAGTATAAATGTGTAATAAAGCATTTATTACACATTGAGCCACACACCAATAAGCATCATTACTTTTCTTCGGATGGCAGTGTTTTTTTATTGTTGTGTTTTCAGGGTTCTTATCTCACATTTATACATACACACATATATATATATGTAACATATAGGTGTGTGTGTGTGTGTATACATACCGAATCTATAATTTTATATATTCGTATGTATAAAACTTTTTTCTACACCTTATTTAATTATTTATTGAAATTAGTACCACAATTTGGATATTACTTTTTTTCGAGTGCATATAACATAATGTGCCATAAATTTCACATTATTACACTTTGGAACAGAAAACAATATTTAATAACGCATTTTTTTCATTGGGCAACACACCCAAGAAATTTTGATATTTTCTTAATTCTAAAAATTAAAGGAGCATTGTATAAACCATTAGTACTAATTTTTTTAATAAGCTTAGGCGTGTGGCTCTAGGACCATGAAACCAATTTGCATTCTTTGTGTAGAAAGTTGTTAATCCAATAAATACTCGTAAAAACTGGTTTTTATAATTATGATTCCATATGCTTAACCAACTTGCATTTTTCGAGTGGACAGTAAACTCCATAAGTTTTGTATATATTGTTTTCGTATGGTTGGCTATACATACTTATGCATGTTTATCAAACCTTTAGGTATGTTTATGATTCCTTAGCTATTTTATTGAATTGACTTTGCCATAAATTAGTGATAAAATATGCACACGTATATTTTTACATTGAATATAAGCACAATGATATTATATTAAAGATTGTAAGTTGGTATACATGTAAATTTTTACTTTGAACATAAGAACACAAAAGGAATGCAAATTTGTGATTTTCTTATGACCCAATGATAGCATTTCAAATAGCTTTGATAATACTTAAAGTGTTATAAAAACACTTCTAACTTAAGAGTTCAACATCCAAAATACTTAAGGAGATTGTGGAGGATAAGAAAACAACAATGGACTAACAAACATTTTCATAACCCCAAAAACGTAAAGACAACATTAAACAAAAGACAAAAAGGGTTGTCCAAAATGGGGTTACATAACCGTCCTTAAACATTCACACATTCTCGTGAATCATTTTGGCCTTCTTCTTTGATGATTGCCCGTCCAGTTCATCAAATAATTCTCTTCTCACGGAGTCATTCTCATCGACATCATCAATCTTTCTTGGCCTTGTGTTCACGCTCTGGCTTGAACTCGGTTCACTTGTACCAATCTATTTTAAAATTTAGGAATAATTAGAATAGTAGAAAATAATTATAAAAACAAATAGATAGAAGTAAAAGCATTATACCACTTCATTCACTTTTTGGCTCAAATCTTCTAGTGAATTCCACCAACCTTCACTTTCTTCCTCGGCTTCCTTGTCCTCCACAAATGCAACATGTTCATAGTTTTTCAAGATCTTCGGGTCAGTGACCAAAGATCTAACACCAAAAGCCCTTGGCCCTGTCCAATGTGGACTACCGACATCTGGTTTCAAGAGAACATTAAACAAACACTTCTGTCCAAGGAAGCGATTCAATTCGGTTGTGAGCAAATTCGGATCCATGTTTCTCTGTTCATAAAAATAATAATATACAAAAAATTAGATATACGAATATACTACTTTTACAAATTTTTTATGAAACATAGATTCCGAAAATAACCTCTAGCATAATCTCTCTCAATAAGAAGGCGCTTGCACCCAAGACATTCTTGCATTCTCTGTCCCAAAGAATGAATGAGGCATGACCGGTTGAATCGTAAACACGAACATTAACTTTGAACCTATTTGATAAAGTGTAAAATGTGCATTAACAATAGGTCACATAGCAACATAAATGATTTGTAATTTTAAATAATCAAAAAGAAATTAAACAATAGTTACTTGTAAACTCCATGAGGAACAGTAATACGACATTCGGAACACCTGAAACTCTCGCCATCGGGGAGTACTTTCTTGTTGCAATCAGTACATCCCAAATAACACCAATCAGCAACATTTTCTAGAGATGCTATTTCACCAACAATCCAATATGGCCTAGGCTGTCAATAGATTCAATATTATTGTTAGGTCTAAGTGTATTATATTTTTCGTTCTCAACGTGAAAGTGTTATTTTATTACCTTAGTTGTCTCCAATAGATTTCTAATTGTGGTTATAGACATAACCCCGTGATCATCATCATCTACCCCAGCTAGCATGAGACCACCCACTGGACCCCCATCATCAACATACAATGGTAACCTACAATATTTCATTAGTAGATAGTTAGTAGACAGAATAATAATAATAATTTCGGCCAAAAAAATAATATAAAATAAATTGTTACCTTGCTCTAAATGCATTGACCTCAGCGGAATTGCCATCAAAAATCATATTTGTTACGTGGAATGAAGTTGACACCGCCACAGTACCTACACAAAGAATTTATCTTTAGTAACACAATATTAAAATTTATATTGCAATTAAAGTTTGAGGAATCTATCTTACCCATGTAGCGTTTTGGTTTGCAAAAACTCAAGAGTAGAATCATGGGTTCCTGCACATTTTGGGTCAAACAACCCAAAAATCTTTCCACATATTCTCCCCATAGGGTACATCCCAAACGATTACCCCTGAAATTTTCACACACTTAAGCAAAAGTGAATGTATAGTGTTATATGAACATTTCATATCAAATTTTATTCATACTCATGATCTTCTAGTGTTATTTCCATCAACTTTTGTTCTTCGTTCATTCTTATGTGTGTTTGAACTTTTGACCGGCCAACAATTTTCCCAATCACATCTGCATTGATTTTCTCGATGAGTTTGTGTGTATGAATGATCATTCAACAATGTTTGCATATTATGATACTTTGATAATTTGTTTAAAAAATAATATAGTACCAATCAAGACTTGATCGTTCAAAATCGGTTGGTTTTGAATCGTCGCAAAAGATTTCAAATCAAACATGAAACGTGGAAAATCGATTCCATCCAATGTTTTGACTTGTGTTTTTGCGTAAAAACCCAAAAGTTTCTCATTTGAGGTAGTTTTGACGGATTGGAAATTGTCATGAACAAAAACATCCCGAATCCCATAAACACCGTTCTCAACAATTTGATTCTCAAACCGTTTTTTTCCGGTTTTTTGAGATGCGCGTGAATCCTTGCGCCCTATACAAACAAAGAGAGTTTAGATTAGAAATAGTTAATATATACATTACGATTAAGTACAAAAAATTTTGGAATGTAATACATGTTCATCGTGAAAAACGACTTCCATTGAATCTCCGCCTTTGCTCCAAACGGGAACAAAATACACACGCACAGCCCGTAACTTGAACATCAAAGTCGGCCGAGTGTTGCCATGCTCACCAACGGGAGACCACATGTTTAAAGAAGACGTTTGAGACATTTGATGATTTTTTTGGATGTTTGAGGTGTGAATTTGGAGTGAATGAAGTTTACCTTATAATGCTTGAGTATTTATAATCATGCTCCATGATACATGTAACCATGCATTAATTGGTTTAGATTTTAAAAATCTTTAAAATAAATGGATTTGACACAGTAATTTTTTTTAAAACTACCTTTATGGAGCCACCAAATTTATGCTATCAATGCAACTTTTTCGAAGCTAGTAATGAATGGACATAAAGCAGGCCATTTCCGTATTCCAATGCAGTCCAATTCCGTCAACCAATGCAGGTCCATTTCATCAACCAATGCAGGCCCATTCCATCAACCAATACAGGCCCAAAACCGCAGCAAGGCCCGCCTACTTTAGGCGGGAACACTGTTTACAGAGAATTCCACCTAGCATTGTATATAGGAGGATTTGAAATATATAGGAGGATTTGAAATAACCTGAACCCAAGACAATCGAACCCGACCTGACCGACCGGTTTGCGAGCTCTAGATAAAATAGACATAGCAAGTAATATATACATTCCATGAATTATTTTGAAAGCAAATTGGGCATCCAAAGTGATGAGCACACTTATAAAACACAACCTTGAGTTGCATAATTAGATAAATCTCCCAAGTTGGATACCATTTTTTGCCAAGATGGCTTACACATGGGCCATTTTTACAATAATCTACAAGTTCTAGACATTTCTTGTTTATTTTTGTTCGAGCGATATTCTCTAATAATATCTGTCAATGGACTGGACGCTCTTGTTGGAACGGATATCTGTCAATTCGGATGGAAAACATTGTGCCCAGACTCCTATTGCACCTACTCCTCCAGCACCGCCTGCCCCTAGCACATGTCCATGCGCGAGAGGGGTAGGAGCAGGTGCGATAAGAGCGCCTAGGCAGGAACATCCCAGGACCCAATTTAGGGTTTAGGGTTTAGGGACAGATATCATACCAGCAAGAACGCCCAACAAAATGACTTGCAAAGAAAAATAAGAGTAAATCTGATTAGAGAATATCACTCAAACAAAAATAAATAAGAAGTGCCCAAAACTTACATATTGTTGTAACAGTTGGGCATCCAAAATAATGAGCACACTTAAAAAGGAGTACAACTTTCACTTCAGAAATGACAGAAATGAGGAGCAGCCATGCATAATTAGATAAATCTCCCAAGAAGAACCTGGATACCATTTTTTTTCCTTTTTTTATTTACATAATAATAGAGTACAGGCATATATCTATATCGAATCGCTGCCTTCCCCGTGCTTGACAATCAAGAAACAGATGGTCGTGGCAGCCTCTTCGCAATCTCCTGTTACAGAAAAATACCCCCAAAAAAAAGAAAATTGAAAAGAAATTCATCATTCCATCAATATTAAAGCTCCTATGCATGGGGAAGAAACACACCTCGAACAACTGGTTTATATTGTCTGCTGTCTTAGCAGAGGTTTCTATGAAGAACATTTGATTCTTTTCAGCATACTCCTTTCCATCCTTCATAATGCACACAGTAAATCAAGTGTTGGTAACTTAAAAAAGAAGTTTTCAGAAGAATTAATTGAAGGACAGACAGTCTTGCTCACTTCAACAGATACTTCTCGTTTTTCATTGAGATCGGCTTTGTTCCCCACAAGGGCCAAGATTATATCTGGGCTTCCATGCTTCTGCAATTCCTACAAATGCCATTATGCGAAAGTTGGTCACTTATCTCATATTTATACAAACACATACTCCGTATTCGGCAGCGTAAGTATGGTAGGCCGTATACTAATACACTCCCTCTGTCCCAAATTAGTTATCCTGTTTCGAACAATGTGCAAAATCTCCTCTTTTAAAATGATTTTATTTACAAATTGGTATAAAATAAAAAGTACAACTTACATATTTAAAAACTACATCAAAAGTTCGACACATGCCTATTTTGTTTTATCAGTATGCAAACAAAAGTAATTGAAAGTTTCAGATATTGAAGAGGACGACTAATTAGTACGAGTATGTTTTAATAGGGCACCAAGGGCCCTAAATCTTCATAAGCCAGGACCGTAAGGAAAAGACTTCCCCCCACCCCAACCTACTCTGCAAGATAGAGGTCTGAAATGAGCGAGAGCATGTGCCAATCTAATGGCAGTACGCTTGACATCAAAAGGAATCAAAACTCTAAAAATAACCCAAAATGGCAGAAATCAAACCAAGAGAAGAATCATTATCTGCACCACTCCAATCACCACAGCACGGAAACCCTCACATCATTGTATTTGACTTGATCAAAGATTTAGTAGACGTGATAATCTTAGAGTTTTACCTAGACCCAATATTGTGCTTTGTTGAATGAATCCGGATTTGTGATGTCATATACAACAACTGCAACAGCAGCACCCCTGTAGTAAAGTGGAGCTAGCGCTGCATACCTATATGATGATTATGGTAATAATAATAATAATAATAATAATAATAATAATAACAACAACAAAGTAGCCTGTATAAAACTAGGAGACTTTAATTTCATTGAAACTGGTCCTTAGAGATATTGGAATTTAAATGGTACCTTTCCTGACCAGCAGAATCCCAAATCTCAAACTTAACTGTAGTCAAATCTTGCAGGGCTATCGTCTGCGATAGAAAGGAAGCCCCAACAGTAACCTAAACCCATCAAAACAATTTGGTTTAGAAATCTGCTACTTCTATACTGTTTGGAATTTAAAAGATGAAAGAATTTAACATGTACTTATCCGTTGTTTGCCTTGTTTGGTTGACAGATTTTGGTGTATGTGTGTGTTTGTGTGTGTTGGCGGTGGAGGGGGCGTTATATTTATTCAATTTATTCTTACATCAAATGCATTCAGATATGTTGGAAAGAAAATGAAGTTGAAAATTTATATCGAAATAAACAATTTAACCAAACATATACGGAGTAGTTATTTTCTAGTGTAATTGTCCGAGGGAAACAGATAGAGATAAAACAGTAAAAAAACAATAAAACAATAAAATGGTGCTACGAGATCTATTGTTCTACATGAAGCACTGAAGCTATGAAAATGGAAAGGTTCTAACTAGCATCCATCGTCAGATAGCTTTACCTTTGATGTTGGATCAAATTGACCACGAACAAAACGTAGAACAATGCAGCTTTTTCCAACACCAGAATCACCCAGCAGTACCAACTGCAAAGATCATCGTGAAGGTTAGGTGTGGCAGTACAAAACTCGCGCTTTGATAAAAAGGAAGCTAAGAAAGACTGTTTTGTAAACATTTGTTTCGAGGCATCCAAACGTTCTTAAGGTCGCATACTTTCATAAATCCCTTATTTTTCATTTTCTCACCACTTACACAGAAAGAACATTTCTACTTCTACAACATAACAATTAAAGTAAAAATGCTATGGTGATTGGTTCAGAGCGTTCAGCGGTTAAGTATAATGTATTGGCATGCTCACAATAAATCAATTTCTAAATCCCTTTCTTGTTTCCTTATCTGGCAAGCACCCCAGCTGTCTTGGGAGACAAATCATACATCTCCCTATACTGTATATGCAAACAAATTAGCAGCTCAACACAGTGTTTGAAATTGCTTGGCGTAACCCGCCATATGGCATGCCTCATGGCATTTTCCGAAAGATTACACCCTATGGCGACCTAGCCTTAGGCAATAAAGATTGCATAGATATTGTGCAGATATGGCGGGCAATTGCGTAAATCCTGAGGCGTACGCACTGAGGCATAGAATAGCGTACGCCATTTTTTCTTTCCAAAAAAGAAAGTTAGTCTCAAATTAGTAATTTAATTACAATATTTAAAAGTTAAATTACCTGAATAGATCCTAACCCTATATGATTGCCTCTCCTATACTGTTTTCATCTGTCTTTCATTGCATTGACCTTCCTAGAAGAGCTGCTTTTCCATTATTTATTATTTTACACGATTTGTTGTTTTACCAATTTATGTTTTTTAAAGGTACCACTTATTCTTACTAATTTGTCATTGTTTTTTATTTTTATTGCTACTGATTTGTCATTTGAACTTGAAATTGTATCTACATTATTGAGAGCGTATTTGGCCAATATTTTGTATTGTTTCATGCTAGACTTTGTCGTGTTTGTCTGTTTGAGTGAGATATTTTACGTTGCCAATATACTTTTTAAAGGTTAATGCATTAATTATGTTATTAATAATGTTCAATATTATTTTTGAAAATATTATATACACAATTTTAAAATTTAAAATTGAGGCTTACGCAATACGTCTTCACATAAAAACACCTCAAAACCGCAATACACAATTTCGAACATTGGCTCAACATACCTCTGTCACATGGCTATAAACAGCCACTTGCAAACACTATCATATCCCTAAAGAGTAAAGACCATAGCTCTATCATTTTTGTATTTTTTTTAATTTTCCATTAATTTACTTCTTTTCCTTATAAACAGTCCAAATTTTTTAGGGTTCATTTGCAGCACCATTGTCAGGATTAAGACCTCCCTTCTGTCCCAAACTCCTATCTGTAGAAACATCAAAAGAGAAAAGAAAAACTTAAAAACAAAACAAAACAAAAACTACTTCACCCTAACAAACAATTCAACCAATAGCCACCATTCCACCAAAGAAAACGCGTTTTATCACAGAGAATCAAGTCAATTGGTCTTCATTGAAGGGAATTGAGGAGAACACAGAATCAATTGAGCTGAAGAAGAAATCTTACAGCAGTCACGAAGATTAGGGTTCGAATTTGGGGATTACCTGGAACCGAAGAGGAGCAACCCATATCACACTACCCTTATGGCCTTATTCCGTATGTCTGTGTATTTCTATCTATGAAGATATACATATACTGATTATCCGACCTTGGAATTCTTCCGTGTATGTCGTAGAAGCAGAGATGTGTCTTGATCTTCTTCCCCTTCGATCTTGCCCTTACGTGTCTATTACTCGTTTTTTTATTCATTTTTAATCCACTTATAAAAATGATTAAATTCCAAAAAAGAACTTCAGTTATAAGTCGTTTTACATATTTAGTCCCTACATATCAAATATTACTAATTTAGTACCCAATTATTACATTCATTTTCACGAATGGTTCTTTGTTAACATTTTCGTTAAGAACATAGATAAAATTGTAAATTCACACTCCTCTCTCTCCTCAATTAAGCTTCATCCTCTTCTCATATTCTTTCCCAAACACGTTGTTGAATTTGAAGGTCTAAACCCAAAACTAAAATGATCATTACTCTCTCAATTATTAGTCTTCATGGTGAAATCTAAAATCAAAGCCAATAAGTGTTATGGATGACTTTTATCAGTTAGTCTTAAGAAATTGCAAAAAAATACTACGTAAATATTAAAACTCATCCATGAAAGTTACTGGTTTCGAATTTGGGTTCCACCAGTTAGACAAACAATTGAGAGAAGAGTGATGATTTTAGTTTTGGGTTCAAAGCTTCAAACTCAGCGACACGTTTGGAAAAAGAGTGCAAGTGGAGGGAGGAAGCTTAATTGAGGAGAAAAAAAGTGTGAATTTACAATTTCATCCACATTCTTAATGAAAATATTAACAAAGGACCATTCGTGGTAATAAATATAATAATTGGGGACTAAATTAGTAATATTTGATATGTAGGGACTAAATATGTAAAACGAACTATAACTTGGACCTTTTATGAAATTTACTCTATAAAAATTGATATAAATTTTTCAAGGAAGAGGTGATATGAATACTGTATAGTGTGGAATGATGAAAAAATGTGTTAAGGTGAATATGATTAGAAGTGATGATGTGTGAAGATGTATTAAGTTTTGATTGGTTTAAAATAGAAAAAATTTAAGGTAGTGTTTGGGAACTAGCAGTTCATTTCAATTCATGCATTTCAATTCCAAAATTTGAAATCTTGAATTTCAAATGACAAGAGAAGGTACATGGATTTAAAATTGAGCACTGTTATGAACTAGACGAATTTTACTCAAATCCAAATCTAAATTTTTAAAATTTCCCAAACAAGGATTTTGAGCCAAATCCGGATTTGAAATCCAAATATAAATTCCCAAATATGCCATAAAAAGAAATAAAAAGAGAGGCAACGCTCGTGAGCGCCAACAAGCCCAGCTTGTCACGCCTCCCTGACGCCCGCGGTGTTGCGGTGGTCACGCTGTGACAGGACGTGACACCTCTTTCACGCCCATGGATCAAGTCTCATAACACATAGTCTAAGTTTTTATATTTTTCATGAACTGGTAATAGAATTTTTTTCTTTTTTATAAAAGTCTCAATTATTTTATGATATCATTACACTAAGATTCATAAAATGAACATTAACTTTAGTATCACGTAAGAATTTATCATTGATATAATTTAAAGGTGTTACTGATATAACTTGTGTGATTTTCACAAGTACAAGTAATAAGTTGATAAAATCAATTAAAAAGAATAAGGTTCAAGTTATACTCCCCATGTGGGAAATTTTTTTTTTTTAACTTTTAAAGAGTTCAAAAATTAACGAGTAAAAAAATATGATTGGAAAAAATTTATATAGTCATTTTTAAATTAAGGCATAGTAACTTTACTAACTTTCAACTATGTAAAAAATAGTTTAAGTGAGATATGGTTTAAAGTATACGTACTTCCTTAATTTGGCCTCTTTTTTTGGAATAAATCATTTGAAACACTTACACTATTTCATTTGTAAAATTAACAGTTTTTACGTCTCCTATCATTTTCTAGAAAAACGTGACAAAGAACTTAAAGTGTGCAATTTTATATAGCATCACCCACAATTGTAGGGTCAAACAAGAATATTCACAGCATGACCCTCTTCGTTCTAGGCTCTCAATGACCAGACAATAACTGTCTAACTAGACGCGAGTTAGACACTAGTATTAGCAAAAGGCAAACTAAAACAGTCATTGCATGACCCTCCTTGTTTTGGGCTCTCGCCTCTCGATGACCTTATATCAACTACCCAACCAAACACAATTTCATCACTAGTATGAGCAAAAGGCCTTAGGAGTGTAAAGGGATGGAGTCACAAACATGAACGAGTAAGAATTTTTTATGGAGGAAGAATATTGTGAAACAGTGTTAAAGAGTTATGTGAACGAAGAACGAGATGAACATGATAGAGTATAACGAATTGCAGATTAAAGTTATTTCGGAGTATACAAAAATTGTTTAATCAAATAAGATATTGAATCAAGAAAGAGCACTTCAAAATCGAATGCCTCAACCATACCACCATATCTATATTTATATAGATGAAAAACAATGACCACACATGAGTGTTCAGGCAAAAAACATCTGTTTCTACAAAGGATTGCTTGCAATTCGGGGTATTTTCGAACACATATCCATATAGTTGAACAAATGTGAACTCCATGTTTGTTCCCAAAATTTTACAAAGAATTCGAGTATCGGAACAACCCGTGCAACATAGCTTGTCAATGTTGGTTCACGACTGCTGATCCTTCTTCTCGAACTCGATGATCAATGCAGGATCGACATTCTCTCCGGGCTCCCAAGTTGCCTCTTCCATGTCCGACCACTTCACCAAATACTCCACCTTCTTCTTCTTCTTCCCCTCTTCTCCCCCCATTCTCTTCTCCAAAACCCTCTCTGCCACCGCGTACTCCACCCCCGCCTCAAAATCGCCCACCAGATCATCAGCTACAGCAGCGCGTTTCACCCACTCGTTTGCCTCTCTGTCCTTCCACTTCACCAGGTACTCTGCCTTCTCCCCCCTTCCCCCTCTTCTCCATTATCTCCTCCACTTCTGCAAATTCAAACATTGCATCTTCCAGAACCCCAATCACCTTCTGCAACCCTAGACTTTGGTCGAATTGCATTGGGGTTAGCTTCTTCAGGGTTGTTCTCGCCAGATCTAGGGGGATTTGCCCCTTGGGGTCTGCTCCGAGTTCGATCAGAATCTTCACTGTTCCTGGCCGGACATAGCCTACCGCCATGTGCAGAGGCGTCAAGCCGCCACCGCGTGGGTCTATGTGATTCACGTCCGCCCCTGCTTCGGCGAGCAATTTGACGCAATCCTTGGATCCAAGCCCGGAGACGAAGAGTAGAGCCGTGCGCCCGTCCTCGTCTACGGCGTCCGCGACCCCTCCCGCCGTCTCCGGCGTTTAGGAGCTCCCGCAAGGAGGATTCGTCGGCCTTTTTGACGGCCGTCCGCCAGGGGATCTCGTACTCTGCGACGCCGTCCTTGGCGATGAAATCGGAAGGGATCCAGGTCGGGGCGTGTTCGTCTTTCCACTCGATCAGGTATTCCATCCCTCTTCTGCCTTCGGCTGCCCGGCTACCAATGATCCTGTTAACCTCGCCATAGGATTCATCCTCCGCATAGCCGTCAAATTGATGCTGCAGCGGCGCCGGCGGAGCTGATCCTTTATCCGTCTGTTGCTAGACTCGAACGGCGTTGCAAATGGAAGGGATTCGGCGGAGACGGTGGAAGGAAAGAGAAACCGGCGGCGCAGAGATGAAGAGAGTGGGGAGATGAGTGTTGAAAAGGGAAAGATGAGAAGCAGCGAAAATGGCAGCCATTGTTGGGAAGATCGGGACTGGGTGCCCATGGATCACTGCTTTGAGTCAACCCACCCGTTTGTAGGATTCCCAATGGATAAATTGGATTATACTTTCATTTTTTAAACTAATAATTTTATTAACCCCTGGGTTCTCATGATATTGTGACCTGTGGTGTTTCGGTGCCCCATTCGTAAAATCGACGGTTCTTACCCGCTCTAACCTCCCCGGTAAACCCCTCACCTCTCTCCAACCCAAATACACCCTTCCACTTTCTTCAATTGCACCTCTCATGTTAATTTTGACATTGAAAATCAATGTCATTAAATATAGTACGCGTTCATATATTTTTTATTTATCAAACGTACAAAATGATTTGGTTCTAACCAAAGTTTGAACAAAGTTTTTGACTTTCTAAATTTAAATCGGTCCTACTAGGGGTACACCACTTAGTGTACCCCAGTTGAACACCATATACACCCCCCACTCCCATTCCATAACCAACCCTACCCTCTCATTCAGAGATCTCTCCCCCTCACTCTTTCTTCCTCCTCAGATCCCTCAACTCCCTCCCTTCCTGCCGATGATTGACGCAGTACCAGGCCTTCATCATCTTCCTTTTAATTTATCACTCATTCTCTCTTCCTCCCTAGATCTCGCATCTCTCTTCCTCCCCACCGGTGATTAGCTTCATCTTCGGCGCCCCCTGAAGTTGCACGGCGTGGGCTCCCCGCAGCCGCCCAGAAGCGTCACAACGACGCCATCATCATCGCCGAGCTCTGGATCGGAGTAGGGCGACGAACCACGCCTTCAATTCTTTCGCTGCCACCTGCTTCCCCCTCGTCGTCCGCTCCTCTATGATCGTCACCGCAACTTTCTTGGTCTTCAACAATGTTGCCCGAGCAGTTGATTTTGGCAGAGATGGTGGTGCAATTTTCACTCAGAGTACACAGACAGTAAATGTCTGCGTTAAAACAATTACAGAATTGTAGTGTCTGTGTAACTAAACAACGTTGATTGTTGTTTTTTCTGTTGTTTTAAACATAATTAAATTTGTGAATGCTCTTAATACTCTACTATTTTGCATATTTAACGGGTGAAATTTTCATCCAGGTTACATAGATAATAAATGTCTATGTATCAAGAATTACATATATTCAGTGTCTATGTAACTAAACAGTGGTAATTATAGCTGTTTTATTTTTTTTACAATCTAGAGAAAATTGTGAAATGTTCTTAATGCTTCATTATGTGTATATTTGTTGGATTAGTTTTTATACCGGTTACACACACAATAAACATTTTTTTAATGAATTACAAATGTTTATTGTCTATTTGACCAAACATTATTACTTTATGCATATTTACTTTATTTTTAAAATACAAGAAAAAATTGTGAAATATTATTTGGTATATTTGACAAGTGCACTTTTCATACATTAAATACATATATTACATGTCTGTGTTTGAATAATTACAAACTTTTAGTGTATGTGTGACCAAATTCGCCTGATTCTTTTTTACACTATTAGTCTTCTAAACCACTGTATAATTATCTATCACATAAACATCTATCGTCTGTGTCACTGAAATTACAGACAACTAGTGTCTGTGATAGTCTTGATGAACAAATGAAGGAGCTGATTTCTTGTGCAGGTTTTCAAGTTAGCAAGTGCAGGTTTTTCTTGGTTTTCATTTAGGTGGACGAAATACTTAACTTAGTGTCTTGTTTGTCTTCATCAGTGTCTGCATTGTGATGACTTGTTTTTGCATAAAGGCAGAAACAAAAAAATTGGTATACAAGGACAAGCCATAAAACTGAATATACAAGCCAAAAAAAATGACAAAACAATGATCTTTCATTACACAAATTTCACTAATCCACTCAACACAAGTTATACAACATTGGTACATAAGTACTTGAACATCAACAACTCAAAATACTACACAGCTCCAAGAACACTACTAAATACATCAACCTACTTCAAAAGAGCAACCAAAACAACAACAAGACCCAAAAACTTGCAAAGGACCTTTATGGTTTGATATAGATTCACACCCCTATTGCAATGATTCTCACGGGGCAGAGTTGCATTCACTTCGTTTTGAGCTCCACGTGCATTCTCATGTAAATAGCTCTCCTCCTCAAATTCTCCGTAGTTTCGAACAAACCGAACCATTACAGAGCTATCAATTGGCAGTGGCTCACCTCGAAATTCAGCCTTCAGTGGATGGCACCAAAGAAAAAACCCACAGTGATCACAAGTATAAAAAAGCCTACCTTTGTTTGGCTTCTCATGGTCAGTCACAACTCGAATTACACAATTTCTTGATTGAGGCAAATGTTGGAATTTTTGGCATTTTAATTGGCATTAAATGGACCAATTTGGGTATATTTGTCAATAGGTCCACTAACGGTTTTAACCGTTTATTAATGGACGTGTGTTCTCTTAAATGAGATAAATGTTTTGACAATTTATACGCCAAAAATGGTAGAGGGTGAATGAGAAATTGATTCTCAGAGTTAACCCGTTAATAAAAGAATATGGTGAGGATTGCAATTTTTGCAATTTTACTGAACCAATCTTCTTTTATTAATTTTACGTATTGTTTAAAATTAGTCCATTTTTACGGAGTTAACTGACCATTAATCTCCAATTATTCGGGACAAATTTTAAACGGAGCGTAGCGTAACGGACGTGTTAATGGCTAATTAATCACCATTAACACACCACTAATGCCATGATTAATTCAATGGGTTAATGGTGTAGGAGTTACAACTTTTTAAACTTCTTTATTATGAAAATCAAAGGCTCTCTCATTTGTTTTGTGTGTGCCTTGCGTGAGGAAGAGAGAAAAAGAGAGAAAACACTTTATTATTTTCTTTTAGAGAGAGCTCTTGATTTTCCGGCCAATTTTTCTCGCAACCCCTTTAAAGTTTTTGGTCGTCAACGTTCCTACGTTGTTCTTGTTCGTTGGTGTGTGGTTGGTCCGTACAATCTCCACACACGATAGCGGTTTTATCCTGGGAGGAGAGTGCCCACGTTTTCCGGTACGGTAGGCGGGCACTACTACCTTAAGGACAGCTCCGGCGACTCCGCTGTCCTTCCACGGTGTTGTGTTTTTGCAGGTTCAGTTCATAAAGACCTCGCTGCATTCTGTCCTAGTGCATAATGTCCTCGCAGCCCAGTGCATAATGTCCTCGCAGCCCTGTGCATAACGTCCTTTGCTTGCTGTCCAGTGCTTAAAGACCTCGCTGCCCAGTGCTTAAAGACCTCGCTGTCCAGTGCTTAACGTCCTCACCGTCCAGTCCTTAATGTCCTCGTACAACAAGGCCGTTTGAAGATATAGCAATTTTTCTCAACTTTGTTTATTTTGTAATATTCTGAATAAATTATAAATTCAGAATTTTATTTATTTTTATTACCGGGGCCGTTCATCTTTCCCGTCCGTTGTAATCCGTACAAAAATTTGTAACAATCTTAAGGTAGTAGTGATATCCGTGCGCAATGGCGGGTATGGACGGATTCGGTTTTGACGCTCACACCGGAAACGGGAGTAGTTCCGAGACTCCGGTTGTGAACGTTTCGGCTGGATTGGGTGGCTCTGTATGGTAGACCACTCCGATCAACTTTCCTTTCGGATCGATTGCGGCCGTGGGGTCCACTCCGATCACCACATTCGTTGGATCGAGCGCGACTATGGGGTCCGCTCCGGTCACCTCAGTTATTGGACCAACCGCGGCCACGGCCACAATGGTCACCCCATTCGGACCGAATATGGCTTCGGCCATACCGGTCATTCCCTCATTTGGACCGAACACGGGTGTCTTCACATTCGCACCGGTCGGACATCCTACTGTCATGCTGCCTGCGAACTCTGTCAAAGAACCGGCAAAGTTCACAAGGTGTGGATGGGAAACTCCGCCCAATCCGAGGTTCAAGGCGTGGGCAAAGTTAAGCTCAAGATGACATCCGGCAAGGAGCTCACGCTGAATGATGTGTTGTATGTGCCAGACATACGAAAGAACTTGGTGTCAGGCTCACTATTGAACAAACATGGATTCCGCATGGTGTTCGAGTCTGATAAACTGATCTTGAGCAAAAAGGGAATATTCATAGGCAAAGGCTATATTTCTGATGGGCTTTTTAAGCTTAATGTACTCACTGTTGTTGAGAAAATTAATAAAACTCATGTTGCCTATGTTTGTGAATCCTCCAATGTGTGGCATGGAAGACTAGGACATGTTAATTATGCATCTCTTCAGAAATTAATTAACATGGAAGATATCCCTAAGTTTGACATCGACCAGTCCCACAAATGTGAGACGTGTGTCGAAGCAAAGTCAACGCGAAGTTCGTTTCAAACAATTGAGCGAACCACTCAGCCACTGGATTTAATTCACACGGATCTGTGTGATTTCAAATCAACGCCTTCAAGAGGTGGTAACAAATATGTTATCACTTTTGTCGATGATAGCACGAAGTATTGCTATATTTATTTACTTAAAAGTAAAGATGAGGCGTTGGACACTTTCATTCGGTATAAGAATCAAGTAGAAAATCAACTCAATCGCAAAATTAAAGCGATTAGGAGTGATAGGGGCGGGGAGTACGAAGCTCCATTCGCCGATTTGTGTGCACAACATGGAATTGTGCATCAGGTAACTCCGCCATACACACCTCAATCAAACGGTGTGGCGGAACGGAAAAATCGCACTCTCAAAGATATGAAGAATGCGATGTTGCTTAGTTCGGGGCTACCCCAAAATATGTGGGGGGAGGCTATTTTATCTAGCAACTATTTGTTAAATAAAATACCCCGAAAGAAACTCGATAAGACTCCTTACGAGTTGTGGTATAATAGGAAACCTTCCTATAAATACCTGAAAGTGTGGGGGTGCCTTGCAAAGGTTTTAGCACCACCACCAAAGAAAATAAAGATTGGTCCAAAGACTGTTGATGGAAACTTTATTCGCTACAGTGGTAGCGCGTATCGATTCTCAGTGTATAGATCTGACAATCCAGAAATACATAAGAACACGATAATGGAATCGAGGAATGCAACATTCTTCGAAAATATATTCCCATTAAAGTCGAGGGAAGAAGCAAGTTCGTCCAAACATTCACATGATGAAATGTTGAACGATGGTTCCTCAGATCAGTCTAGTACCGGTATAGTTGATGAAACCGAAACTGAGACTGAACTAAGACGAAGTAAAAGGACACGAACTAAGAAGTCCTTTGGTAACGATTTTCTAACCTATTTGTTGGAATTTGAATCGGGGACTCTATCATTTCTGATAGAGACTGAACCCGATATTCTAACATGTTTATTAGAAAATGAACCACGAACTTATCGTGAAGCAGTGACTTCGTCTGAAGGCCCTCAGTGTAAAGAGGCAATTAAAAGTGAAGTTGATTCTATTATGCAGAATCACACTTGGGAGTTAGTGAATCTACCTCCTGGTTGCAAACCGTTAGGTTCTAAATGGATCTTTCGGAGGAAAATGAAACCAGATGGTTCCATTGATAAGTACAAAGCCAGACTTGTAATTAAGGGTTACAATCAACGTGAGGGCTTTGATTATTTTGATATATATGCCCCTGTGTCAAGGATTAATTCCATTAGGATGATACTTGCAATAGCTTCCTTGCGGAACTTAGAAGTACATCAAATGGATGTGAAAACAGCTTTCCTTAATGGAGATCTAGAAGAAGAGATCTACATGGAACAACCAGAAGGGTTTATAGTTCCTGGTCAAGAAAGGAAAGTATGTAAACTTGTTAAGTCTTTATATGGTCTTAAACAGGCGCCAAAAGTATGGCATGAGAAGTTTGACCAGGTGATGATGAACTCTAGGTTCAAAATTAATGAATCAGACAAGTGTGTTTATCTAAAAAACACATCCCAAGGGTATGTCATGTTGTGTCTATATGTAGACGACATACTCATAGTTGGTAGCGATGACAAGATGGTCAAGTCTACCAAAGATATGTTAAACTCGCGATTTGACATGAAAGATATGGGTCTGGCTGAAGTAATTCTTGGAATTAAAATTGTGAGAAGACCTGGGGGTCTAGCACTGAGCCAATCCCATTATATTGATAAAATCCTTGACAAGTTCAACAAGGATGACGTTAGAATAGCAAAGACGCCGTTGGACGTCAATGCTCACTTGGCTAAAAACCGAGGTTCCAGTAACTCTCAAATCGAGTATGCGAGAGTTATTGGAAGTTTGATATATCTAATGAGTTGCACTCGACCAGATTTAGCCTGTGCCATAAGCAAGCTGAGTAAATACACCAGCAATCTGAGTGATGAGCACTGGAAGGCTATTGTACGTGTGATGAGATACCTGCGGTATACACGTGACTATGGATTATGCTACTCGAGATATCCACCGGTACTGGAAGGATACTCGGATGCGAATTGGATATCTGATAGTAAAGACTTGAAGTCCACAAGTGGATATGTCTTTACGCTAGCGGGTGCAGCAATATCTTGGAAATCCTCAAAGCAAACAGTGATTTCTAGGTCCACCATGGAGTCTGAGTTCATAGCTCTAGACAAATGTGGAGAGGAAGCTGAATGGCTACGCCACTTCCTAGAGGACATTCCAAGATGGGATAAACCGGTCCCACCAGTTTGCATCTATTGTGATTGTCAATCAGCAATAGGACGTGCGAAGAGTAATATGTATAATGGTAAGTCTAGACATATTCGTCGTAGACACAAAAACATTAGACAACTTCTCACAACTGGGATTATCACGATTGACTATGTGAAGTCAAAAGATAATCTGGCGGATCCGCTAACCAAAGGGTTAACAAATGAGTTGCATGAGAAGTTGGTGGCAGGAATGGGTTTGAAGCCCTTGTGCTAGGACAGTCCTATGAAGGAAAACCCAACCTGGCTGGTACCCAGGTTCAATGGGACAACCTACTTGTAGGATAAAGCGAGGTCACTGTGGGGGCGGTACCGAAACCTTCGGTCACTCCCTTCTGTTCCTGCTGAAGACAGTGACTCCCGGAAATGATGAGGTTAGCATATAAATATGCTTTAATGATTCTTAACCAATAGACACGGTGGTCTAAGGGGAGTAATCGGGATACTCTTAAAGAATCACCTATGTAAGAGAGAAGTGTGGTCGCTTCAAACGGAGGATCTTGGGCTTAATCCTCTAAACACTCTCGCAGAACCAGGCGCGTGTCCCACAACCAAAATGGGCACAACCATGAGAACAGAACGGCGTTTGGTTGGAATCTGTGTATGGTATACTATCGTTTACACAAGCGGCAGTACAGTTCAAAGACATCGCGTTCTACTGAACAGCCAGTAAAGAAGGTATACTTTACAAGGGACAGGTTCAAAAGTGGAGACACTTACCTGTTCTTTGCAGGTTTCCAATTATGGGATGTTGTCGACCCCAAATCAATTTTTCATTCATGTGGGGGATTGTTGGAATTTTTGGCATTTTAATTGGCATTAAATGGACCAATTTGGGTATATTTGTCAATAGGTCCACTAACGGTTTTAACCGTTTATTAATGGACGTGTGTTCTCTTAAATGAGATAAATGTTTTGACAATTTATACGCCAAAAATGGTAGAGGGTGAATGAGAAATTGATTCTCAGAGTTAACCCGTTAATAAAAGAATATGGTGAGGATTGCAATTTTTGCAATTTTACTGAACCAATCTTCTTTTATTAATTTTACGTATTGTTTAAAATTAGTCCATTTTTACGGAGTTAACTGGCCATTAATCTCCAATTATTCGGGACAAATTTTAAACGAAGCGTAGCGTAACGGACGTGTTAATGGCTAATTAATCACCATTAACACACCACTAATGCCATGATTAATTCAATGGGTTAATGGTGTAGGAGTTACAACTTTTTAAACTCCTCTATTATAAAAATCAAAGGCTCTCTCATTTGTTTTGTGTGTGCCTTGCGTGAGGAAGAGAGAAAAAAAGAGAAAACACTTTATTATTTTCTTTTGGTCGTCAACGTTCCTACGTTGTTCTTGTTCGTTGGTGTGTGGTTGGTCCGTACAATCTCCACACACGATAGCGGTTTTATCCTGGGAGGAGAGTGCCCACGTTTTCCGGTACGGTAGGCGGGCACTACTACCTTAAGGACAGCTCCGGCGACTCCGCTGTCCTTCCACGGTGTTGTGTTTTTGCAGGTTCAGTTCATAAAGACCTCGCTGCATTCTGTCCTAGTGCATAATGTCCTCGCAGCCCAGTGCATAATGTCCTCGCAGCCCTGTGCATAACGTCCTTTGCTTGCTGTCCAGTGCTTAAAGACCTCGCTGCCCAGTGCTTAAAGACCTCGCTGTCCAGTGCTTAACGTCCTCACCGTCCAGTCCTTAATGTCCTCGTACAACAAGGCCGTTTGAAGATATAGCAATTTTTCTCAACTTTGTTTATTTTGTAATATTCTGAATAAATTATAAATTCAGAATTTTATTTATTTTTATTACCGGGGCCGTTCATCTTTCCCGTCCGTTGTAATCTGTACAAAAATTTGTAACAGCAAACAATCACACTTTACCGTACCATAACGTAGATCTAATTCAGGCCTCGCCATCTTCAAGTTGGAAGAAATTAATTCATATTGTCTCCTTGTCTCCTTCTTCACACGGTAGTTGGAAGTCGAAGAAGAAGATGCCATGGTCCGTTGAAAAAGGCGACTTCTTCACTTCTTGGCTAAACCAAGAACATAAGTCTAGAAAAAATAAATGTCATCAATGTCATCACTCCTTGACTTCTTCACTTCTTCTCAATCTATTAGAAAAAATAAATGTAATCAACAATGTTCATCTATGAGTAAGTAATTCACATACACTAAATATCTGTACTTGTTTACCAATGACACATAATGTCTGGGTAACTTCAATGAAATCCAAATGAGGTTCTTAACATAGTAAAATTCCAAATACAACTACCTCCAATTTTCCAACTTCCAATCTTCTACATCAAAAGCAACCACAAGGGAATATAAGTCCAACTCTGAAACTTAACAAACAAACAATTAAGAAATGTCACTTTGTTTGGAACACGTTTTACAAGCTATAGGAATCAAATGAGCATATTCAATTATTGCACCAATTCAGAATGAGATGAGTAAGCTTGAAGGATACTTCTTGAGGGATACTGGTGAACTTTTGGGAGGGATTCTAAATTTGTTAGGTCATACTAGTGTCAGTCAAATGTGTTATAGACATTACGTGTCTGTAATATTTTCTTTACAAACATAGTGTGTCTGTGAGAATGTAGATAAAAAATCTAGACCTCTTGTCACAAACCATTCAACATACATAGATGAAATAACTACCTAAAGCTGCAACACAAAACTGAAATTGGGAAAGTGCATCAATAAATCATATCTGTGAAAAAAAATCAAATTTGATTTTTGTCTAAATGGGATTGGAAGTCAAAATTTCCACCAACAATGAACAAAATCAGATCTAACAATGAACAGAATAAAATTTGATTTATATCAAAAACCATATAAATTTGATTTACCGGAGCGGAAGTGTGAAGTTGCTGGTGAATATCCTCAGAGGCGATTTGGAGTGGAGGGTGACGTCGCAGAGGGAAAAAGGAAGATGAAGATGCCAGGATGAAAAAGACGATGAAGGCTGGAGCTTTTGGGTACCAGAGTGAGGCGGCGAAGGGGAGTAGAATTGTTGATCGGCGAAGAAGAAGGCTGATTGGGAACAGAGAGGGAGAGAGACTACGTGGGTGAGAGGGATAAGGGAGAGAGACTATGTGGGTGAGAGGGATAAGGGGTGGGGGGTTGGCCTTTTATATGGTGTACCCCTGGTGTACAAAACCGGGGTTCACATAGCTTTTTCCAATTTAAATATGTGTTCTTTTTGCAGAGTAGATTTACTCTAAAAAAGTTCATATATCTATTAGCTAATTTGACAAACTTACTACTGTGTGATAGTCACACCCATTAAAATACTGAATACACCCGTCAACTAAATGCATCATGACTATATTATTATGTTATTATTCAAAAAAGTTATATAACTTTACTATGTTAGAAACATATTATAAAAAATGTTTAAAACTATTCATCATTTAGTTCATTTTATTATTTTTCAAATAAAATAATATATATTTTAGTTTTAATTTTAATTATAAAACTTTGGCGCCTCTTCTTTTAATATTTCATTAATTAAAATAACTTTTATTGTTAATACATTGAATGACCATTGATTTTGTATAAAATCTTCTATTTTCTAAGTATTATATCAATATGTATTTCACCATTTTTCAATCTACATAGTTATTTTATTATTTTAAAAAGAAGGTTATATAAATTTTACTTTAAAAAAATTATACGGAGTATAATCTTTAAAATTGTTCATCATTATTTTCTTTTATTTATTTTCAATAGCAAACATCTATATAATTGTTAATGAATGTAAATTATTATTAAAACTAAAATTTTTATTTTAAAAAGATATCATATTTAATAATTAAAATATACTACGTATTTAGTAGAAAAAAATGATTATTAAGCTATTATTATATTATGATTCAAACTAGAACTTTTATCAAAATCTTAAAATTGCAAAATGTTGTATATGAGTTCATGGATTAAAAATATTTTTTTGAATAAGTATTAAAAATAATTTTGAAACTAATGGAGTGAATTTAGTATGTGGAGTGATGCTAGTTTTTGGATGGGGTGTGACTATCACCACCCTTAAAAAAACTCTTTGAAGAAATTAATATTTTCAAAGTTAATCTATATTGTTAAAATATTTCTTTAAAAATATTTTATTTACAAATTAGTAGATAAATAAAAAGTAAAAATTACACCGTTCAAAAATAAATCAAAAGTTTTATAAAATATCAAATGGTAATCAAAATGAGTAAACAAACAAAAAATATTGAGGGGCCGAAATAGTCACTGTTGCTTAAATTTTGGGACGGAGGGAGTAATTAACTTGGGGGCATACCTTAGAGAGTGATATCTGGATATCCAAACCATATGGCTTGTTCCTAGTTGTTTGCTACAAGTCTACAAGGCAGAAGACATACCCAAAAGAAGCATGATTTGTGTGGATTTGGATTTAGAAGGGGAAAAAAGCAAAATCCCCAGCCTACACCATCCATTGCACTCCATAATTGATTATTCAGCACCCAAAAGTCAATAATGTGTCTGCATCCACAATTGCAGGTCAGGTCTCACACAAATGGTTCCCCTAAAACATCCACATTCACTATGAAATTCCCCTTGGAAAGACTCATAGGCCTAGAAAGCAACCTCAAAACTTTCTTTTCATGCTATTAAAAAGATCCTCAAAACTCCTTGCAATCAACACCTCCTCCCCCTGCTAGTAAGTGCACCATCCACTGTTGGTCGCCTGACTTCCTTCATCCATTCACGGCTGCTCCAGTTGTAATCTTTGAAATACTTCGTTTCTTGTCCATACTTTTTCAATGGTATACCTGGTACAACAAACACCAAACGTTGAAAGATTCAGTTCCGGTCTCCAGTCTTCACAAATTCGGAATTTATATCCCCCTAATAATACTATAAGACCCTAGAACGTTTACTCCTTTATTTTTTGTACTTTTAACGTCTCCTCCGTAATCTCTCTCTGCTATATCGCCGTCTCTCTTCCATCCTATCTTTCTTCTCCTTTGTAGCCGTTTCCTTCTCCCGACATCCCTTCCCATCACCGCCCCACAATCTTGATCTTCTTCACCGCCCCATGACCACAACGCCCTTATTTATTTTTTCCACTACCAATTCGCACTTTAGGGCTTCTTCTTCGGCCTCCAGGTAAAGATTTATTTTCTTTTTCCATCTCTTCCTTCCACTAGATTCTTCCCTGTTTCATTTCAATTGCACGTGCTTAGATTGAAATTAAATCATACACCTTGATCAATTAGTGTCAAATTGATTTTCAAGAGAATTAATTTCTTCTTCTTTTTTTCTTCTCTTCTCTCTGTTGATTCCTTGTTGGGAATTTTTACAGTTTCATTTGATTTTATTTGAATTATGAGTCCATGGATTAAGTTTACACTTTTCTTTGATTTCAAAAAGGTTAAGGGAAGAGAATTAAATCAATAATATGTTTATCTATGCTTCAAAAAATCTGATTGACATTAAGTGGTTTCAGTTAGGGTGAACGTATGAACAATCATTGAGTATTGTTCAAAAACAATATTTCAAAAACTACGTTTTTTAGCCAATAACAAAAGTGAGTCTAAAATTTTGTTTCATTTCAAAAGTGTGATGCACAGCTCTTATAGGCATTCACACATCAAAACTTTGTAAAGTTTCATTTGAACATAAATAGATATGACAAAACTGATAAAAGTGCTAAGGAAAAGTCACTTAATTAAGTTTGATTAACCTCTTATTTTTGTAAATTTGATTTAATAAATTTAAAATATTCTGTTATGGTATTGAGATATAATCAGTTACTTTTTAATATCAGAAGTGAAAATTAAATGCAACAAATGTCTCTTACAAGAGCCAAAGGTATTGGTACAAAGTAGAAACTCACCACATGAACCAATAGGATTAAAACATCTTATATACACAACAATTAGCTTTAATACTTTGATCTAAATAATCTAATTGAACTTCTTTATGAGCCTTATTTACACGACATTATCTTAGACTAGACATACCTCTGTTGCATGATATACTCCCTCTATACAAGTAAAAATTAGTGTGGAATTTAAAAATAAAAATTATTTATTAAAAAATTACATCAAAAATTCTACAAAACAAGTGGTGATAAGGTTATTTTATTTTATCAAATAGTTTATGAAAATGTATAAATAAAGTAGAGTTAGTTTGACCTATGAATAAAAATTATGAGGGGAGTACAATAATACTAAACAACATACATATGAAAATGCAGTTCAACATCCCTCTTATAAAATATTTGGTATGGTTCTGCATGTCAATAAGCCAGGAAACTTTTTGACTTATATGTCAATAAGCCAGGAAACTTTTTGACTTATATGCAACAGACTATCCCTCTTGTAAAAAATATGGTATGCTTCTCTTTACGCAATAGAAAGTTTGATCTTAAGAACAAAACATGTGTATAAACTTCTCTTTATCCAATATGTTTGTTTACATTCAGATCAGATCAAACCAGATATGATCAAAATTTATTCTAGTCAGATCAAAACCAATTAAATTAGGTGAATAGAACATGGCCTAAAATGGTTGTGAAAAACTTAGAGACTAAATCAGCAACTTCTATAAACAAATGGGCTAAAATGGGGCTGCAACAAAAAAAAGTATGGGTGTGGTTTGTCAAAATACATTAGGATGGATTAGAAACAAGAGCTACGTACACTACTACAAAAGGGACTTTACACATCGGATAAATAAGGCATTTCTCATCGCAAAAGAGGCGCTACCTATGCAACCGATGGGAAAGCTCCCTTGTTCACACAGCGGATATTCTTCCGATGTGTAAACTTTACACAGCGAATATTTACCCGATGTGTAAACTTTACACATCGCATAAATTTCCGATGAGTAAACATGATGGCTTTCCCATCGGCTACATAGGCAGCGCTTGTTTTTTACTTTATACAACGAATAATCATCCGATGTGTAAACTTTACTCAACAGATATATATATGTGTGTGTGTGTGTGTAATTTATGCTCAATATTAATAACAAAGAACACTTGTTTAATAAAAGAAAAGAGGGGAAGACCCTCAATACAATTGTGTACTATTGGAGTCTCAATAACAACAAAACACACGCTAGCTAAGGAAATTCCAAAATGAACAAAAATAAGTACAAACGAAATTAAAGTAGCAGTATGGCACCCTTCATAAGCTTTTATCCAGTTGATTGGCATGAAAAGAAAAGACGATGTTCATTTTATCTTCCCAAATATGTTGCAATCACAATGGTCCAAATGATCCCCCGACATGTCTCCTTGCTTCAAAGATGGATGTACAAAGTGTAGCTGAATTTTTAGACCATATACCATTACTGAGCACCATTAAAATGATCCGGATTAGCCCCTTTATTGCAGAAACACCCTGGAAACCCTGCGAAGTTGAAGACCAAGTGCATGACCAAAGTCCTGGAGGATAGAAACTAGAAAACCAAAGGCCTAAACCCAGTCTTAATACTCTCAAGCATTAGCCTAGCTACCATCACCACACTCTAAAACCATAAAGCATTCTCCTGAAAATAAAAGTGTAGACAGAATATTTAGAACAAGATCTAGAAACAAGCTGCCAAGTAGTTAAACGAAAGTCTTCCATCCAACAGCCAAGCAATAGCCAAGCCCCTTTGTTAAAATAAAAAAGAACCATATCACAATTGAAATTCCAATCCTCATAAGCTTATTAGCACCAACCTTTAAGTTTGCACCAGTTTTGTTGTTTTCAGTGAAGACACAGCAACCTCCACAACATAATCAGCATCTGGCTTTATCCCATTGCATCTCCTTCAAATTTCTACATCTATAAACCTTTACATGTTAAGCAAATAGAAGTTTGATAGTCACAAACCACAATACACCTTAATTTAGAGGCACATATAACAAAGAACATTTAAGTTAAAATTGCCATTATAAACAAGTTATGCACCTGAGATTCTACAATAGTTAGCCACAATAAAAGGTAATGGAAACCCTAGGGGTTCAAGGAAAGTAGTGTTACAAAGAACCCCACCACGGACCCATGCCTAGGGAGAGAAAGTTCTAGCCATCACTCACAACCTCGCACTTTCTGTGGAAAGACTAGAGAAACAATAAATGAAGAAAAGATACCTGATTAACAATATATCCCCTCAACATGCTCAAGAAATCATCATGCCTCTGCTTTTCTAATATCTCTAGCTCATTCTTATTGTTTTCCTGCAGATTTTACCTTTTGTCCAATCCATTCTTTTAACTATATTGTGCACCCTCTGTTTGTGGAAGAATAGGAAAACATTTGAGAATAAATTTCCTGAAAGAAATGAACCAATGAGGGAGAAACGACAGAGCGGAAAACAACTGGTACTGCAAGCATTATATCAGTTGACCACCTTACACATGATTTCACTAAAAACATGCATATATATTGACCTCAAATGTTATCATGCAATTAAAAAGACAAAACTGTGTTAAGGCAAATATTGTGTGGGCCATAACAAGATCATTGATCACAAGTTATGAAGAATAAATAAGTTTCTCAACATAACTACAAATTTAAAAATTAAAACTAATTCTAGGTACAACTCAAATTGGAAGAATGGGAAGTGTTCGATCTGCTGTGGGCTACAATTCACTTCATACAAGAAAAGTATACGCTACAGAACCCTTACAAGTTGGCTTTTTCCAGACAATATCATCAAATAGAATAACATATCACAACCTGAAACTTAAAAAAGAATCTAACCTCTTTATTTCTTGTAAAAGTGTGTTTGAAAACACGTACCATCAATCCTTGTTGATCACTTGATGGTGCTTGAAAGCTCCGGTTATAGTCGCACAACATAAAAAAATAACGATGCATCCATCCTGCCTTAAAAATCCTACAGAGTATATTTTAATCTGTTGAAACATAAAAAACCCATTAACCCATAATTTTGATTATTTCCATTAGTAGCCGAGATCGATCAACAGTTTCGACATATAGCATGCTAGAACAAAAAAAAGGCTCATGTATGCTAAAATGTTAGGTCAACCTATATTACTGAAAAAGAACTTCGATGAAAGTTCAAAAATATAACAAACTAAAATTTAGCATGAGAATACCACAACATATTTAAGTTCCTCCTGGTACTTATATTCCCAATGCTTCACCCATCGCAAGCCACTCCCTAGACTCCTGATGGCACAATAAGCTAGCAATTATCAAGGAGAGAATCTAACAATCATGGGAAATACGAAGTGCAGAGAAAGATACTAATGATGCAATCCAGTCCTGTTCTTTTTAGCTTTAGGATTCAAAGGATAAGGAAATGAATTAGGTAAACACACTGGGTGATACTTGATCAGGTTTTTGATGATGGTCAACTATATTCTTTCCAGCAAATCAGGATCATAACTTTGCGCTCAGTTTCTCTAAATGAAAATAATTAGTTAATAAAATATGCAATAACCAGCGACATAGAAAATCTAAGCACTTAAAGATATAATAACAGAAAAAGTTGAACAGGACTGAAAATTGGGGGCACCACAATATGATGCATTACTAGAGACTGTTTTCATTCCTTATTAAAAGTGGCCTTTTTCATCTACCAAAACCCTGAGCATTTTGTGTATTCTAGTGAAAACGTTAGAGTCAATGTTCAGCTTGATCCTATCTTTGGTTGTTGATCTTATAGGGACAATTGGAATCAACCTTGATCCTATCTTATTTATTTTCAAATTTAAGAAAGATTCATCCTTTGTGTTGAGGGATGACCTCATAGGGAACATGCCATCCATAAATCAGTTTTTGTCATAAACCCTGGCTACTTTCCAATAAAATAGCCAATCAAGCAAAAACCCCATACCTCTTCAACAGGAAGCACGTCTTCATTAAGGATACTGCTCTGTTGGGATGGGTTTTCTCGACTTGAAGAGCTTCATTTTAGAGTCAGCATCCCTATTCTTCTTGAACTGAAGAGTTTTACAAAACTGGCTTTTTTATGGCATTTCATCAAACAACTTGCAGACATCTTCAACTTTCTCTTCGATAATAGTCCCATTGACGCTCTCTTCCAACATGAATAAATAAAATAAAAATAGTTCACATCACATACCTATAGTGAAAAAAATCTAAACATATAAGAAATTAAAAGATTTGGGAAAGAAAACATACCTCAAGGCTCAAGGGAGTGGGAAGTTCTTGCTTCAAGGTTGCCATCATCTACCCTAGCACCATCAGAGTATTCCCCATGGGTGGCGAGATCAAAATTGGAGACGGCAATTTAGGTTTTCTCTGCTTAATTGCTAATTGGGAGAAAAGAGAGAACAACGAGAGAATATACTGGTGGTTTAGGTTTTCTCCACTAAAAAGAGAGAGTAATAATGCTCCAGATTACACAGCGCAATCTGAAAAATACGATGTGTGAAAGGAAAAAAAATTACTGCACGTATTTCACAAAAGAGAAGCACATGCTTTTTTTAGGGGAGGGCTTAGACAGCATTTTTTAGATAACCGTTGTGTAATGGGCGATGTATAATGTCAATGTTGTAGTAGTGATACCTTACCACAATTACATAGGTGTACCGCGATGCGACATGATTTTGGTTTTTGGAAAAAGGGAGAATGTTCTCTGACCGAGGTGCTTTTCATTCTCATAGAGAATTCAAAACAAAACTTCAGGGCAGGAATCAGTTGAAGCTTTGTGACAGAGAATCATCCACGATCAACCAACCGAAGCAGCTACATCAGGAATGTCTTCAGAGCTGGATGTGTCGTCACAAACAAGCGAGGGGTAATCAAAATGCAAATCCTTAGCATTCCAATCATAAACATCTTTATCAAACACGGGTGCCGGTGTATTCTTAGGAACACACCCAGAATCCCACAACTCCCATAGTAACTTGGGGACTAAGCTTGAATGGCACCTTTTTCTCAAAATGTTCTTCATCAACCTAAAATTAATATGGTTGAACTTAATGCCTCCATCAATCATCTCGGCAAGCAGCTTTTTTACTGTTCCAAGATCTCCATCCTTGCACAATCCAGACAACATCACACTGTAAGTGTATATATTTGGAGCCAAACCGATGTCCTTCATCTCATTAAATAAAACATACGCATCTCTAACATGACTGGCTTTGACTAGTCCGTCAATGGCAACAGTATATGAAACAACATCCAGTTGGGACTTCTCGGCCACGGCATTCCGAAATAATCTGATAGCTTGACGAAATTCACCAGCTCTAATAAGTTCATTAACGACCACAGTGTGAATATGAGCATCAATTCTGAGTTGACTCTTGATGATTCCCTGATACACATCAACTGCCTGAGTAATCTTGCCTACCCTGCATAACCCACTCAATAATCCAGCAAATGTATAGTTATCGGGTAGGAAACCTCTATGCATCATGTCATTATAAAACTCAACAGCGCCACGAGGATAACCAGCTTTGCAATAGAAACTCAGAAATGAGTTACACACAACTAAATCGGGTATTATCTCTAATCCACTGATTAGTACAGGCAAGAGGGTGAACTCCTTGCATAAACACAAAGTTGACATGATTGAGGCAAGTGTATAAGAATCAGGGGTCAGTCCACGTTCACCTAAACTACAGAAAATGATAATTGCATCATCATAGCTCCCCATTTTTGAGAGACAATCTATTAGCATGTTGCACATGACCAGATCAGGGTAGCATCCTTTATGTTTCATGGTGTCTAGGATCTTGAATGCATGGCTAGGCCTATGAGATTCCAAATATCCCTTTACTAAAGCTGTGCATGTTACCACAGTAGGCTTATGTCCACTAGAGACCATCTTAGCAAGCAATTGACCGGCAAAATCAAGATTGCCGGATTTAGAATATCCATCAATCAAAATGCTCCAAACAGTGACAGAGGAAGGAACTCCCAAGACAATCATAAGGCTTAATAATTGTGTAGCCTTTGATAATTGACCTGACTTGCAATAACAGCTCAATACGGATGAAAATGTCTCTGGGTTAAGATAATATCCTTTCCTCAACATGCTCCTAAGTACAGATTGGAGATTAACCAAATCTTTGAGTGTGCAAAGATTACACACAGCAATGCTGAAGGTTAAGAAATTTGGGTACAACGTCTCCTTCAAAACTTGAAGTGCTACACTCCCACACCCGATCTTGAATAACACATCAATTAATATGTTCCTAGCAAAAGTGTTTGGTGTGTAGCCATACCTGAGAATCTCCCCAAAAGCCTCAATAACCAAATCGTGCATTCCTCCGAGCCAGTAAATTCTCAACAAGAGCAACAAAACCTGTGGCTTTATCACAGAACCCACACTCACCAATTCATCAAGAACTCCTTTCAATGTCCCTAACCGCTGAGTGAGCCGAGAGACTACATTAACCATGTGTGCAAAATCTCCTCTGCTGTGAAAGTAATTGGGTTGCTTAGCACACCAAATGAAGAAACAAAGAGAAATTAGATCAGAATTGCAATTCAATAGAGTGGATTGTACAACTTGTGGGGTGAGGATAATTCTGGAAGTCCCTGGAACAGAGGAGAAATGATTGTGAAGAGTATCAAACAGAATATCATTTCCTGGAGAAATAATACGAATTGAGGTAAGAAACTGGGATTTTGTTGAAAGCTTGAAGAGGCGTCTAGAACTCCATAACATTCCCGGTATGATCGCCTGTGTGCAGGCAAAGAAATGTGCAGGGCAATGGGACAGGTGATGAGGTTATTCAAGTTTTAGCAACTTGGAAACTTGCAAACCTCCATACAGATTACCTGTGTTTTGTCATCCATGCCTGCAATCAAGCAAGACAGCACGCCAATCAAAAAGACTGACACACCTTATACACGCAAATGAATTAGCACGGAAGATAACATGGGATGCTTAACAGCAAAACAAAGTAATGATATTAAATCTATTGGGAAGTATAAAATTGATCCAAGTGCATTCTACATCACCATAAATTGTAGTGTGTACAAATCTAACTATATACATATTTAATCGAACTACATATAAGCTTTCACATATACTCGCTTCTTATCCAAATTTGACTACTCAATTCACAGATATTACCTTCACCATCTCGCATGTCTTCAATTTTTTTCATCTAATGCAATTTTTTTGGTATGCTGCAAAAAGGTGATTTTTTTGGATATATTGCAATTCTCTTTTGGTATGTTGCAAATAGAATTGCAAACTTTTATGATTTCGTTCTTTGTTTTGAATAATGCTCGGATCACATGATCTCTAAATAGCAAAAATTTTAATTTTTAAATACGCCTCTTAACCCGTTGGGTCAACCCGAACCCGATAACTTTGGGTCATGAACAAGCACTCTTAGACTTGAACCCGAAGTGATCCGAAGCCAAAATAACCCGAACCCGAACCCGACCGTTTTGCCAGGTCTAGTTCTAGCTCATAACTGAAAGCGTGTACATAACTAATCCAAATCGGCAACTTTGGGAATAGAATACTTGTAACATACCATTAGTACAAAGTAAAACTTTATAGTCTTTCTGTCCCATAATAAAATTCCCATTTAGTATTCATCTGATCAAACTTTATCAACTTTTTTTATATATTTTAATTACTCATTTGATAAAATAATATATACAAAATTTTTAAAAAATTAATTTTTTTATTTAATTGTTTTGGGAGGGAGAGTAATATAATTTTTGTGGTAGGGATTCCTAATTCCGCTGAAGACAGAAGACCTTTATTTCAACAAGAAAGATAGGCTCTGAACCTTTGGTGCCATGGTCGCTAGCTACACTATTGACAAGAACCAGAGGAGAATTGGATAACAATGAACTAATGAAAAGAGACTAAGATTAATTAGGAATAGTGTGTGCGGCAGTGTCGGAGTGGAGAAGTTCTGAGACCACATCGGGATCTGAAACGCACACATGGACGGAGAAGGGCGGCAGGGGTTCAGTGAGAAAAAGCTCATGCCCACCCATGCTTTCATTGGACGGAGAAGATCTGCGGTGTTGAACCAGAATGCTCAATCTTTCAACCTGTGCTTCAATTCGATACAGAAGACATGCGAGATGGTGAAGGTAATCTGTGACCTGAGTGGTCAAATTTGAATAAGAAGCGAGTATATGTGAAAGCTTATATGTAGTTCAATTAGATATGTATATAGTTAGATTTGTACACACTACAAATAATGGTGATGTAGAATGCACTTGGATCAATTTTATACTTCCCAACAGATTTAATATCATTATTTTGTTTTGCTGTTAAGCATCCCATGTTATCTTCCGTGCTAATTCATTTGCGTGTATAAGGTGTGTCAGTGTTTTTGATTGGCGTGCTGTCTTGCTTGATTGCAGGCATGGATGACAAAACACAAGTAATCTGTATGGAGTTTAAATGGTACCTTTCCTGACCAGCAGTATCCCAAATCTCAAACTTAACTATAGTCAAATCTTGCAGGGCTATTGTCTGAGATAGAAAGGGCTATTGTCTGAGATAGAAAGGAAGCCCCAACAGTAACCTAAACCGATCAAAACAATACAGTTTAGAAATCTGCTTCTTCGATACCGTTTGGAATTTAAAAGATGAAAGAAATTAACAAGCACTTATCCATTGTTTGGTTGAAGGATTCTGGTGTGTGTGTGTGTGTGTTTGGGGGGGGGGTATATCTAATCAATTTATTCTTACATTAAATGCATTCAGATATGTTGGAAAGAAAATGAAGTTGAAAATTTATATTGAAATAAAAAATTAGTGTAACTGTCCGAGGGAAACAAATAGAGATAAAACAGTAAAAAAAACATTCAAAAACAATAAAAATGGTGCTACGAGATCTATTGTTCCAAATGAAGCACTGAAGCTATGGAAAGGTTCTAACTAGCATCCATCATGAGATAGCTTTACCTTTGATGTTGGATCAAATTGACCACGAACCAAACGTAGAACAATGCAACTTTTTCCAACACCAGAATCACCTAGCAGAACCAACTGCAAAGATCAACGTGAAGGTTAGCTGTGGCAGTACAATAAAAAGGGATCTAGGAAAGACTGTATTTTGTACACATTTGTTTCAAGGCATCAAAACTTTCGTAAAGTCATACTTTCATCAATCCCTTATTATTCACTTTCTCACCACTTATGCAGAAAGAGCATTTGTACTTATTCTACAGCATAACAATTAAAGATACTATGGTGACTCGTTCAGAGCATTCTGCGGTTAAGTATAACGTATTGGCATGCTCACAATAAATAAGTTTCTAAATTCCTTTCTTGTTTCCTTATCTGGCAAGAACCCCAGTTTTCTTGGGAGACAAATAATACATTTCCCTATACTGTATATGCAAAAAAATCAGCAGCTCAACATACCTCTGTCTCATGGCTATAGAGAGCCACTTGCAAACACTATCTTATCCCTAAAGAGTAGAGACCAAAAAAACAAACAAAACCAAAAAAAACTACTTCACTCTAACAAAGAATTCAACCAATAGCCACCATTCCACCAAATAAAAACCGCTTTATCTCAGAGAATCAAGTCAAATTGGTCTCCATGGAAGGGAATTGATGAGAATACAGAATCAATTGAGCTGAAGAAGAAATCTTACAGCAGGCACGAAGATTAGGGTTTGAATTTGGGGATTACCTGGAACCGAAGAGGAGCAACACATATCCCACTACCCCCTATATTCCGTATGTCTGTGTATCTCTATCTATGAAGATATACATATACTGATTATCCGACCTCGGAATTCTTCCGTGTATGTCGTAGAAGCAGAGATGTGTCTTGATCTTCTTCCCCTTCGATCTTGCCCCTTACGTGTCCATTACTCTTTTTTTTATTCATTTTTAGTCCACTTATAAAAGTTGATATAAATTTTTCAAGGAAGAGGTGATATGAATAATCTAATGACATGTCTTTTGGCGAACTTGACGGGCGTAAAAATGTAAAAAATGTATGATGGCATGTGTTATTAGAAGTGATGATGTGTGAAGATATATTAAATTTTGATTGGTTTAAAATAGAAAAAATTAAAAAAAAGAAATAAGAAGAGGGGCAACGCTCATTGAGACCAGCTTGTCACGCCTCCCTCACGCCCGCGGTGTTGCGGGAGTCACGCCTCTTTCACACCCATGGATCAAGTCTCATAACATATAGTCTAAGTTTTTACATTTTTCATGAACTGATAATAGAAACTTTTCTTTTTTAAAAAAGTTTCAATTATTTTATGATATCATTACACTAAGATTCAAAAAATGAACAATAACTTTAGTATCACGTAAGAATTTCTCGTTGATATAATTTAAAGTTGTTACTGATATAACTTGTTTGATTTTCACAAGTACAAGTAATAAGTTGATAAAATAAATTAAAAAGAATAAGGTTTAATTTATACTCCCCATGTGGGGAAAAAATTTGTTTAACTTTTTCCAGAGTTCAAAAATTAATGAGTAAAAAAAATTATGATTGGAAAAGATTTATAGTCATTTTTAAATTAAGACATAGTAACTTTACTAACTTTCAACTATGTAAAAAATAGTTTAAGTGAGACATGATTTAAAGTATACGTACTTCCTTAATTTGGCCTCTTTTTTTTGGAACAAATCATTTGAGACACTTACAATATTTCATTTGTAAAATTGACAGTTTTTACGTCTCCTAACCCTTTCTAGAAGAACGTGACAAAGAACTTAAAGTGTGCAATTCTATGTAGCATCGGCCACAATTGTAGGGTCAAACAAGAATGTTCTCAGCACGATCCTCTTCGTTATGGGCTCTCAATGACCGGACGATTACTGTCTAACTAGACACGAGTTCGGCACTAGTATTAGCAAAAGGCAAACAAAAACGGTCATTGCACGACCCTCCTCGTTTTGGGCTCTCGCCTCTCGATGAACTTACATCAACTACCCAACCAAACACAATTTCATCACTAGTATGAGCAAAAGGCCTTAAGAGTGTAAAGGAATGGAGTAGCAGACATGAACGTGTAGGATTTTTTTATGGAGGAAGAACGATGTGAAATAGTGTTAAAGAGTTTTGTGAATGAAGAACGAGATGAACAACATGATAGAGTATAACGAATCGCGGATTAAAGTTATTTTATAGTATACCGAAATTGTTTAATCGAATAAGATATTGAATCAAGAAAGAGCACTTCGAAATCCAATGCCTCAACCATACCCCCATATCTATATTTATATATAGATGAAAAACAATGACCAGACATGAGTGTTCAAGCGAAAATATCTATTTCTGCGAAAGTTTGCTTGCAGTTCGGGGTATTTTTGAACGTATATCCATACAGTTGAACAAGAGTGCACTCTACACCTCCTAACTCGTTTGACAACATCTATTCAAATTCTTGTCTAATCTAAATAAACTCAATCACACAAAATAACCGGTAGACTAAAATCACCATAAAATCACCAACAGGAGGGTTACTTGAGACCTTGAGGACATTTTTTGACACTTTTATTTGTTGCTTGTGCTTACTACAGAGCATATATATAAGGAAATGAAGTTCATGTTGTCAGTCAAATTTAAATTGAGAAATAGTAGCCCAACAATAAGATTCTAGTAAAACCATTCAAAACTTGATCAAGAAGTAAAAAAAGAAAGATGTTTGCATTTTTTTATATGCAGACACTGTCAACTACCATAAACCTTTGTTTAGAGAAGAAACCAACCAAGCACAACATATGTATTACTCCAAAAATCACCACTAACAATCCATGTTTGATGGAAATGGCTGTTAGGAGAGAGCCTGGTTCCTATTACACCTGCCATCCAAGTTGCACCGAGCCGGGGACAGGGTCGCCAACACGAAAACACCATATTTGTTCCCAAAATTTTACAAAGAATTCGAGTATCGGAACAACCCGTGGAACATAGGTTGTCAATGAGGGTTCACGACTACTGATCCTTCTTCTTGAACTCGATAATCAATGCATGATCGACATTCTCTTCGGGCTACCAAGTTGCCTCTTCCATGTCCGACCACTTCACCAAATACTCCACCTTCTTCTTCTTCTTCCCATCGTCTCCCATTCTCTTCTCCAAAACCCTCTCTGCCACCACGTACTCACTACTAAAAAAATTGCGAACAGAGGGAGAAAAGTTCGCCTCTAATTGTACAAAATCCGCCTCTAATTAAGATCTAGAGTGGAATTGGAGGCGGACTCACTTCTGCCGCTAAACACGCTGCTGCTATTTTTAGAGGCGGAAAAGTCCGCCTTTAAATTAGAGGCGGAAAAATCTGACTCTAAATTAGAGGCGGACTTTTCTGCCACTAAACTAGAGGCACACTTTTCTGCCACTAAATTAGAGGGTGACTTCTCTTCCGCTACATATTTGCTTTATTAGAGGGGGAAAACTCCGCCTCTAATTTTTTATTATTTAAAAAAAATTAATTTTATTCCAAATACTGTATACAAGCATACAAAAGGGAATTCAAACATGACATTCAACCATTACACAATACCATAATCTCAAAAAGTCATAAGTCACAGACAACATCAATAACATTAAATAAAAAAAATAAAGATTACTACATAAATCTCCTTTGAGGAAATCTCTTGGTTAGAAAGACTGACCAGAATGTTCTTATTGTCTCTTGACAATACAAATGAGGTTATTACTTATACATTCATCTTCCACAAGAAATCTCTCATCTTTGGATTCCCATCCAAACATGACTATCTCATTTTCTTTACAAACATAAACGATCTGATTTCCATCCAAACATGACTATCTCATTTTCTTTACAAACAGATTCGATCTATTTCCCATCCAGACATGACTATCTCATTTTCTTTGCTAGTAGTAAACAATATTTTGTTGTTCCCAAATCACAGCTTTAAAAAAAACTCCCAAGATTTTTACAACTAAACCTACTTTAAAACTAGTAGGTTTGAACAAAAACCAAGACACTAGACATATGATTCTTTCAAATTTTTAAGTTAAAAAAATATCATAATTAAAACTGGTCTAAAAAAAGAATTCCACATAATTGAAAAATTAGAATAAAAATATACCAATATATATATAAATTCGAAAATCAATTTGAGGTAACAAAAATTCCATATAATTGAACAATTAGAATATTTTCATTCACACAATTGAAGAATTTAGAGAATTTTCAAGAGACAAGCAGATAAATTCACATAATTGAACAATTAGAGTATTTTCAAGATGAATTAAAACCTAGAAATTGGAGGGGAAGCTGAGGCGTCGGCGCGGCTGAGACGGCGGAAGATGATTTCGGGGTTGTGACCGTTTCCGGCTGATAAGCCGACGGTCAGCGACAGGCAGAGAGGCGGGGGTGAGAGCGCAGCGAGAAAAGAGAGAGATTTAGGAGAGATGGATAGTTTCTTTTTCTTTTTTAATTGGACAAGTCAATATTAGACCTGATCAAAGTCCCGGCCGGGCCGAGGCACTACTTTACTAAAATTTTCTAGGCCCGAGCCCGGCCCGAGCCCGTATAACGCGCCTAACAATTGAAGCCCAAACCCGGCCAGCATAGTTACCTGCGGGCTTTGGGCCGGTCTGGCCTGGCCAACAAAAATTTCTAAATAATTTAAAAATAATTTTTTTTAAAAAAAAAACAAGTTAATATATTAGATATTTGATAAAAAAACTATTATGAGTAAATGAAAGAAAAATTGATATATAAATATATTTTGTTTGATATTGCTACTATGTATGGAGTACAAAATATTATCTATTAGAATGTCATAATCAATGTGTGATATGTTGCAAACAATACGGATTACGGAGTAGTAAAGATGTATTCATTTAATTATACATACCTATAGTTTACTTTTTCTCTCCATAGAAGTATGTATGTGTGTTTATAATAATTTGAAATAGGTTTGTTTTATTATTATTATTATTATTATTATTATTATTATTATCAATGCCGTTACTGTTATTTTATTATAATTATATTAATAATAAATATTTAATTTATCCGGGCCGGCCCGGCCCATGGGCTTGAGCATAAACCTGAGCCCAGCCCTAAAATATTCGGGCTGCCATTTATAAGGCCGAAGCCCGGCCCGTACCCTAAAATGTCAAGCCCAAGCCCGCTATTTTGCGGGCGGATACCCGAGCCCATGATCGGGTCTAGTCAATATATATCACACAAGTCCGAGTCCGTATACGGTACATCCGGCTGTACCTAATTTTAGGTACAGCCGGCCCACTTAACCTTTAAAACACAAAAGCCCATTTATGAATCAGGCCCAAATATTTTCATTTGCCTATACCCGCGATTTCCAAATCATCCTCACCTTCGAAATTCAAATTCTTCTCTAGAATCGAAGCGTTTTCTGCGCTCAAAGCTATTGTCTGCGGCACAACATCACTACCGAAGAAGATGACCATGCAGAAGGAAAAAATTGCAGAAGCTTCTTCTTCGTTGAGGTATGAGATTTTTACTTCTATTATCGTTAAAACTCCTCTCTGAATTCCGAATTAATCAAATCTTAATCGGAAAGATGTCAAACCCTAAATGGAATATTTTTAAACCAAAATCTTGTTGAGCTCCAAAGCAATTTCATCTGCTATTATACTAACTAGCATCACTCCCGTGCGTTGCACGAGTCATACTTATATTACTAAATTAAGATCATTTTTAAAAGATACAATTTCTTATCTAATACTCCCTCCGTCCCTGAAACATCTTCCCTGTTCATTTTTTCTTTGTCCCACAAACTCCTTTTTTTATTAAAAAACTACTTTTACCCCCTTACTTTTTCATACCCTACCTATCACATCATGTCTTTTTACTAATAATCTATCTATCACATCTTACTTTTATCAATCACATCAATGGTATTTTTGCAAAGTCAACACCAAAATATCTCTCACTAAATTTTCCATAAAGTGAATAAGGGAACTTCTTTCGGGACGGAGAGAGTATAATATAAAGTTTTTATTATTTTAAGGTACAAAAGTTAATTGTTTTACAAATAACGAAAGACTTCTTTATAAACTACATTACTCATATAATTTTATATATCAAACTTCTAAAACATTTATTTATTTAAAGACTTCTTCATGATTTTTTACTCCGAAAGCATGAATCTTATTTAAGAACTCAAGGGGGTGTAAGTCATTCAAAAAATTTGAAAAAAGGAAGGGACTAATTTCGCAAACAAGATCTACGTTGTTTCCTTTTTAGAATAATTTTGCATGCATAATTACTTAATTACTCTATTCTTATTTAGAATGATAAATTAAAGGAAATTTCGCATGCCTAATGCATTTCTAAAAAGGAAACAAAATATAAAAAATATTATTTATATAAACTTCTTTTCTAATACCGAACTTTTTTATAAAATTGGAATTGATATAATAAAAAAATGATTACCATTCAACTAAAAATAATATTATATTGTCCATAAAAGGTAATAATCACGTTAAGGTGTAAATTTTTTAATCAATGCATTTCGTAATTTATATAATTTCCAATTAAGAAACAAACCATTTTAATCATACAAACCATTTGTTTCCTTTTCCAATTTAGAAACAAACCATTTTAATCATACAAACCATTTGTTTCCTTTTCGGAAAGAAATCAAATCTAAAAGAAATGTCAAAGTAATACATAGAAATGGTGGTACATATAGTAAGTGTTGAATAAATAAATGATAATTAAATCATAACTCACCGTGCAATAAAAATAGATCATGTATTACCATGTAACAAGAATAATAATATTAATATATCGTGTAATAATATTTCCGTATTTAATCATTATTAATTTATTACCATGTAAGAAAAATGATAATAATATACTGTGTGATAAAATTACCGTACTTAGTCATTATTATCGTCTAATAATTCTAATCTAAGAAGCTTTCAATTTAAAAATGTTTCCATTTAGAGTCCATGGCCAAACTTAATATTACCATATTTAATCATTATTAATTTATTACGGTGTGATTATGTTAAGAAAATAAGTTTTTAATTTAATTATGTTTCCATTTAGAGATTCGGTGCCAAATATTTTATGAAGAAATTAAAATTTATAAGTTTATGCATTTAAGGAAGGCACAATTTAAAAAATAAAAATAATAAATAATAAAAGGAATTAAATATAAAAAATGTCAAAGTAATACATAGAAATGGTGGCACATATGTTAAGTGTTGAATATAGAAATAATAATTAAATCATAAATTACTTTGTAGCAAGAATAAATCATGTATTACCGTGTAGAAAAAATAATAATACTAATATACCGTGCAATAATATTAATGTATTTAATCATTATTAATTTATTGTCGTAAAAGAATAATAATAATAATAATAATATACCGTTTAATAATATTATCGTACTTAGTTATTATTATCGTGTAATAATTCTAACCAAATAAGCTTTCAATTTAATAATATTTCCATTTAGAGATCCAGGTCCAAACGTTTTATGGAGACATCGTTTTAAGAGGTGTGCCTTTAATACATGGAAACGTATTGAATTTTATATACCTTTATATGTTGAACAATCAACCACTAATTAATAACTTACCCGGAAACAATTAGATGCATGGAAATAGAAAAATACTTTAATTTTTCATACTTTAAATACAGTCATTCTCAATCACTTTTCGTAATTAGCCTCTTTCAGAATAAAGTAATTATGCTTGCGAAATTTCCTTTAATTTATCATTCTATTATTCTTAAAAATAGTTCCTTTTAAGAATAGAGTGATTAAGTAAATAATTACCTATTTAATTAGGCATAAATAATTACTTTTTGATAAAATAATTAGGCGTAAATTATTCCAAGTAATTATAATAATAATAGTAATAATTATTTAGGCGTAAATAATTACCTATTTAAAAAGGAAACAAAATATAAAAAATCTTCTGCACCGTCCCTTCCTTTTTTATCACAATCAAGTAATTATGAAAAATTGGTTAGGAAACAAATTACTCCCTTCCTTTTTTATCAGAATAGAGTGATTATGCATGCAAAATTTCCTTTAATTTATCATTTTAAATAGGTAATATTACACAACCAATCATAGCCGTAGATCTTGTTTGTTCCTTGATATCGACGGTGCAGGAGATGAGTGCATTGGGCGGGAAAATAATTCTCCTGCTTTTAAGAATAGAGTAATTCTTGCATTGAAGTGTAAGCTACCAAAATCGTACGCACTTGTACTCATTCTCATATAGAATGGTACTTGTTTGTATTCTGGAGAGTTGTTAAGTTCATTCTCGTAAGGGCCATAGAAAATGTCACATAACATGTCCATTCAAGTAATAGATTTAATTATTTCCATTCTAGTATGTGTCATAACACATTGGCATGTATACTGGTACTCATTTTTATGGGTCCAGTACTTATGTTTATGATAGATAGTAAAGTTCATGCATATAGGGGTTGTAATATAATCATTGTCGTGTTTGGTAGAACACATTATGATTTATAATCGTACTCATTTATACTTTCTGAGCATGAAGAATTTAAACCCAAGTTTAGTCATGTTTGTATTGAATAAGAATATGATAATTCTCATAAGTGCTGGTACTCCTCAAATCTGCTGGTACTCATTGTCATATATAATAGTTCTTATATATGTTCTGGGCATTGGATAGATGTTATGGTTGTTTGGTTTCATTCTGGATAGTGTGCTAGTAACCAATTTGGTGTGCTTTTGATTCAAGTAACGGATTGAAATATGTCCATTCTTGTATGTGTTATCAGTGATTCTAATTTATAATGGTCCTCATTTGTAGTCCACACAATAGGTGCATGTTATGTTTGTGATAGTAAAGCTCATTCATATTAAGATTTGTAATATGATCATTCTAATGTGTTCCAGTGTACATTATGACTTATTCTGGTACTCAATTATACTCTAAATACTGAATATGATCATTCTCATTCTGTATAGACAACTTAAAGCCCAAGGTTATTATTTTTGTGTGGTAGGAATATGATCATTCTCATAACTGCTGGTACTCCTGTTACACAATAGTACCCAGTTATTGAACGGTGTAGCTAAAAATCTTATTGAAATGTGCATGAAAATTATACAGTAAAAAATCCATGACGGAAATCCCTCTACTACGTGAAGAACCAAATGTTTTTACTAAAGTCAATCTGAAGAAAAGGAAAGGGACTGAGAAAGAACCCAAGTTTTGGAGAAAAATGCAACTGAGAAAGAGAAAGAAAGGGATACCGGAAAAAAATGCTGAGCGAAAAACAATCAAGCTCAAGAAGATCCAATTGCACAAGAAGATGAAATGCCGAGCATTGAAAAGATTGACCAATTACACTGTGAGAAGTTTTTGGTAGCACAAGTTGAGATCGAAGCAAACTCAGAGCAAAGGAGAGAGGAAGTTGACCAAGGAAATGGTGAAGAGGAAGAATGTGCTATGACGAAGAAAGATGGCACAATAGAAAGAAAAGGTAAGAGGAAATACAAAAAGATAAAGAGAAAGAAATGAATACAAGAAAAAATGTCGAGCAGGAAAGCAATCAAGCTCAAGAAGATCCAATTTCGCAAGAGGATGAATTGCTCAACATTGAAAACATTGACCAATTAAATGGTGATAAGTTTTTGGTAGCAGAAGTTGAGCTCGAAGGAAACACTGAGCAAAGGAGTTCGAGAGATGAGCTAAACACTGACCAAGAAATTGGTGAAGATGAAGTAAACACTGAACAAGAGTGTAGTGAAGAGGAAGAATGTGCTAGGAAGAAGAAAAATGCAACAGTAGAAAGAAAAGGTAAGATGCAATACAAAAAGAGAGAAAAATGAAGAAATAAGCGGGTGGTGGGAGAAGAAGGAGAATTGAATAAGATTGGTGTGAAGTCCATAAAGACAAGGATGTCACCAAAAACAATAACTCGACTGTTTAAAAATCTGAGTGAAGAACAAAAAGAGGATGTTAGGGAAATGGGGTTTGGTAGGTTGTTACAGTTGGATATCACGCATCTTCCTCTATAGTTAGGTTACTGGCTGGTGGAAAATTTTGATACCAGAAGTGTTTCGCTGAAGTTGCCAGGTAAAAAAGAGATTCACATTGATGAGACTTCCATTCATAGCACCATCAAATTTCCAATGGGAGGAGAAAGTGTGATGAAAAAGAATGGAGAGAAATCTGAAGAAGCAAGAGAAGTGATGAGAGCTTGGAAGTTACAATTTCCAGTTTAGAAAGGGACAGTTAAAATAACAGATGTGAGAAAAAGTGTTGAAGAGAATAAAGGAGGAGGAGAAATGTTCAAAAGGAATTTAATGGTATTGATTGTCAGTTTTATAATTGAAGGGAAGCAGAATTGTTCAGCAGCACATAAAATTGTGAATGCTTTAGTAAACGTGTCTGAAATAAAAAACCTTAACTGGTGTTTATATACCTTGGAGAGCTTGATAGAGGCAACAAATTATTGGAAAGCCAACAAAAGAAGATTCTTTGGAGGGCCATTGCTGTTTTTAATTGTAAGTTCTAAATTTTATATTTTTTTCTAAAATGTTTATATATTTTGTGTTGTATTAACACATTTATTTGATGAAATGATGGTCAGGTTTTCTATGTTGACAATGTCATTTTCAAAAGCAGAAGAGTTCAAAGGCAGTTCCCCTCTTTTGTTGGGTGGAACGCAAAACTACTGTGGGAATGAGAAAGGGCTAAACAAAAGAGCAGAGGATTTGGTTACGGGTACATCAATGTGCCCAATGTTGAAAAGATTGAACTGACAAGTCCAAATCTCAACAAAGAAAGTCAGACAAACAAAAGTGATGGTGGAAATCAAGATGAATTACATGTTCAGAAAGAAAAAATGGTAAGATTATAGTACTATTCATTTCCTCAAAAATATTAATATGTGACCATGGTAAAAATGCTGTAAAATGCAATTCATTGTAGGATGTTATAAAAGCATTTGCTTCAGCCACAAAGAATTTGGCAGAAGTAATATCTACATTTAATGAGAAGATTCGAGCAGCTGTTCAAGTGTTGCCAGATGATGAAGCAGTGAAAATGCTTGTAGATTGGGTTTATAATCTGCTGGATGGTTATTCAAAAGAGAATGTGGAAGAATGAGAGAAAGAAAGCACAAGAGAAGGATAAAAGGAATGGACTTTTAGTCAAGATGATGAATATTGGAGAAGTGAAGAAGTGACGAAGGCTATTGATGCTATAGAAAAAGCACAAAAAAGGGGACAAGAGAGAGCACAGTATGATGGGCCAACCTTTAGGCTCATTTCAAAATAAAGCCAAGAGATAAGTGATAATGAGATTGTTCATTATTGGGGGTGGCAGCTGATGTGGGAGGTGTGACAGAACATGCAGAAAAGAGAGTGATTAGGTGGTAGCATACGTGGGAGGTGTGATAGAAGAAAATATTGAGTTGGAAGCAAATGTGGGAGATGGGGGACAAGTGACAGAAGCTATGGAAACATGTGTGGCATATGTAGAACATGCGACAGAACCTACACACACAGAGAATGGAGAGTTGCAAGCAGATGTCAGAGGTGAGGGAGATGTGGCCAATGTAAAAACAAGTTACAAGTGAAGACCAAATTCTTGACATGGCAGTGGAGACAAACATTAGAAAAGTTGAGCTGAATAAAAAAGACAATCAAGATGAATGTCCAGAAAGAATTGCAGAACGACAAAAGGGTAGAAAGAGATATGTTGCACTTTCAGCTGCACTAAGGTCACCATTCATGAATAGAATTGTAGACATAAGGTCTACCTTGACAATTGAAGAGAAAATGGTGGAAGTGTTCACATTTTCAATAGACAATGATGAGTACGTTATTTCAATTAATTATGTGCATACTACTATTTTTTAGTGTAGCACTCATTCTTGTATCTCTTTATGTTCATTCATCTTTACAGCAAAACTCATTCTGGTATTTTTTGGTGATCAATTTGAACTCATTCTTGATGACATGGAATACTTATGATTTCTTATTTGTATCAGTAATGTATTAAACAAGGAAGGTGACAGAGCAATCAAGAAAGGGAAATTCCAAAGCTTGAAACTGAACTCAACTCTTTCTTTTGAAATCATACATTTGTGGACTGATATTCTTAACCAAAAAGAGAAATTCAAAAGCAATGACTCATCAGCCAGAGTGTACTACCCAACAAAAAATTGTGTATCTTAAAAATAAAATCACAAGCAGTAGAGTAGTTTTTCTAAACAGTAGAAGGGACATATCTTGTATCTGTTATTCACATCTCTAAATATGCTTAGCAGCATACCCAACGCATAACTGTATGTCTACCAGTATTTATGAATCAAAGCATATGGCCCCACATATCAGAGAATGTAATAACTTCAAGTCTGAGGATAGTTATAGCAAGGTCGATTTGAGAATACTGATAAACACATTACTGTAGATCCATGCAGTATTCTCAAGATGTGTCAATCCAGTCACATATTATCGATATAATATGCACCTACGTACAGATTAAGATATCACAATACCTATAGTCTATGAGACGCAACTATCTCATCTCGTACGTACTAGTCTTGATACGTTATGACGTCCGTATTATCATAAAGTGCGACTAGGGATATTCTAGACATAGCCTTTATCAAGAAGTAATAGTCTCACAATCAGAACATCGTAGCCCTCATCTATGTTACTGAAGCACTATCGTCTCTGGACTGAAACTATGTTATGTTACACGAGATATAAAACATACTTCAAGGCCTTTCATTCATGATAAAGTGTACAGTTACATAGGTATTTGATTGCCTCCAGGGCACCTAAATACAACAATCTCCCACTTGCCCTAAGGCCAATCAAACATTTTTCGAATGCCCATGGACCACGTATGACTCTCGTGTTTAGGCTTTCCCAAATCCTTTGTCAATGAATCCGCGATATTTTCGTCTATACCTATATTGCAAATCTCAACGTCCCCACATGCAACGATTTCTCGTATGATGTGATAACGTCTAACGATGTGTTTGGTCTTCTGGTGAGACCGAGTTTCTTTCGCTTGTGCAATTGCCCCATTGTTGTCGCAAAACAATGGTATATGGTTCTTGATGCTAGAAACCACTCCAAGCTCAGTAATAAAATTCTTGAGCCACACACCTTCCTTGGCTGCCTCGGCTGCAGCCATGTACTCTGCTTCCGTAGTGGAATCAGCGGTAGTATCTTGCTTGTAACTCTTCCAGGTAACAGCTCCGCCATTCAAACAAAACACATACCCTGCCTGCGACTTGAAGTCGTCTCTATCAGTTTGGAAGAGCTCTTCTTTTCCGCCATATACCAGGAAGGCATCCTTAGTCCAACGGAAGTACTTAAGGATGTTCTTCACAGCCGTCCAATGGCTTTCGCCAGGGTTGGACTGGTATCTACTCGTGACACTCAGAGTAAAAGCGACATCAGGTCTCATAACCCCTTCTCCTTTCAATGTCTTCAGCAAGGAGCACTTCCTTCCGCGGTAGCATTCGCGGTAGGGGAAGCTTTCAGCGTTCTCACTCTCGAGCACCACCGGAATCACCATCTACCACTACCCCGCAGTCCATATTCAATGCCAGTGGGGACTTGGAGGCTGAGGTCGAGGTCGAGGGCGGATGATGTGGCGAAGGAGGAGACGGAGTTTCAACGGAGGCTAGTGCGGTGCCGTACGGGGATCTTCCGCGCTTGATCACTAAGGCCGAATTGAAGGGGTAATTTTTTTGTTTTTTATTATCTCATATATTATTTGTATGGATTTTTAATTTTTTTAATTTTTTTTCGAGCCAACAAGCTGTCCTAAAGACAATACTAATTTATTTTTTATTACATTTGTAGCTTCGTTACACATGGTTGCCCGGGGTTTTGACGGCGGACACAGACAAAGTCATGAGGAGCACCTTTAATTAATTCCCGCGGGTTTTGCCTTCTCCTATGCCTGTTTTTCAACAACCTACGGTCCTCCCCCAAATGCCAAACGTTCAACCGGAAGGACACAATTCAAATAACTGTGGTGTTAACAGTTTTCTAAACAATGAAAATCTGTATATATTCATCATTAACATTTGTCTGTGATGATCTTTGTCTGGATGCTAGACATTACTTCATTATGGATATTACTTTTATTAATCTACATTATTATGTTGTGAGTGATTTATTCCGTATTTGAATTATGGCCTGTTATGTATTATTAATTTTTTATTTTCAAAAGTGTTTTTTTAATTTTTAGAAATCTAAGGCACGGATAAATCCGTGACAATTTTTTTAAAAAAAATCCATGGAACGGATATGTCCGTTGCGAAATATTTGAATTTCGGAATTTAATCTTCCCGCGTATTTGAATTTTTTGAAAATTTTTGAATATTTTGAAAATTTTCAAAATAAAGGCACCGATATATCCGTGACTTATGTTATATTTGTAAGAACACAATTTTGACACGGACATATCCGTGCATAATATCTTTAACGTTTTTCTTACAACCGTCAGTTTGGAACGATTTTGTCACGAGTGACGCCGTCTCTATATTTAGCACGGACTGGATTTCCGTGCCATACGGTTTGGAGCTTCGAAATTGGCAGCGTTTCGTGTCCGTGCCAAAATCCGTGCCTAATACCTTAGTCACGGGAAACATAAACTATAGTTCGTGCCAAAAAGCCGTTCCAATTCCGCGGTTTTTTTGCAGTGTAAACTAGTAACTTCGTAAGCTGGCTCCGTTACCACTGTTGGGAAATGAGGCTTAGGTGACGCAGCGGAAAACAAAAAATTAGAGTCCAAAACTCGATTCTACCCAAGAACAACTTACGTAAATTACTAGCTATAGTAAGAAATTTACCTTAACAGTGAAAAACGAAGAACGGAGAAACGGTCGGGGATGGTTTTGAGGAGATGAACGTAGCACCAAACGTATGAAGCCTCCAACGTATCCACACGAACTTGCTCCGGAGTCCTAGATTAAACTTGTGCTAGCAAGTTTAATATAGGATAGTAAAAACTATAATAATACTACTTTAGGAGTAATAAATATATAGTAAAAATATTTATCTTATAAATATTTCTTTATAATATTTTGTGTATATTTTTAACACTTTAGAAAAATAACTTGGAACACAAAATAATATATTTCTCTCCGTTCTCTCTTTATGGCCGAAAATTAAGTGTGTAAAGTGAGGAGGGATTTTCTTATTTTATAACATAATACATTAAGGAATTTCTAAGAATTTGCTTAGGTACAAAAACAAATTAGGCTTAATTCAATGTTCCCAACCAACACAACAAGACAAATATTCTTTACTAATCAAATATTTGATTATATTAATCAAATATATTATTAGGTGGAATATCAAAATATGTTTTGTTTTTCCCCTTAGAATTTTGGCCATCTCACATTAAAATACATTACATTTTATTTTGACATCAATAATTATCATATAATTTAAATGATGAAAATAAAATATATATATATATATATATATATATAATAAAATTTGTTTTGTTAAAATATAATTATCATATAATTAAAATGACACAAACAAAATATAATTTTAAAATACATATGTATTTTCGAAATACATATATATATACATATATATATATATATATATATATATATATATATATATATATATATATATATAATTATCACAACTATATATTTAATATTACTCCCACTAGTGTAGTATACTATTCCCTTACAAGTCATAAGTGTGTGACCCTTTAGGTATCCATAACACTGGCAATGATATTAATATAAATTAATACCATATATAGTAAGCGGTATCTAGCAACACATTATTACCCCTAGATTATGAAAAAGACGTTCATCTCATCAATACCTTCTACGACACAAGACGTTCTATAGCTATTATCCTTCTGTCCTAAATGTCATGATTTAACACAAGGCATGAGATGTGTATCCTTGTATAGTTAAATCAACTGTTACTGAATCTCAAGTAGACTGGTAGGGATCAGATATTTATCAGTCTCTTGATAGCGACATATCTGGGCATGGCCATGCACTTTCCCAAGTCCTACTATTCAGTGGGCCCATTGACATTATACTTCTATACAGTAGAAGGGACAGATCCTGTATCTGTTATTCACATCTCTAAATATGCTTAGCGGCATACCCAACGCATAAATGTACGTCTACCAGTATTTCAGATAGCATTAGTTATGAATCAAAGCATACGGCCCCACATATCAGAGAATGTAATAACTTCAAGTTTGAGGATAGTTATAGCAAGGTCGATTTGAGAATACTGATAAACACATTACTGTAGATCTATGCAGTATTCTCAAGATGGGTCAATCCAGTCACATATTTTCGATATAATATGCACCTACGTACAGATTAAGATATCACAATACCTATAGTCTATGAGACGCAACTATCTCATCTCGTACGTACTAGTCTTGATACGTTATGACGTCCGTATTATCATAAAGTGCGACTAGGGATATTTTAGACATAGCCTTTGTCAAGAAGTAACAGTCTCATAATCAGAACATTGTAGTCCTCATCTATGTTACTGAAGTGCTATCATCTATGGACTGAAGCTATGTTATGTTACACGAGATATAAAACATACTTCAAGGCCTTTCATTCATGATAAAGTGTACAGTTACATAGGTATTTGATTGCCGCCAGGGCACCTAAATACAACAATCTCCCACTTGCCCTAAGGCCAATCAAGCGTTTTTCGAATGTCCATGGACCACGTATGACTCTTATGTTTAGGCTTTCCCAAAGCCTTTGTCAACGGATCCGCGATATTTTCGTCTGTACCTATCTTGCAAATCTCAACGTCCCCACATGCAACGATTTCTCGTATGATGTGATAACGTCTAACGATGTGTTTGGTCTTCTGGTGAGACCGAGTTTCTTTCGCTTGTGCAATTGCCCCATTGTTGTCGCAAAACAACGGTATAGGGTTCTTGATGCTAGAAACCACTCCAAGCTCAGTAATAAAATTCTTGAGCCACACACCTTCCTTGGCTGCCTCGGCTGCAGCCATGTACCCTGCTTCTGTAGTGGAATCAGCAGTAGTATCTTGCTTGTAACTCTTCCAGGTAACAACTCCGCCATTCAAATAAAACACATACCTTGCCTGCGACTTGAAGTGGTCTCTATCAATTTGGATGCTGGCATCAGTATATCCGACAATACTGAGTTCTTCTTTTCCGCCATATACCAGGAAGGTATCCTTAGTCCTACGGAAGTACTTAAGGATGTTCTTCACAGCCGTCCAATGGCTTTCGCCAGGGTTGGACTGGTATCTACTCGTGACACTCAGAGTAAAAGCGATATCAGGTCTCGTACATACCATCGCATACATGATTGATCCAATGGCCGACGCATAAGGAACATTTCTCATGCGTTCTACTTCCACTGGAGTGGAACCACCCTGAGTCTTGGAAAGACTCGTGCCTTGGACCATAGGCAAACTTTCTCGTTTCGATTAAGACATGCTGAATCTAGCGATGACCTTGTCTATGTATGTACTTTGACTGAGACCTAACAGCTTACGTGAAATACGAAATCATCATTCAAATATAGCATCGAATGTACATGAGCTAATGTATGTACTTTGACTGAGACCTTGTCTATGTATGCTTTGATTCATTACGCTAGTAATATGAAATCATCATTCAAATATAGCATCGAATGTACATGAGCTAAACTAAAATTGAATAAAATATTCTTAGACAAGACAAAAAATAATGTTGGTGGGACCTATTTGATCTACAACCCTCTGATGCATCTTAATTTTATACAGAGTATTAAAAATTGAATAAATTTTATTTTTTACACTATATGGTTGGAAATGAATTGAAAATTTCAACTAAAGTACTATTGTTAAGCTATTTTAAATAACCTTTAACTTATCATTTTTTAAAATAAGGTTGGAGATGGTGTAAGGAGGGAGTTATTATTTTACTTGAAAAAAGTTACTCGGTAGTATAAATGAATACAGTGAATACAGTAATTATCCGCATATAGAGCGACGTCTATCTATGAAATACTACCTCCGTCCCATAGTATTTGTCCAGATTGACTTTTTCGAGTCAAACTGGACAAACTTTGAACTCCAATTACTCTCAATATTTATATTGCATATTAGCATAATGAAATACAATTTAAATCCAATAAAGTCATTTTTATGTTAAAATACATTATGATTTTTATTAAATTGAAATTAAAAGTTTTTTCAGTTTGACTCGAAAATGTCAAACTGGACAAATACACTGGGGCGGGGAGTAGGTAGTAGTACTAGTAGGAAGAGTATTTAAACTGTACGGAAAAGGAACAGTACGTTGGAGTAAAATTCAAAGAAAGGCATCTCTCCAGCTAGTGCTAGTTCCTTCACAGACACTCTTCTTCTGCTCTATATCATCCCATCTCTTAGCTCAGATTCCAAGTCAGAAATAGAAAGATCGAGCAGAAAGAGGAAGAAATGGCGGCGAAGGCACGCTCGATCGGAGTAGCCATGGATTATTCTGCAACAAGCAAATCAGCTCTGAAATGGGCGATCGATAACCTGATTGACGAAGGCGACCGGATCTCCATCATCCACGTCGTCTCTTCCAAATCCGACCCTACCCACAAGCAGCTCTTCGAAGACACTGGATCTCGTAAGATCCAAATCTCCAATCGTTTCCTATATTACTTAATCTGTTTTCCCCAATTTAGGTCGGAGTATAGATTTATTTGTTTTTGATTCTCTAGTCACGGACTTGGTTAAGTTCCTGGGTCTATAATCACAAGCTTGAATTCTATTTTGGTTGAGTATCAGAGCCCAATTGGTTGAGTTCACGATTTCCAGCCAATTGCAACGATAAGTTTGAGTTTTTGGTTGAATTGGTTATATCCCAAAAGCGTCCACTTTTAGGTACTTAGGATGCCGGGACGGCTCAATCCTTTGTAAAATTTGAACAAACTTGTTTGCCATTAATTTATGCGACTTCGTTCATTGAGGGTTGAAGTTTTGCAGCTTTGATCCCTTCGGTGGAGTTCAGAGAGATTGATGTGGGGAAAAAGTATGGGCTGAGCCCTGACGCAGAGGTTCTCGACATGCTGGACACTGTGGCGAAGCAGAAGAAGGTGATAGTGGTGGCGAAGGTGTACTGGGGGGACGCAAGGGAGAAGATTTGTGATGCTGTGGATCATCTCAAGCTTGACTCTCTTGTGGTTGGAAGCAGAGGTTTAGGAGCTCTTAAGAGGTAAACACAATGAGTTTTCTCTCTCTTTCTTTTTTTTGTTTGTTTTGTTTTGAAATAAGAACTGCAAGGACTTACCTCTTCTTTTAATAACAAAAAAATGAAAATGCTGAAATGGGTGTTTTTGAACTAGATGAGTGGTTGGATTTTAATATTTTTGTTTGTTTCAACTTGTAGTATGGCTTCGATACCATGTAAAAATTTTAGAGAATTGAACTCAATTCATTAAACATATTAATTACAATTAACTCATTAACACCAAAACCTAATACATTCACTTGCACCAGCTTTAACTGAGCTTGTTTGTGAACATATTTGGCATACACTAATGACTAAGTGATGCTTCTCTCAAACGAACATGTTACACAAATACTAAATGATGCTTTTATCAAAGGAGCTCATAAAAAGGCTTGTTTGTGTTCATTTCGTTAACCGAGCAAACAATTAAAATGCCCAAACACGGGTTATCCACTAAACATTTTGTCAGCATGATTACATAATGTATAGTATGATATTGACATCGTATGGTTACTACATTTCGAGAATTACTACGGTATATAAATTACTCTAAGCTAATATTGTGGTTTATTATGATTGACTAAAACTATTTTAATTTAATTTTTTTGAGACGGAATGAGTATTAAACAAGAGGTGACATGACTTTTTTATTCTCTCGCATGATCAATATAAATATGAAGGAAAAGAAAAGAAGATATAATTTGACAATGTGAATAATAACGTGGAATATTTTTCTGTGGCAGAGAGAGTAGTAGTTATTGGTTTATATTACTCTGTAACAAGTTGAAGTGTTAGTTACAAGCTTTTAAAAAGATTTTCAACCCACTGAAGAACAAATTAAAGAGTCAATATTGCTTTCGCCTTTCAGGTTTGAATTTTTGATTTCTCATTTGTAGAAAGTCATTGTAATGATATTGGGCCACAGGGTCTTAGGCATTTGGTAACTAATTTAAGTTAATAAAATGCTACTCCCTCCGTCCTAAGAACTCTTTCATGTTTTGACTTTTTTTGTCAAACTATGACACTCTTTGACCATAAATTAAATAAATAAATATTTTAAAAATTTTATATATCAACTATTTCCTAACATGAAACTAATTATTGAATTTAAATTTTAATTTAGTATACTTTTTTCACAATTTATCGTAAAAAAGTGTCACGCTTTGACAAAAAAATTTAAAACATGAAAGGTTTTTTGGAACAAAGATAGTACCTAACATTTAAGAGAAATGCTGGAAAATGACTTAAATAATCGATAAGTCATTTGAAATTTTTTATTAATGTGAGAGGTAGTTTTGTAAATAATCCGGTCAAAACATAGAAATGAAAAAACTGATTTTAAATAAGTATGTACGGAGTATTACTTATTTTTTCTGACTTATAAGCAGCGTATGAGGTTGCGTTCTGTTCGCCTAATATGATCTATTTTTTGAAGGCCGAGTCTGATCTAATATGATTGTAAATGCAACCTAAGTCAACTTATAATCACATAAAAACATGTCATGAGCTGACTTTTAAGTTAAAAACAACTTATAAGCAATTTTAAGGGGCTAAAATCCACCATTGGTCCTTCAACTTTATGAGATATGCACGATTGGTCCTTCAAGTTTCAAAAATCCATGAATAATTCTTCAATTTTATGAGTTATGTACGATTGGTCCCTCAAGTTTCAAAAGTACATAAGTAGCCCTCCAGATGAATTCCTTTTGCCGGTAGACATTAAAAACTAAATGGAGCACTAGCTCCATATAATACAGAGTAAAAGCTAGATGGTACAGATAAAAGCTAGATGGTACAGAAAAAACTTTACATGGAATTGTATTTTATAAACCACGTAATAATGTAAATTAAATCCCCTATTTGATTGTTTTAAAATCGTTTGGAAAACCATAACCATGAATTGTTAGATAATAATAATATTAATTATAGTAATATTTTCTTATTAGTCAGCTTGTGATCTATTATTAGTATTTACTTGATTGCTTCCTATACATACTCTCTTGTAATCTTCATTATTCGTAAACAATTCTATTATTCTACTATTATTCTACAATTCAACATGAATTGCCATCGAAACTCGAAAGTCGTACTACAGGCCATGAAATGCCTAAATAAACAAACACTACATATATCAGTATATGGTTATAATTGTGTATTTAAAATGAGATGAGAATTGTTTAAATGAATGATTATTGTGTGCGTATGTACATGTGTGGGACGTACGACAGGGTGTTGCTTGGAAGCGTGAGCAACTACGTGGTGCAGAATGCTACATGTCCGGTCACCGTCGTGAAGGGAGGCCATCCAAGCACTAAGCTCTCTGCTTAATTAACAGCTCGCTCTAATATAATTATGTGAAAATTAAACAACCGCAGCAGCAGCAGCAGCGTGTATTCTCATTGATGAATGGTGACACTATAATATTTGCACATGTTGGGCATGCACAACAACGTGAACTTCATTTTATATGTATAATAAATTAATAAAACCTATAGCTAGCTAGCCTCTTATATATATGTATTATTCTCTTCAAACAAATATTCTGTATCTTTGATTTGTATGTTGACTTGCTATTTGATTTTTAAGAACATATAAATGTTGTAATTGATTTGTCATTTGTATGTTTGAAAAACTTGTATGTTTACATGTGTTTGAATAGTGGGATAGATGATTCCTCTGCTCATGTTGACTCTTGTGTCCATCATTTGACTATATATATGTTTGATACTATTTTCGTTCTAATTTAAAATGCCTGTATTCGTTTATGATGTTTGATCGATTTTAATTTACTTCCCTTTCTCTTTTCCCGTCCCAATTTAAATTGCCCATTTCAAATTTGGGAAATGCTTGGTTCACAAACACAGTGGTCTAAAATTTTACAAACTTACTATTTATGAACTTCAATGGAAAAAAATTAAAGGTCTAAAATGATTTTAAAATAAAATTTTAAACCAAAAATAGTAAGTTTGTGAAGTTTGTGAGTTTTCTGTTTGTGAACTTAGCATTGCTCTTTCAATTTACAATGTGTGATAGAAATTATTTTCAATGCATTTTATATGAAAATTGATGTGTAATTTACAAATAAAATTTATATATTTAAAATTATATTTGAAGTTCTATGTGTCAAACAAGAGAAGACATGAGTACTCTTTCTATTTCTATTTAATCGTCTGTTGTGCTTTGCGTGTTCACAGTTTGACTAACTATATATAAAAATATATAATGAATGAAAATATAAAATTATACTACTTTGGTTCCTCGTAGATCTTCTCATTAGCCATTTTACTTCTTCTCATAAATCTTCTCATTACCTTTTTTAATATTTACTACCTGTCCCATTTTAAATTGCCTGTTTGCCTTTTTTCTCCGTCTCAAAATAAGTTGCATTTAGTTGTTTTCGTAAACTTTTAAGAGTAAAATATCTAATTACTTCTAAAATAAGTCACTCTTCTCCATCTTATCTCTCATTCATCGTCATCCCTTCTAAAAAGTACTGACAATTTCAGAAAATCAACTCTATTTTTTCTTTTCTTTAAATATGCCCAAAAGTCAAAACAGACGATTTAAAATCGGATGAAAGGAGTAAAATATTACAACTACTTCCGCTTATTTTATCTATTACACCTCACAACCTCATTTAATACACTTTATCCATTTATAAATGTAGATATTAATGGTCAAAGTACAAAATTTGAGATCGTGAAAAAGTTAAATGAGAAAAATATTTTGGAATAAAGGGAGTAGTTGGAAGCTATCTAGATTAGGGGTGGGTTCGGTTTTGGCGGTTTGGTTTTCACCCAAAACCAAAGACAAAACGGAAGGTAAATTGGCGGTTCGGTTCGGTTCGATTTTGCATAAAAAATATGTAAACCGTTGGTTATTTGGTTCGGTTTGATACGGTTTTTATTTCAGTCATTTCGGTTTATAAAAGTAGAAATTTATAAGCATTAAAAAATAGTAAAAACACTAACTCGATGAAATAGTAACAATATATACTGTTAGCTTTGGTTTTTTTGTTTGATTTTTTAAACAAAAACAAAAACCAAACGGAAGGTCATTGTTCCTTTCGGTTCAATTTTACATAAAAAAATATGTGTTGAGTGCCCAACAAACATTTAGAAGATTCCATATACTTCCAAAGAAATCGTATGTAAAATCAATTACGAAGAATTTAGGTTTTTTGGTATAATACTTTCATTTTCATTATAACATCAAAGTATTTGTTATGTAAATATGTAAATTACACGTATCAATTTTTAATGTTAATATAATTCTATTTTAGGATAAGCTATTGGTGTTTATATTCTTAGGTTTTTTCAAAGTTTATAATAATATGGCTTGAATGTTTAATTAATAGTTAAGAAAATAATTTTAATCGACTAGTAATTTATTTGCGTTTATATTTCTATAATTTTTTTACATATCACATATATTCATATAAATAAAGCGAATTATCTAAGAAAGTTCGGTTTATTCGGTTCGGTTCGGTTCGGTTTTTAAAAGTAAAAACTAAAACGGAACCAAACACTAACGGTTCGGTTTGGTTTTTTTATATTCGGTTTCGGTTTTTTCGGTTCGGTTTTTTTTCTAGCTCGTTTCGATCGATTTCGATTCGGTTTGTGGTTTTCGGTTTTTCCAACCCAGCCCTAATCTAGATACATTGATTTATAAATCATCAAACAACATTTCATCAATTGACAAACTAAAATTTTAATTTAACTAAGCAGTGATTTGAATAATTAATTGATGACCCATTTGAGAAAAGTGGATCATAGATTGAACATACGGACTACGGAGTATATACTTAAGAACTTAATTTCGGATAATAATTTATTAGGAAATTTGAGAGGAAGATTACTCTAAACTCAATTTTTTAGTTAATTTTAAAAGAATTAATTAAGTGTAAGTTGATAGATGACCAATTAAAGGAAAAAGATTAAACTATGAATAAAATACGGAGTATAAACAAAATACTAAAGTAGAAGCTATACATTTTTATCACCAAAATAGAGTTATAGTGTTAATAATATCAACATATAATAAAAAATATTGTGAAATACTAACATATAATGCCAAATTGTCATATTATTGTATTTATATTTTGGAGATAAAACATAGAGATCATATTTCGGGCATATGATTTGTGATTTGTGAATATGTATTGGTTGTAACAAGGTGAATTTCTTAATATCTAGATATCTCTATCTATACAATGGTGTGAGGAGGATTTCTACAGTGTTCCCGCCATAAAGTAATGGGCCGATTCTCTGTTATTGGGCTGCTATCCCTGGGCCGAAAATTAATCCTGCAAAATCTCTTGAGCTCATGTCCCTGGGCCGAAAGGTAATCTGCCACCTTTCTTGAAACACGGGAGCATGCTTAACACTCCCAATACCTTTATGTCTCTTCCAAATTAAATTAATAGATTTTAGAAATCTTTAAAGTAGGAGGGTATTTAATGTCTCTTCCAATACCTTTATGTCGACCTCGAATAGTGTGGGCACGGACCATGCTACACTTACACCAAAAAATATATCTCATTTGTACACCACAGGTTTGTACAAACATTTCGATGGTTTACAACGACACAAGTGTTGGTGCGTTAATAAAAATTCACACGGACACAAATGTTGGTGCATTTAACAAAAATTAGTTTTACACCAACACAACGTGTTGGTGCAAAACTGCGGGGTACAAATTGGGGTACAAACCTTGGGGTGTACATAGCATAATCCGTGTGGGCACGGCAGCCATCAAACCAAGCACTACTTTTAGGGCAATGCTAGGGGTACACCAACATGGGGTACCCCAAGTGTACACCAAGCCAACACAGACACACACAGACACAAAGTGTCTGTGCAACACAGACACTTTGTGTCTGTGTTGGCTTTAGTGTACACTTGAGGTACCCCATGTTGGTGTACCCCTAACTTAATTCCTACTTTTAATGTAAAAATTACTTTATGTCTCATTCAACATTAAATGTTGAGATTGTGAAATCTTTAAAGGACTTGGACAATTAATGCATTAGAGTGATTTGTCTCATTGAACTTGCTATTTATACATTAATACTCCGTGCAAGAATCACCACAAACAAAGCCAAGTTCTCTTACATCCAAGTTTCATACACCCATTTCCGATAGTCTTTTGTTCATCCGGCTTGACTTCTCCAGGTATTGAGATCATATCCGTGACTTTATGGTGAAAAGAAAAGTAACCATCAACATATCGATACATGTATAAAAAGAATATATGCTTTTTAATATGTAATATAAAACAGTACACAAATTAAGGTTTGAAAAAATTTCATAGATATCGTTTTTATATAGTAATATTTATATCAACAGGCCACAATTTAAAAAACTATTACTGCAAGTACTACTCTAAAAACAATAAATATAGGATTAACATGTTAGGAGATTAAGAAATAATTCTATAATTAAATAAACACAAGGTAAATTAAGACGGAGATTAAGAAATAATTCTATAATTAAATAAAGGGTGTTTTGATTTACAAATGTATGTATTTGTGTATTATAATTAAAAATATCTGGATAGGTATAATTTATATAGGCTTAGATTTTTCAAATATGAATATATTTGTGTGTGTGTGTCTATATATATAAAATTAAAACTGTATTGACACACATCAAATTTTAAAATTGAAATTCTTAAGAAAATAAATTAAAAACTGCATTGACACATATCAAAATTTAAAAATTATGTTTTTTGAAAATTATAAAAGAATATATGTAAAATTAGGTTGAAGATGGTAACAATAGATGTAAAATTTCACCACCATGTATTATAAAAGTAACAAATTTTTTTTTATGGTAACAATACATGTTTAAAAAATTTAGTATATGTTACAAATTTAATAGTAGATGACAATAAAAAAAACTTTTCAAAAAAAATGTTATCAAATATGCTTTAATTTAAATACATCTGTTTTTAAAATTCAATGTAAGTATGATAATATGAAATTAATCAAATTTCATAATTTTGAAAATGCACAAGGAAGCAAACTGGATCCTACATATTTATTGACCATATGTGTGTGTGTGTGTGTGTGTGTGTGTGTGTGTATAAAGAATCTCTTGAAGATGGAAATAATTTAGAACAAGACATGAAAAAACATTTTTTGACTTTTCAAAAGATTTTCGATTAATTTATGAAGCTATTCACTAAAAACATAAAATTTAACATGCATTGTGTTATTAAACAGATCTAAAATTTTTATACATTCATAAACTTAAAAATATCCTCTGAAATTTTTAAAACTGTAATATGTCAACATATCTTACAAAAATTCTAACCCTTAATAAATGGGAGTATGACTGGAAAGCAAAATTACGAACAAAGAAATAAAGATACCAGCTAAGAATGACATGATAAACCGGCAATGAAAACCTCCACCGCCGATCCTATCAAAGCAAAGAAGATGGGCAGATCTAGAATTGGAGAGAAGCAACGGCGTATGTCTGTGGCCGAAATGCCTCCAGGGATAAGATGGGCAGCGAATATAATGTTTAATTGAAGGGCCAATTATTGTTTTGGGCTTTTTAATGGATATGGGCTGATTCATGGATTTGGATTATTTAAAGCAGCTGTGTTTTATTAGAATAATATGATAATACTGAGTACATAAATATGCTTTCCTAAAAAAATTAAAGGGCTGGGATTTTAAATGTTTTTTCAAAAAAAAAAGTTATTTTATTTATTGAGCAATTATAACAAGAATTGGTAGTTGGTTGAGTCCATGTTACAAGTGCAAAAGTACTCAAGAATCTGAATTTATGGAAGATTGTTGGAAATGTTTTACCGTACGGGGTCATTTTACGTGCTTACAAATTGGTGACATGGGTTAGGGATTATTTTTCATTTGTGATGATTGTGCGATGCGGACACCGCTTATACTCACACCACCTTTACCGCGACGATTTGAACAATTTAAAATCCTCCTATATACAATGGTAAGAGCAACTTAAAATATTGCATGGTATAAGAAAAATTATTAGTATTAAATGAAAATAAATATTTTTCCTTGAAGTATTTCATAAACCGTATATTTTTAACATTTAATATACATTATATATTAAAATAACCCTTCTACTTCAAAATTATACATTAAAATTGGACATGGAAGTTTTTAGCAAACCATATCAAATATCTTAGGTCATGAAATTGTAGTATATAAAGATAGAAAAAAAGTTGGAAAGTATGAAAATTGCGAATAATGCCTAATGGAAAATTATTTTTTACTAAAAATATTTTCAGAAATCTAATTAGTCTAAAAGTATAACAGATTTTCTTTTATAAAATATATCCTCATTATAATTTGAAGTCTTGATAAACATGCATGGTTGTTTAAAAACAGATCACGAAAAATTTCATGATTCATGACAATTAAAAAGTATTTTTAAAATTTTGAACAATTATATAAATCAACAGATCTAAGATAAATTTGAATACTTGATTAAATGGGGGTATGAACTCTGAAAAAGAAATTCCTATGAAAAATTATATATTAATACCGGCGATTGCAGCGATGATATCCAACCGATGATGTACTCCATCTCTCTATCCACCGATCTCTCGAAGCTCTCTCTCCAAACTCTCTATCTCTCTTTTTGCTAGCTTGGACATCTTCAGGTCAAATCATGGGTGCATTTCTCCATAAAGTAAAAGTAGTGTTAAATCTCTCTCATTGCTCAATGTTCTTTATGTCAAATCCATTTAATTTATACTTTTCCTATTTTCAAGCATTTAATGGATGGATTAATAACTTCATTTTCCAAACTTTAAGTCAAATCGAAATAAATAAATGGTAGTATATTCATATGGAACCGCGTGCATAGTTATGTTGGTGCGTGGTTCGATGCAAACTTTATATCAAATCAAGATAAATAAATAGGTAATATATTGATATGGAACCGCGTGTGTAGTAATGTTGGTACGTGGCTCGATGCAAATCTTATGTCAAATCAAAATAAATAAATGGGTAGTGTACTGCTATAGAACCGCGTGCGTAGTAAAGTTGATGCGTGACTCCATGCATACGTTATGTCAAATCAAAATAAATAAATTTGTAGTGTATTGGTATGGAACCGCGCATGTAGTAATATTGGTGCTTGGTTCAATGTAAACTTTATGTCAAATCAAAATAAATAAATAAATGTTGTATTGCTATGAAACCGCGTGCGTAATAAAGTTGATGTGTGAATCAATCCATACTTTATGTCAAATCATATTAAAGAAATAGATTCACTAAATCAAGATATTTAATGAGTAAATTGATTGTCGAATTATATATATTACTTATCATCTAAACATTTCATACCTCTCATCCCAATTCGCCCTACTTTTAAAAAAATGTCTCAAAACATTTAAAAGGTATGTGAAATGCACTTGACGAGATTAACAATTATCGAACCACTTGGATGCTTATGCTACGAGCCGTTCGTGTCTTTATTATTTGATTATATGTTATTATTGTAATTTAATTTTATCATTTTCTTTCATCAATAATTTTCATAATTATATAGTTTATAATTAGGCCGTGCAATGCACGGGTACGAGTCTAGTTAAGTTTCAAAAACGGACTATTTATTAGTACTCCAAAATTACTTCATTCGTTCCAAAATTAACTACCCCTTACGATCAATGTGCAAAATCCCTTGACTTTAAAAATGATTTTATTTATAAATTATTATTGAAATAAAAAATAAATAATTTTTAGAGGGAGGGAGTATTAGGGGGTGTTTGTTTTTTGGCCAGAAGAGCTTCTGGCCTCTTTTGTCTGCGCCGCGCAGACGCGCGCAGATGCTGAGCTCTGCAGATTGTTTGTTTTTTTGGAAGACATTTCACTCAAAAAGGTGTTCCTGACATCTTCTTGGAGAAGACATTAACCTATGTCTTCTAACATCTTCTCCATTTTTTTCTTCTACTTCTCTTCACCACCACCACCGTTCACCACCGTCCACCATCACCGCCACCGTCGTCCACCACCACCGCCACCGTCCACTACTACCACCGTCCACCACCGTCTACCATCACCGCCACCGTCATCCACCACCACCGCCACCGTCCACCATCACCGTCCATCACCACCGTCATCCACCACCACCGCCACCGTCCACCATCACCGTCATCCACCACCACCGCCACCGTCCACCACCACCGCCACCATCCACCGCCACCACCACCTTCGTCCACCACCACCGCCGTCAACGTCCACCACCACCACCATAATCGTCCATACACCACCACCGTACACTACCACCATTAATTTATATAGCAGTCTACAGACATTAAAAAACAAATAGTCTTCTTCTTGCAGACCGCAGACCTTCGGTCCACCACTTCTCCTGCAGATGTCTACAGTAGTGGTCCGCAGACTGCAGACCTTTTCCTGCAGAAAAAACAAACACCCCCTTAGACAACAAAACATCTGCACCTTTGAGTCACAATTTATATTGTACAACTGGTTGTACGGGAAGAACCATACAACTAGCTAGCGTCTAATTTGAGCGAAAACCGAAGGAGTGATGGAGCACCGGCGATGACGACCGAGAATGAAATCGAAGGAACGATGAAGCGGTGGAACACTGGTGACCTTGAATTGAAGGAGCGATAGAGCACAGGTGATGACGATAATTGAGACTGCGTAGCATCGAGACCGCTGTGTCGATTGAGGGTAAACCCCTGATTTGATTAGTGATGAGTAAAAATTTAAGAACCATTCGTCCCAAAAAGATGTTCCCATTTTGATTTTTAGGAAATTTAAGAGATATATATTTTTTTGTTGACTTTCTAAAAATACTAGTGATGTGATGAGTAAAAATAAGATGTGATAAGTAAAAGTGGACTTTTAATAGGAATATGAAAAATTTTGTAGGAAAAATAAAAAAAGAAAGAGAAAAATGTTTTTTTTGTGACGAAGAGTACTCCTCCGTACTTTACAACCATGCTGCTACACATACACCAAACAGTGTACCCCAAAGTTACACAAAAGATATACACTAACATTTTGATGGTTTACACTAACACAAAATGTTAATGCGTTAGCAAAAATCTACACCAACATTTTTTGTATGTGTGAACTATCATCCTAGCACATTACAAATTAGGGCACAAATATCTTAATCTACTACTCCGTACTTTACTCCAAAATCCAAAATGATATACTCACTACTCACTCCATTTGAGTGACATTTTCTCTACCCGCTCAAAGGAGCTCCACGAGGCCGAGCCTCCACCAGCAGTTCATTGGACCTACAAGTGTGCAACCATGAGTCCTTGGCGTCAAATGTTCAAATTTCCCCGGAAATACCTGATCGCCGTCGCTGGCTTTGGCGGTGCCACCGCCGTCATGTTCCAAACCAGAAACCCCAGTTCCCCCAATTCTCCCACAGATTTCCCCTTCATCAACGGTTTAGTTCGTTCCTCCCGCGCTCTCTTCACTGTAGGATTCCACCCCAATATTTCATCGCAACAGTCTTCAGACTTCTTTTCTCTCGTCAATGGATTTTACTTTTGTGCTGCAATTATTTTATTTATTTTTATTTTTTTTACAGATCACTTCGAATGCTGTTGACTACACGTACTCTTTGCACGGCTTGACTCAGAACACTGAGGACTATCTGTGGGCTGTTACTGAGGTTAGCCTTAAATTTTCTTTTAAAAGGCTAGAAAATGCATTGATGGCATCTGTGGGTGGTATGTATTTTCATCACAATTGATTGACATTTCAGTAACAAGGATGGCTGTGATAAGGAACTGAGGAACACATATCGTGATCTGGATAACTCTTTAGTATGATACAGATTCAATGAGAAAAAGGGTTGCTAGCACTTAAGGATTGTTGTTATTTTGTTCTGAACTCTGCTTCATCAAACTTCATCCCTAATTGGATTTCAACTGAACTGAACTTGTATTGAAAGAATATGAAAGAATAAGATCATGGTGATCAGATAGAGTTATATACTGTTGTATTCCAATGATAGGTTGTTAAGTTTCCATTTTCATAAGCTAGCTTTTTGGGTGAAGATGAACTAAAGCAAGCCGAGCTAGTAGCTATTTGCCTAATTTACTTTTATTTTCAGTGTAGTCAAAATCAGTTTGTGCTCGGTCAAATTTTGAATCTCAGCTCTTCCATCTCACTTTGTTTGTTCTATATAGGTTTATGATGTTTGACTATAGTTACTTTCAATTAATTTTATTTAAAAATTGGTGTAATTTTAAAAAATAAAAATTTATATACGGAGTATATAAAAACTACAAAGTGGGTGGTTAGAATTCATTTAGAATAGAGAGAGAGATATGTTGTGAGCCACATATTTCCTTTAATAGAAATGAGAGAAGTGTGAAGCTTATTTTGAGACGCTCCATTAAGGGAAGTCATACTTTGTTTTAGCGATGGCAGGAGTGTAAAACTAAATTAATACTCCCTCCATCCAGAATTTTTCATTTCATTTCGGGTTACAAGGTTTTTTGAAGTTATTTTCAATTCAATTTATTTGATTGTAAGTGTAAAATTCAAAAATAAAATTTATATATTTAAAAATTTCATAAAAAGTTATACAATACAAGAGGTGACATGACTTTAATATATTATGAAATGAGTAGTGATGATAAGGAAACAAAATGAATAAAGTTTGATCGTGTGAATAGTGCATGAGAAGACAAGGAGTAGTTTAGAGTGACGTAGTTCACTCTAGCTTTTATTTCTGCATTATTATATACCCTGGCTGCACATTCATCTTTCAGTGAAATTTTAATCTCCTGAATTGCATTCCATCATCTCCAATGAAGCCAAAGATTCACTATTTTTTTTGGCTTTGGGGTATGGTGGAGTAAAGCAAAATGGCTCTTTAAATTGTCCGCGCTTCTTTCAATTGTGATGTAGCAGTTAGTCAATGCAACTTTAGACACTCATAATGGGTCATGTAGAAACATCCACTCTATATTCTAAACATAAGGGTCGGCTGCTTACATCCGACCCCCTTACCCCGCAATGGGAGGGAGCCTTTAAGGCACTAGGGTAATGTTGTTAATCTCTTGGATTGAAGGTACATCTAAGGTCTGCAAAGAGAATATTGAGACTATGTGAAGCCAACAAAGGTGTTTATGTCAAAGCTGGCCAGTTTGCTGCAGCAATGCGTGTCAAGCAAGTTCCAAAAGAATACTCATCAACATTGTCATCTTTGCAAGACCAGGTTTGTAAACTTTGTACCACATGCATGTACTAACATTGATTTCTTTATATTAACTTTTGCTCCATCATTATCAAACCTTATGGTGTACATATTTGATCCTTCTTTTATGCTTTGCATTTTTCTCTCCCTATGACCAACTATTTTCGATAGGAATGAGTGGCACTCAAATTTGGAAGTGGAGTTGTGTGGTTGATATTGAATTTGCAAAGTTTGGATTGATTCGAGTCACCTAAATAATGCCAAACAATCAAATATGATATGAAAGATCTTTTTGGAAAGACCAATTTGGAAAATATGGACAAAGTAGTGGGTCAATAGTATTTTTAATTTGTGAACTTGTAATTGATAATGTTTTATTACTTTAGGCTGTTCCTTGTCCTTTTGAATCAATCAAGGAAGTACTGAGCAACAGTTTGGGTCCAAATTCATCGGAGATGTAAGTTACCACAAGTGCACTCCGTTGGGATATTGTATAAACTTATCATGTTCTTCTCAATCCCCATTTTGGCTAAGCTATGCCTATAACCATGTGATTTTTGTGATTCCATCCTTTATTCGTTAATAAATCTGATAAATCCTAATGGCTAATAGGCATCTATGATAATGGGTCCATTTTTTTCATTCTTTTGATGTCAAACACTGTAAGACTTTCTCTTTGCATTTGTTTTATTTAGTAAGTTACAGGAACGCAAAGAATGCAAATCTCTTTACACCGTGAGAACCTATCCGGAACCCATCCATGCATGTCTAGTTTTATAGAAGTTTTCAGCTCTACCTTTATCTTAAAATGAGAGAAACAATCAGATGAATAAAATCACTTTGTTAATAAGTGTTCAAAAGTGCATCCTCAGTGATTCTTATATATTGCCTATATTATGTTCTTGATCTGAACCTATGCAAGTATCGGAATTTACTGTATTCAGATTCTTATCATTTGACGAGCAACCATTTGCAGCAGCTTCTGTTGCTCAAGTACACCATGCTGTTTTGAGAGATAATAAAGAAGTGGTTGTCAAGGTCGGTGAACTGGGGTATAATTTATGCTTGAAGTTCTATAACCTTTTTTTAAATACTTGATATGCTTATGTGGAACTTCTGCTTTTTTGTGATCCATGCCATTTCAAATGTAGGTGCAATATCCAGGATTAGAGTACCAGATGAAATTTGATCTTGCAACAATGTCTTTTATCTCCAAATTTGCTTCATGGGTATGAACAAATGTATTTCAGCTTTGATTTCATTTCTTCAACATTGACATTTGAAGCATCAACCGCTTGGTCACTATTGCATCTCCATTGTGAAAACATAAGTGTGAGGGATGGTAGTTTTACCTGAAGCCTTGTGTACTTTCAAGGCGATGCCAATTTTAATTTTTTAATAATCTAATTTTTTCCCTCCATCCTTTCTTTATATACCTGCTGAGTAGTCGGCCCTGAGCTGGGGCCGGGATCCCGAAACCTAGGCCAATATGTATCAGATAAACCTCTATACTGTACAATTTATAGCATGTGCAATTAGCCAAATAGATGGAGCTGGGTCAGGGACCCTGATGCCAAGGTTGAAAAACAAAATAGTTTGAATCAGTAATCATTTTTGGCGGGTGGTTGAGGCCACTATTAATTCTGAATGGTTGTCTTTCTGACCAAGCTTCTTTATGTGAAAATTTATGAACGCAAATCAGTGTGCATGGCAATTCGAATAGGCAGTCGATCTGTTGTTAACAAGAGATAATATGCAAATGCAAAACCAAGTTTTTGATTTAAATAGAACTCATCATTTTTTACTTGTAAACAATGTATTGAATATCTCGGATTATATATTTTTCCCTATTTTGATTCTAGGCTTTTAGCATAACGCGTATCTGCAATTATGCTTATTAATATGCTCCTTGAATACATCTATGCTATTAATGGTGGATCACCAAATTTTGTCACATGGTGCCCCATAAACCGCAATAGACAACCACAACGCACCATTCTTCACAAATTTCACATGGCTACCTCACCTGCCTGACTATATTTTTACAAGTGCCATCTGCCATGGTCTCCACTCTTGCCGAATAGGATATTATTTCTGGTTATGTTTTTAATTTTTCTTATATGCTATCCTCTATTTCCTATCAAATATCAGCTTCAGTGGTTTTGTATTAGAACTGTGGACTTGCGGTCCACCCCACTTGCTGCATCTGCTCAATAACTTGCCATTTTTTGCTTTAGTTTTTCCCAGAATGCAGGTTTGAGTGGCTGGTATCAGAATTTAAGAAATCTATTACTTTTGAGCTTGGTATGTGACAATCTAACTTCGTCATTATTTTTTTTATAATCTCCATATGTGGGTTGCTCTCTTTAATGTGTTTCATGTTGACAATCTAACTTCGTCATTATTGAATAAGTTCTTCTACATAATTCTCCAGATTTCATTGAAGAGGCTAAAAACCTCGAGCAAATGTCTGAAAACTTCAAAAGCAACAGCATGATTAGGTTTCCTCAAGTTTATTGGGTATGGCAGCAAATTACTCTTCGTCGGCAACATGCCTTTTTCATGGTTGACAATTTCTGAGTTCACTAATATTATGTATGTTGCTTACTTGCGTACTATAGCTGCAAAACTTTGTAACCATATGCAGGGTTTCACAACAAGGAATGTTTTGACGATGGAGTTTTGTAAAGGATTCAAGGTATTTTGTTCTGCCAGCTTTTGGTGGCATGGTGTGTGTTTATGTCAAGTTAACTCAAAGTTCATGATATTAATCAGTATGCCAAATTAATATAGGTTTTTCCTCCTTCATAGAAAGCAGTCACTTTCCATCAGGATTAACGACCCTTTTAATTTTTTTGACAATATTCAAATGCTCTGATACATTCACAATGATGGTACCAATAAGTTGTCGTTATGGGTGCATTTGACCCCTTTTTCCTTATGAAACTTTCCTAGGTTTTGTTGTCAATATTATTTTTTGGGGTTCAACTATTGTCAGAAATGGGCCATTAACAAGAAACTATCTAGCTCTCAGGTAGATGATTTGAACTTAATGAAGCAAACAGGGATTAGTCCATCAAAGGTCGGTCTTAGCTATCTCAGATCTCTCATTGCCGCAGCTAGTAACAACTTTTTCTTGACTTTCTTCAGGCCGTTGCTTGCTCCAGCCATTGTCATAACCAACTTTGTGGTTTTGATGTTTTAGGTTTCGAAAGCCTTAGCAGATGCTGTTTCAGAAATGATATTTGTCCATGGTTTTCTACATGGTGATCTACATCCTGGAAATGTACTAGTTTGTCCAGATGGACGGAATGGTTTCTCTTTAGGTATGTTTTTGTGGACAGTTCTTAAACCCTTCTCTTTTTGTGCTTCATGACTGATAATCATATTAGATATGCCCTCCTGTATTTCTTTAGTAATAGCTTCTATGAATGCAGTTCTTTTGGATTTTGGAATTTGCAAGAAATTGGATGAAGCTTTTAGGCTGAACTTCTGCCAACTATGGGAGGCTTTAATACTTAATGATTCTAACAAAATCCAACAGCTGGGGGATAATTTTGGTATTGGGAAATATTCAAGATACTTGCCTGTAATATTTACAGGGAGAACAATTGAGAGGTGATCCCCCCCTCCCCCTTTATTACACTGGGAAAAGACGTGTGCTCCAATAGTATGTGATTTGCATGAGTTTGTTTTTGTATTAAACTATCAGAGTAAGAATGAAAGCAATGGTGGATTCAGTAGGAGACCAATAATTGACAGTTGGAAAGTGGAATATAATTCCTAGTATTGCCTTTATTACAGTAAATCAGCACTCTCAAGGGGAATGTCAGTTGAAAAAAAGCAGAGTCTAAACAAGGATTTGAAGTCTCTCAGAATCGAAGACATATCTTCCTTCTTCGAGTCACTACCTAATGAATTTCTTACAGTATTACGAGCCGAGTAAGAACTTAGTTATACTATTATAATAAATTATCTTGTATTTCCCTTTTCTAGTTCCAGAGATGTACTCTGTAAAGTTATCTTTTGTTTTTTTAAAATCAACTATCATTTGCTTATTTCTATTTATTTATATCCAGTGGGCTCTTAAGATCTTTGATAATTAAGTTAGGTGCATCCCAGCGACAGCGACTACTTTCATATGCTAAATATGCACTGCATGGTCTCTCTTTGAAGCCTAATTCCGGATCTGGTAATTTTTTGTGTAACAGTATATGTGAGAGTCCGAAAGGATTATTACAAAAATTCAATGAGTTTCATTTCCTTTATTATCAATAATCATTTGCTTATTTCTGATTGAAGCTAGCTTCTTTTCCTTTTAGAATCTGCAATTGGAGCGGTCTACTTTAGGTTCCAGATCGGGATTCGATACATTCACATGAGATTACTTTTTGGTGATGCATTCATACCTAACTTCAACTCACACACACACAAACAGAGCAAGGATCATTTGACACTCACCTTGGGTGTCAAACTATGACACCGGGCCGTTTGGAAGCCCTGCAGGTATCCGTAGGGCCGCTGGTGTCAAAAAAATGACACCCAAGGTGAGTGTCAAATGATCCTTGCTGTGTGTGTGTATATATATGTATTTATGTATATACACACACACACACGAAGTAGTGAAATACTAAAACAACTTGTTAACCACTTTTCACTTTTCAGCAATGTTGGAACTCATGTCTTGGATGGGCAACATTCAACAGGCTTCAGCAGAAAGGTTCAACCGTTTTCTTTCCTCGGCAAGATATGCATTGACTTTGACACGACGAGGCCTCCACATCTGTTGTGCTCATGCCTTCACCTGGGAATTTGCTTCCAAGATTGTTCTCTTCATATAGCCTTACCATGGCAGCAGATGTAAGTATTCCTTGAATTTGAATGATATATATCTCGGCATATATTTAATTAAGCATATGAGAGGGGTCATTAAAATTTTAGAGACTATCAATTTATGGACAATTTAGTATACTCTCTTCATCCTATATACAGAGTATTTACGTTTTGAATTCCTTGGGTCACCATGAGTTATGACTACTCGTAATAATATTACCAAGATTACTAACATAGTTTGACAACAAAATAAAGTACTCCGTAGAATACAATCAAAACGATCCCCTAATTATTAATTTGAGTAAGTTCTTTCCAGTTTAGCACAATTTAATTCAGTAGCATCCAACTTTAAGTTCAATGTAATTCAACCAAGTACGGAGTAAATCTTTTTGTAATTATATTTAATAATTAAAATTTTACTCGCAATTAGTTTTCGATAATTGAAATAAATGTAAAAATGATAAGAAGACTGAAACATTATGAAAAAATGCTAAAACTAATTAGAAAACAATTTTAATTAACTTTATAATATTAAAAATTGCTTCCTTGGGTCTATAAACACGTAGTTTGAATGTACGTAGTTTAGTGTACGTACTTTGAATGTAAAATTCCATCTTTACTATAAACATCCCCTCATTGTAACAGATCCTGAAATCAAATTCTTGCAAAAAAAGTGTGTTGTCCTTGTGTACTTGTTCTATCAATCTCTCAACTGTATCACTTGAGTCATTTCCCTTATATTCACCTCCTTCCATTCCATTGTCACTCCCCACCGCTCCCTACAAAATCTCATTGTCGTCGCCACCCAATAACTACACGCCATCTCGCACCACCCACGTCGCCTCTGTTTGAAGGCTGTGGTGTCATCCCTCCTCTCAAGAAGAAAGTGCTCAGGGTGGCATCCCTCCTTCAAAAAATAATTCCTTGATTCCAGTAATTGGCGAACTTTTGTAGCCTGAGCAATGAAGAATCAAGTGTTTTCTGATTACTGCTAGTCACAAGTCGCGTAGCATATATGAAACTTGTGCTGGTCCACATCTCTGAAGGTATTCCAATAGTTGGCCAACAAGCCAGGTCCATGGTAAAAATCATCCATGGTCACCGATCACTGCATCCTTGTGTTTGAGCTCGAATGTAAAACAATATACTTGCGTTTTTGAGTCTAACTTTGTTGCTCACCTGTTTGTATACAATATTTGCATCGGTTTTGCATCTTTTTCTACGTGATTCAAATCTCTTGCATCAGAATTTGTTAATAATCCATCAAAATTGCAGTATCTATTGCCATTCTTTTGAAATTCGTTTGTCAACTTTTTCAGTTTATCCAGGAGCTTACTGATCGCTATGAGGATGATACACGGAATATCTAAGGATAATGGCTTTGTTTGGACTAGTGTTTTTAATTAGTGTTAGTGTTTTGAATATTTTTAATGATGCAGATTAACTTTGAGAATGTTATAACATAATGCTTCTAGCATTGTGTTCATTCTAAAATAACGCAGTGCTCATTTTATAATTTATTTTTAATAACAAGTTTGCCATGATGTACCAAGAAAAAAGTACATCTGTTTGTGGTTTGTACTACATAATTTTCCTATGTTAGATTGCATTTTTAAAATGTTAAAGCTATATGTCAGACATTCACAATGCAAAGCACTACAAAGTAAATGATATGGAGGTTCTTTCGTGTTTGTTAGAAGGAAATTTCTTGCATGGACTTTGTTAGAAATTAGAAAAAATATTCAAGCTTTCTACTCGGTAATAAGCATTTTAATGCCCTATACACTATGATTCCTTCTTGAAGATTCTAGTTCTCATGCTTTATTAATTAGAAGTTCTCCTTACTTGATTATTGTTGTACACGAGTTCTATGTTTGCATGACGATATTTTTGACATTCGTGGAGCGTATATGAATATGATACAATCGGTTGTATTTAGCTCTAGGCACAACATAATATTTTTAAACAACATAATGTTTATTTTGAATGTTTTTATTTTTTTGTTAAATATTCATTTGCACAAAATAAAATACTTTTTTCATGAAACAAACATTTTGTTCATTAGTCCGTAACGTAATGTTAATTTACAAAATACTCACTGTATCACTGTCACCACCAACTCTGTCATGAAGTAGACCACCATCATCTCCATCTTGAAGTAGACCATTGTCATCGCCGTGCCTTTCGTTTTTGTTCCCGATCGTTGTGTTCCATTTTTTTCCAACTGCCACACCTAAGGTTTTTCCGCTCTTCGGTGCAGCGCTACGATACAATGATCCATCACCTAGGGTTTTGGTAGTCGATTGGCTCCTTATCCCTCGCGATCGAGCACAGACGCACGATGGTACTTAGGGTTCTGATTGTAGATTTATAAGCTTGTCATGCTATATGAGAAAATAGGTATATACCATATAAGTGGAGCCTATTTATTAAACCACACCGGACCCAAAACAAAAATGAATGGAAATTAGACTGGAAATGGGGAGTTCTTCTTGTTCCTACGGCCCGAAATTTGAACCAGATTGGAGCGACTCGTGTGGAGTCTTCTCACTCATATGAATCGCAAGTTGGCATGAATCATCATCATCCATCCAGCTTTGCTGTTGCTGTCAATTTCCATTTCTGCATTTTTTTAAGCTTTCCATTTCTGTAGGGCCCCCCTTCAATTCTCCTTCTCCTCACATGTGCCCACTCACTCCACCACCCTTCTCTGGTTTTCCTCTCTTTATCCCCAAATACGAACCGCGTCTTGCCCTTTCAGTTCTTTGAAGAAGGAAAGAAGTCCCCAAAAGGCCAAAAACAGCCTTAAATTCTTGAAATTCCGTTTTCTCTTGTAAACCCTACACCCGTTCTCGTTTCTCTGAAAAAAAGACACCCTTTTTCTTCTCAGACCCAATCCGTTGTTTCTCTCCAAATGGGTTTTCGCGAGCTTCCATTTTTACTGTTTCTTGTGATTTTCGCTTTACTGTTTCTGCATGCAGTGTCTCAAGCCGGCGGCGACGATGACGCTTCTGCCATGCTTGCTCTCAAGAAGAGCCTAAACCCACCGCTGGAAATGGGCTGGTCCGACCCGGATCCGTGCAAGTGGAGCCACGTGGTTTGCTCCGGCGACAAGCGGGTGACCCGCATCCAAATCGGGCACCAGAATCTTCAAGGTACTCTTCCTCCTGAACTCTCCAGGCTCACCCAGCTTGACCGCTTGGAGGTCCAATGGAACAATATTTCTGGACCTTTGCCCAGCTTGAATGGGTTGAGTTCATTGCAAGTGTTAATGCTTAGTAATAATCACTTCACTTCAATTCCGGATGATTTCTTTGCGGGCTTGTCGTCCCTGCAGTCTGTAGAGATTGATAACAACCCTTTAGCTACTTGGCAAATCCCTGATAGCCTTAGAAACGCTTCGACCCTGCAAAATTTCTCAGCGAATTCGGTGAATTTGATGGGGAGAATTCCAGGGTTTTTCAACCCGGATGGGTTTCCTGGGCTGGCGAACTTGCATTTGGCTCTTAATAACTTGGAAGGGGAATTGCCTTCAGGCTTTTCCGGAATGTCCATTGAGTCGTTGTGGTTAAATGGGCAGAAACTTGGTGGTGGAATTGATGTATTGCAGAACATGTCAATGTTGAAAGAGGTTTGGTTGCATTCCAACGAGTTTTCAGGTCCCTTGCCAGATTTTTCTGGCTTGAAGGCTTTGCAAGTATTGAGCCTTAGAGACAACTCCCTAACAGGTCCGGTTCCATTGTCGTTGGTGAACCTTGATTCCTTGAGGGTTGTTAACGTGACTAACAATTTACTTCAGGGGCCAACTCCAAAGTTCAAAGACTCAGTTTCTGTTGATTTGGTGAAAGATAGTAATAGCTTTTGTTTGCCACAGCCCGGTGATTGCGACTCTAGAGTAAACACATTGCTTTTGATTGCAAAATCCTTGGGCTATCCTAGAAAATTTGCCGAGAATTGGAAGGGGAATGACCCCTGTGCAGATTGGTCTGGGATTACGTGTAAAAATGGGAATATCACTATTGTAAACTTTCAGAATATGGGGCTTACTGGTACGATTTCTCCTGCGTTCGCTTCGTTTAAGACACTACAACGGCTAATCCTTTCCAAGAATAATCTCAGTGGCATAATTCCAGAGGAGCTCACTAGTATTGACACCCTTACTGACTTGGATGTATCCAACAACCAGCTCTATGGGAAAGTTCCAGCGTTTAAGAATAATGTGATTGTGAATACCAACGGGAACCCCAACATTGGTACAGACAAGAGTGATGCAAATTCTCCAGCCTCAAATCCTCCTGGTTCACCGAATCCTGGTTCTGATGACAGGGGGACTTCCCTACAGTCTCCCAAGAAATCTAAGAGTTGGATTTTAATTTTATGTTCTGTACTTGGCAGTGTTTTATTGCTTTGTTTAATGGGGATAGTGGCTTTCTTTGTGTGCAAAAACAAACAAACGCGCTCTAGCAAAGTGCAGAGTCCTCCTAGTGCAATGGTGATCCATCCTCGACATTCTGGTTCTGATAACAACAACAGTGTGAAGATCACAGTTGCGGGTTCAAGTGCTAGTGTTGGTTCACAAAGTGAAATCCATACGGTTTCCAGCAATCAAACCACCGAGTTCGAAATGGGTGAGGCTAGAAATTTGGTGATCTCAATTCAAGTCCTAAGGAATGTCACAAACAATTTCAGTGAAGACAGCATAATAGGCCGTGGGGGTTTTGGGACTGTCTATAAGGGAGAGTTACACGATGGAACAAAGATTGCAGTGAAAAGAATGGAGGGTGGAATCATTGCTGGTAAGGGGCTAGCAGAGTTTAAATCAGAAATTTCTGTTTTGACAAAGGTGAGGCATAGGCATCTGGTTGCCCTACTCGGGTACTGCCTCGAGGAGAATGAGAAGCTTCTTGTGTACGAGTTCATGCCTCAAGGGACTTTAAGTAGGCATCTTTTTGAGTGGGCAGGGGAAGAGGAAGGGCTGAAGCCGCTGGAGTGGACAAAAAGGCTGACGATAGCATTAGATGTTGCAAGAGGGGTGGAGTATTTGCACACATTAGCACACCAAAGTTTCATTCACAGGGATCTTAAGCCTTCAAATATTTTGCTAGGAGATGATATGCGGGCTAAGGTATCAGATTTTGGTCTTGTTAGACTCGCCCCTGAAGGGAAAGGCTCCGTGCACACCAAGATCGCCGGAACTTTTGGATACCTGGCACCAGAGTATGCAGGTGTGGGACCTCAAATAAATTTTTCTTCGTTGACGCTAGGGGAGTTCTTAAAACCTTTAAGAAAACATATACTTTTAAGTATATAAGCTTTTTCTCCCTCTTTTCCATGAAAAACTTGCATTTTATTAAAATGAGTCTCAAACTAAACTTCCAACTTGCTATTCTTTCCTTTATTGTTCAAATTCTTTCTATTGAACTTTCTCTATTGACATCTACTCCGTCCCAAAATGAAGTTTACACGTTCTTTTTGGGATGTCCCGATATAAATTTTACACTTACGTTCTCATTATTTTGAGAAATTTTCTCATTAAGGAAAGGAATATGTGGCTAACAACATTTCTCTCTTTTAATCAAATTTCAAGCACACAATTTTTACTTTTAACACTTTTATTAAGTTTTGTATAGTCAAACCGTAAACATCATTTTGGATGGAGAGTAAATTTTTATCGTACCCTTCAAAGCTCTGTAAATGTAATGCATTAAATAAGAGCTATGAATGTAATGCATTATATAAGAGCTATAAATGCATTAAATTTTAGCTATATTTAAATTCGCTTGAAAGAGCCAATGAAGTCTCTACTGTCAAAGATCTGTTTGAAAAGATATTCTTAAAGATTATATGGAGTATATTTAAATATATGGAGTATGTCCAAATGGTCCAATACATGTTTTTGGTAAATAGTATGTAGTAAATGATAAGATCGAAGCCCTGTCCAAAATGCCTTGTCCAACCCACTGAAGTACAAACCTATGTTGTTTTGGACCAAGATGATGTAGTTTTGTTGGTCTCTTGACATGGTCGGACACGGGATTTCACACATATGATAGAGTTGTTGGTCCCCCAATTAAATACTTTAGTTTACGTAATCAAATATAAGTAAAAACATTACATATAAAATGTATTCTACTAACTTGAAAGGATTGATGATATGTCAATGGGATTTACTCATTTTTGAGATGTAAATAATTTCTTGCCCTTTGTCTGACAGTAACGGGAAGAGTAACAACAAAGGTCGATGTATACAGTTTTGGAGTGATCTTGATGGAGCTTATCACTGGTCGGAAGGCTCTGGACGAGACCCAACCAGAGGAGAGCATGCACTTAGTAACCTGGTTCAGGAGAATGCATCTAAACAGAGAGTCCTTCCGTAAGACAATAGACCCCACGATTGATTTCAACGAAGAAATACTAGCGAGCATAAGCACTGTTGCTGAGCTTGCCAGCCACTGCTGTGCAAGAGAGCCACACCAAAGGCCTGATATGGGACATGCGGTTAACGTCCTATCTTCATTGGTAGAGTTTTGGAAGCCGTCAGAGGAGAGCTCAGAGGATGTTTATGGCATCGACTTTGACATGTCCTTGCCTCAAGTTCTTAAGAAATGGCAGGCGTATGAAGGTAGCACAAGCCACATGGATTATTCCTCCACATCTTCTTATGCTCCAAGTTTCGATAACACCCAAACGAGCATACCCGTCCGCCCGTTTGGATTCGCTGAATCGCTCACGTCCACGGATGGCAGGTGAAGCACTCTCCAGTTATGTTTTTCCTAAGAAATAAGTATTCGGATTCGATGTAGCTAAGTTGTTGAGTTCAGATGGGTTACTGTTTTGTTCCTGATTGTGTAGGTGTCAGATTTTATATTGTTGGCTTCTCTGTGAAAAAAGGGTCCTTAAAAGTCACAATGGTGCAGTTTCTTTTCTAGTTGTAAATTCAATCCATCAGTGAAAAACTTGATTGATCATCACTTGTCCAATGTTGGTGCAAAATGTTTTGCTTCATAGAACCCTGAAAGAGTGGTATGCATATAAAAAAAATAAAACTTATTTATTTAAAAAGTATATCAAAAGTTTTAAATCTTCCGTCCCAAATTAATTTGCCTAAAAATCATTAACGGAGTTAAATTTTATTCGTTTTCTTTCCTTATTTTCTTTACTCATTTGATAAAATAATATAATAATGTCACTTCTTGTTTTGTAGAGTTTTTATGTAGTTTTTAAATATGTAAATTTTATTTTTTAATTTTTTCCAATTTTTAAATAAATTGTGTTGAAAATAATTTCAAACAAACATTGTTAAGCAGAACATGCGATTTAAATTAGTATGGAGGGAGTACAAAATAAGAGGTGATAGAAATATTTTATTTCATCAAATAATCAATAAAAGTACACAAATAAATAAAAATTCATGTGATTTTTGAATAGAGAAGGTTGTAAATCATGATAGAAGAGAGGGAGTATAATCTTTTATAAGAGGTGTATTCAATTTTGATTATAAAAGCTTTAGATAGATTGTTTAGAACTCATTGATTTTGAGGAACCCATTTTTTATCAATGTGAAATCTATTAATTGTTGAGTAAATTTTCAAAATGGTACTAAATAACTACGTGTTTTTTTCTAAACTAGTTCCCGAAAATAACTAATTATTGAGATGACACTTGTTAATTGAGAATAATGTTAGTTCAGCCTTCCCAACTAACGACCGCGTTAAAGCGACGCTAAAACCTTATACTACTTTTCCAAAATAGTACTTTCTAATTAGGTATTTTATCAAATTGGTCCATTTTGAAATAAAAATACATGGAAAAATATTTTTCATTTTATAGGATGAAAATATAATATTAAAAACTATAATTATAATTTTATAAATTTTAAAGTAAAATTTTTAGATTATTTACAATTATTTAGAAGAATATTATGTAAATGAAATGTTTAATAAACGTTAAAGAAATTATTCTAAATAGGAGTTAAACAAAGAGTAAGAGCTTCTATTTTGGTACTTTCTCTACCTTTTAGTCATATTTGGGGTGATAATATTTTTAATAAATAATTTTTTAAAATATACTCTTAAAATTTCTTATATTTTAATGTGAGAAGTTGGTTTCTTTTCAAGCAAAGAAATAATCTAATGTCCTGAAAACCAGCTTAGTAGTTAGTTGTTATTTTGAGAAAAATAAATATAATACGGAGTATTTTATTTTATTTTCTGACTCAAAAGTATAAACAATTTGTAAAGTCAACCTTTAAATTCAAAATTTTGCACATTGGGTAGATCTCGTGAAATAGTGACCAACGGTATATAGTTTGTTAAGTTTGGATTTACGTGTAAAAAGTTATACACAAAATAGATGCTACTCTAGAATAAATAAATATAAAAATTTTATAATATAATCATAATTCGGTAAGTCTAAAATGACACCAGTGCTACTAGTGTCATTTGGGGTGCCTACGGTGCTCCGTTTGTAAAAACGACGGTTCCTACACCCCCTAACCCTCCCCCTAAACCCCCACCCTAGCCCCACCCCAGCCCCCTCCCGCCCCCTCCCTACCCTGGCGGTATATTAGTCTAGAAAATGAGAACAATCAAATGGGACGGCCCGAAAAGGAAAGTAAAAAAAAGATATGGGACAGATGGAGTAATTAATATCGGCCTAGGGTCGAGTGTTAACATCATAGTTTACCGTCATGCATCAAATAAAATTCTTAATTTGATCAAAACATGATATTTATCTTGGAAATGATATTAATACTAATTTGTAGTTGAAAGGTAGTCAAAAGAGGAATTTATAGCTTCAAAATCGGATTTTCCAGTGCGGGGATAGCTCGGAACGGTCGATTGTTATCGTTCCACGGTCGACCGTTACCGCCACATTGCAACTGCGCTTAGAATGGTCGACCGTTACCTTTGGCGGTCGACCAATCCTGGTAACGTACCAAAACGTCTGTTGGCTGCGGGACGGCCGACCGTTCCAAGCGGTGGTCGGCCGTTCTACAACTGGTCATCTTCAACCTCGATCCAATTTTAAGAAATACCATTTTAAGCTATTAAACATCAATTAAACTATATAAAAATGTTCTCTAGCATTCATAGATCATTTTTATACAATTAGTTCAAAGATTTAACAATAATTTGAAGGTTTATGATTCTTGATTCATCAAAAATGTCTAACACAAAACTCAACCAAAAGACCGTTTATGAACGTAAAAATGATCTATGTGAACATTCAAATCACTCTATATATCTAAGGGCATACCTCGGGCTTAAATTGAGGAATTGGAAATTTTCCGGTGAAACTTTCAATGAAGAATATGACTATTTCGCAACGATGAACATAATAGACGAAGAAATGAGAGAATTTGATGAAAAATGGAGAGAGTTTAAAGTAGCCCTTATATAAGAGAAAGAGGGAAATGAAGCCAAGCTCCATTCTGCGTCACTCGGCAATCTCAACGGCGGAAGTGCGATACGGGAGAATTTCATATGACTCTCCCTGATTGGGACTTAAACACTCCCAATCGGATACACTTTTTGGTCCAACACGCTCCAAATTGAAATTCTACTACAAAAAAACCACGTATTTGTCAAGGACGTTCGTGAAGGATTTTACTGTCACTACCATTTGTGACGACATAGTGGCGGATTTGCGACGGAAAAAGGCTCAAAAAGTTACCACCATGGAATTCTAACTTTGTGATGGATGGGGGCGTCACAAAATTCGTCTCAAGCATGATAGAGTGTGTTCCGTTATGCGAGTCATAACAGTTACTTATTTGTCACCTTGTCTTCACAAAAGCCTTCACAAATTCATAACTTCCGTATGACATCATAAAGGTCGTCAAAAACGCCTTCACAATATCAATTTTTTAAATTTGTGACGGGGTATATTACAAACAATGGTTCTATATATATTTATATATGTATATGTATATGAACTCCATTGACGATTTTAAGAACAAAAAAGGAGACAAAATCTTTTTTAATTATGATTGTATTCCTTCGCTAGCATTATTATTATTAAGGTACGTTAAATGGTAATATACAAATGTATATTCAATAACAAATTTATATATATTTCGTCTATTGATCTCTTTGAAACTTTTCATTTTACTCTTTACGGTTTCAAATCAATACTTTGATCATATATATATCTTTATTTATATAATGATATATAGTCTAAAAATACGCATACGATATTTCAAAAGTATGATTCAAATTAAAATGATAGTATCGATATTAAATTTATATTGCAATTCAATGTATTTTTTTGCAATTTGTAATCAAAATTTAAAAAGTTTACTATGAAAATTAAATAGGGAAATTTCAAAGAGGGGGGGGGGGGATAAAGTATCATTTAAGTACTTACAATTATGAAATATGGATCATAATTCTTAAAATAAATGTAGTTTTTTAAAAAGAAATTAAGTTTTCGAAAATTTAAATAAACCTTTATATAGACAGTCAAATTCTACAAAATGGTATAATTTTTAAAATTAATTAAGAAACTTTATAAAGTACTTATTTCTGGATCCATCTTAGTATTTAATTAAGGAAAAATTACCTAAAATAATCCGAACTTTACCCGGTCTTTCAAAAATAATCCCACCTTTCACTGTGATGCATAATAATCCCAACTTTATTGAAATTTGCCAGTTTTGGGTCGCCGTTAAGTTTCTAACGGAGGGTTAACGGAAATGCCAGTTTTAGGTAACAAAATGAAAGTTGGGATTATTTTTGATAAATTTTTGTTTTTTAATTTTTTTTGAAATTTTTATTTAAATTTTTTGAATTGCTTTCAACCTCCATTTCTTTTTCTTTTTTAAAGATTATTCTTACCTTAGAAAAAAATAGATATAAAAAATAATGAAAATGAGAAAAATAACTAAAACCATACAAAATTAACCAAATAAATAATGTAATCAATAGAAATTAAACAGAAACTGGTAAGAAATAAAATAAATATATACGGAGTGGTGGGTTTTAACATTTTACACACTATACGGAGTCTTAATGTACTACTTATTTTTTAAAAGAACAAGCCGTCCGGTAAAGTTAGAATTATTGTAGATTATTTTTTCTAAAAAATAAGAACTGATATGTTAATACTTTATATAATGCGTAAAATATTAAAACCCACCCGTATAATTTTATTTTACTTTTACCAATTTCAAGTTAGTTTCCATTGATTACCTTATTTATTTTATTATTTTTGTATCATTTTAGTTACATTTCTCATTTTTTCATTTTTTATATCTATTATTTTTATTTTTTAAACTAAGACTTATCTTAAAAAAAGGAAAAAGAAATGATGATGGAGGTAGAAAGTAATTTAAAAAATTTAAATGAAAAATTTAAAAAAATAAAAAAATGAAAATTCATCAAAAATAATCCCAACTTTCATTTTGTTGCCTAAAACGGGCATTTCCGTTTACCCTCCGTTAGAAACTTAACGGCGACCCAAAACTGGCAAATTTCAGTAAAGTTGGGATTATTATGCATCACAGTGAAAGGTGAGATTATTTTTGAAAGACCGGGTAAATTTGGGATTATTTTAGGTAATTTTCCCATTAATTAATTATCAAATAATTAATTTTGATAAGCTCATTTTCGGGTCATTACAAGGTTTGATTTATGAATTCTTACTGTTATCCCTTGATGTTGTTAAAATGTTTGTTGCATGAAATGCTATGAATGATTATGTATGTTGAAATAAGTGTATGTGTAACTTCTACTGTAAGAACCTCTCACTCAGCGTGAAAGCGAAGCGTGTAGTTTGTTTTACTTGCTTTCTACTTGTAGGTAATAGGAATAATGAATAAAGAAACAATTCTGTAGGGCAGCGATGATAAAGAGATGGAAGAATGTTGGTTGAGGAGTTTATTAAATTTAATACTCCCTCCGTCCTATAATGATCTTCCCAGTTCGCAAAACGAAGAAAAATCCCAAGTTTTTTCAATCTATTTTATTTAAATATTGGTATAGAAATAAAAAATAAAACATACATATTTAAAAACTACACCAAAATTTCAACAAAACAAGTGGTGACAAGAATATTTTATTTTATCATATAGGCCATGAAAAAACACAAATAAATATAAATTCCCGTGAAGTTGGAATAGTGCTCTGGGAAGATCATTATAGGACGGAGGGAGTATTTCGTTCGAATTTATCATGTTTTTCGGGGAAGTATCCAAATTTGTGTTTCAATTAAGTACACAATATAAGCTTCTGCATCATTTTATAATACTGTGATGGATGTCGATTTGAGTAGCAACCCGATCCACTAGTCAATGTATTCGGGTTACGCGGGTGTTATAAATACAATAAGAACATCATATGCATTTTCATAATTTCTCAACTTTTTAATTAAAGTCACTGTGTTAAAAAAAATTTATTCCAAATATTTGGAAAATCTTTGTTCCAAATTACACATCTGAAGACCAGGCGAGCTCACTAGCGGTGTACTTAGCATCTCACCCTCTTTCTCTTCCCTGGACATATTAAAATTAAAAATCTGTTACTCCTAGTATTTCATATTCTCACTAGCGGAGTAATATTTCATATTCTCACTAGCGGAGTAATATTTCATATTCTCTCTGCCTAGTATGTGCTTTGCACGTCCCAATTAGGGGTGGACACGGTACCGGTACGGTACCGTGATCGGAAACGGTACCGGTACGGTACCGGTACCGTTACCGTCGGCCGGGACGGTCCACCGGTTCCGGGAACCGGTACCGGTACCGCCCACTCCGGTACCGGTTCCGGTGCCCATTTTTCGGTACTGGCACCACCGGTACCGGTTCCGGTACCATAATTAATTTTTTTTAATTTTTATTTTTTATTTCATTCTTTCCTTTATTAATTTCATTTTTAGAGTTTTTTATTTCATCCTTACTTTTAACAATTACACATTTACAATTCTACACTTTAAAAATTTAATAAAAAAGCAAAAAAAAAAGAAATTATGGGAGGCCGAAACGGTAACGGAACCGGAACCGGTACCAAGGGGTGGCGGTTCCAAAACCGGAACCGTCCCGGAACCGTACCGTGTCCACTCCTAGTCCCAATGTCGCATTGAAGCTGGTCTAAAACAAAATTGATGCCCGAAATATGAACCAGATTGGAGCGACTGGTGTGGAGTCCAACTCATCTGAATTGCAGTTGGCATGAATCATCATCATCCATCCAGCTTTGCTGTTGCTGTCATTTCCATTTCTGCATTGTTTTTGCTTTACATTTCTGTAGGCCCCCTCCTCCAGTTCTCCTCGCATGTGCACCCTCCACCACCCTTCTCTGGTTTTCCCCTCTACCCCCTAATACAAACCGCGTCTTGCCTTTCCAGTTCTTTGAAGTTTGAAGAAGATATCAAAATCCCCTTAAATTCTTGAAATTCCATTTTCTCTTTTAAACCCTACACACCCAATTCTCGTTTTTTCTTCTCAGACCCAATCCAAATGGGTTTTCGCAAGCTTCCATTTTTACTGTTTCTTGCGATTTTCGCTTTACTGTTTCTGCATTCAGTGTCTCAGGCCGGCGGCGACGATGACGCTTCTGCCATGCTGGCTCTCAAGAAGAGCCTAAACCCACCGCCGGAAATGGGCTGGTCCGGCCCGGATCCGTGCAAGTGGAGCCACGTGGTTTGCTCCGGCGACAAGCGGGTGACCCGCATCCAAATCGGGCACCAGAACCTTCAAGGTACTCTTCCTCCTGAACTCTCCAGGCTCACCCAGCTTGACCGCTTGGAGGTCCAATGGAACAATATTTCTGGACCTTTGCCCAGCTTGAATGGGTTGAGTTCATTGCGAGTGTTAATGCTTAGTAATAATCGCTTCATCTCAATTCCTAATGATTTCTTTGAGGGCTTATCGTCTCTGCAGTCTGTTGAGATTGATAACAACCCTTTAGATACTTGGCAAATCCCTGATAGCCTTAGGAACGCTTCGTCCCTGCAAAATTTCTCAGCGAATTCGGTGAATTTATGGGGAAGAATTCCAGGGTTTTTCGACAGGGACGGGTTTCCGGGGCTGGTGAACTTGCATTTGGCTCGTAATAACTTGGTAGGGGAATTGCCTTCAGGCTTTTCGGGAATGTCCATTGAGTCATTGCATTTAAACGGGCAGAAACTTGGGGGTGGAATTGATGTTTTGCAGAACATGACAATGTTGAAAGAGGTTTGGTTGCATTCCAATTCGTTTTCAGGCCCTTTGCCTGATTTTTCTGGCTTTAAGGCTTTGCAAGTATTGAACCTCAGAGACAACTCCTTTACAGGTCCAGTTCCATTGTCATTGGTGAACCTTGATTCCTTAAAAGTTGTTAATGTGACTAACAATTTACTTCAGGGCCCAACTCCAAAGTTCAAAGACTCAGTTTCTGTTGATTTGGTGAAAGATACTAATAGCTTTTGTTTGCCACAGCCCGGTGATTGTGACTCTAGAGTAAACACATTGCTTTTGATAGCACAATCCATGGGCTATCCTAAAAAATTTGCTGAGAATTGGAAGAGGAATGACCCCTGCGCGGATTGGTCTGGGATTACGTGCAAAAATGGGAATATCACTATTGTTAACTTTCAGAATATGGGGCTTACTGGTACAATTTCTCCTGCATTCGCTTTGCTTAAGACACTACAAAGGCTAATCCTTGCCAAGAATAATCTTAGTGGCATAATTCCAGAGGAGCTCACGAGCATTGCCACCCTTACTGACTTGGATGTATCTAACAACCAGCTCTATGGGAAGGTTCCAGCGTTTAGGAGTAATGTGATCGTGAATACCAACGGGAACCCCAACATTGGTACAGACAAGAGTGATGCAAATTCTCCAGCCTCAAATTCTCCTGGTTCATCGAATCCTGGATCTGACGAGGGGGGAACTTCCCTAAAGTCTCCTAAGAAATTTAAGATTTGGATTCTAATATTAGTTTCTGTAGTTGGCAGTGTTTTGTTGCTTAGTTTGATGGGGATGGTGGCTTTCTGTGTGTCCAAAAACAAAAAGGTGCGCTTTAGCAGAGTGCAGAGTCCTCCTGCTGCAATGGTGATCCATCCTCGACATTCTGGTTCTGATAACAACAATAGTGTGAAGATCACTGTTGCGGGTTTGACTGAAATGCACGCGGTTTCCAACAATCAAACCACCGAGTTTGAAATGGGCGAGGCTAGAAATTTGGTGATCTCAATTCAAGTCCTAAGAAATGTCACAAACAATTTCAGTGAAGACCACATAATAGGCCGAGGGGGTTTTGGGACCGTCTATAAGGGAGAGTTACACGATGGCACAAAGATTGCCGTGAAAAGAATGGAGTGTGGAATCTTTTCTGGTAAGGGGCTAGAAGAGTTTAAATCAGAAATTTCTGTTTTGACAAAGGTCAGACATAGGCACTTGGTTGCCCTACTTGGGTACTGCCTTGATGAAAATGAGAAGCTTCTTGTGTACGAGTTCATGCCCCAAGGGACATTAAGTAGGCATCTTTTTGACTGGGCAGGGGAAGAGGAAGGGCTGAAGCCCCTCGATTGGACAAAAAGGTTGACGATCGCATTAGATGTTGCAAGAGGAGTGGAGTATCTGCACAAATTAGCACATCAAAGTTTCATTCACAGGGATCTGAAGCCTTCAAACATTTTGCTAGGAGACGATATGCGGGCCAAGGTCTCGGATTTTGGTCTTGTTAGACTTGCCCCAGAAGGGAAAGGCTCCATCCACACCAAGATTGCCGGAACTTTTGGATACCTTGCACCAGAGTATGCAGGTGAGGGGACCTCAAATAAATTACTCCGTATTTGAAATTCTAATCAAATATCAACCACACACTATTTAGTTTCAACAGTTTTCTTAAATTTCATCTAGTCAAACCATAAACTTTATTTTGGGACGAAGAGAGATACATTTTTATCAAACCATTGAAGAAGAGCTTGTGCTATATAGCTTTTAGGGGAACTTTTTATTTAAAAACATCCAATGGGAGATGGTAAAAGTGAATTGCTATTCGTTAAAATAGCTTTTGAATAGTATTTTACCATTCAAGATTTTTCTCCTTGCTCCAATCATAATTGCTAAACTTGGCCAAACTAGGCATTTTTGGTATTTTGCCAATTGTAGAGGGTAAATATGGCAACTCCAAACACGGCATTTTTTTACCAAACCGATTGGAGCTCAAAAAAGGAAAAGGGATTGGTATATGTGAATAGTAAATGATATCTTACCAATTTACAACCTCCATTGGAGTTGCTCTTGAGCTATAAATGTAATCCATTATATTTCAGCTATATATTTAAGTTCTGCTTGAAAAGATCTAATGAAGTCTCTACCGTCAAAGATCTATTTGAAAAGATCTTAAACCTTATATGGATTATTTCTATTAAAGGTTTTTATAAAATACAGTACTATACATAGGAAATGATAAGATGGAATTCCTGTCCAATCCCAGAAGTACAAAACTTTGTTGTTTTGGACCAAAATGACATAGTTTTCTTGGTCCCTTGACATGATTGGACATGGGTTTTCCCACAGAGGATGTGGGGGTAAAGGATTTAGTTGAAAAGATCGACTAAGTGCTTTATATAACGGAGTAGTATATAGTAAAAACATTACATATAACATGTATTCTAATTACTTGGAAGGATTGATGGATTGAAGTAATTTCTTATCCTTTGTCTGGCAGTGACGGGAAGAGTAACAACTAAGGTGGATGTATACAGTTTTGGAGTGATCCTGATGGAGCTTATCACAGGCCGGAAGGCCCTGGACGAGACCCAACCAGAGGAGAGCATGCACTTAGTAACCTGGTTCAGGAGAATGCATCTGAACAAGGAGTCCTTCCGTAAGGCAATAGACCCTACGATTGATTTCAACGAAGAAACACTGGCAAGCATAGCCACCGTTGCTGAACTTGCCAGCCATTGTAGTGCAAGGGAGCCACACCAAAGGCCTGATATGGGACATGCCGTTAACGTCCTTTCTTCATTGGTTGAGTTTTGGAAGCCGTGCGAGGAGAGCCCAGAGGATGTTTATGGCATTGACTTTGACATGTCCTTGCCTCAAGTTCTTAAGAAATGGCAGGCGCTTGAAGGTAGCACAAGCCACGTGGATTATTCCTCCACGTCTTCTTATGCTCTGGGTTTGGACAACGCCCAAACGTGCTACCCGTCCGCCCATTTGGACATAGCCCAAAACTCTGCAACTACTACTATAGGCTTAAATAGTAGTAGATGACCATGTCAGGTAGTTTTTGTCTTCTAACTTGTTTGAGTATCAATTTTTAAGTATGATGATGCAAATGTAAGAATATGATCCGGGGAAGAGGGTGAATAGAGTTATGATGAATATTGTACAAACTTTTATAAGGGTAGTGTAGTCCATTCAAATTTTAAAAGATTTGATTTATTGTTTAGAATGTATGAATTATGTGAAATCTATTGCTTGTTTTAATTTTACGTAGACTTCGGTAGATTTGAATGTGTTTTATTTGCAAAATTTTGAACTTTACCCCAAAAAAAACAAATTATTAAGCCAACTGATGCATACTTATCTACAAAAGATAAGTACTCATCTCTGAAAAACCTTTTTTTTATTAGCCTTTTTGGTCTAGTAACATTCTTTGACCAAATTTCATACCATTATATTAATTTGTAATTAGAGTGTCTAAGTTTGACAAAGAAAAGTCAAAATGGGAATAAAAAATTTTGGGAATTTTTTAATGAGTATGTAGTGTTTTTTTAATTAGCATATGCAATTGCAATTCAAAGTGTAACTTTTGAGTATAAAATGTTTAACTTTTGGATCCTTGATAGTTCCATTTTTTGAGTAAGAAGTGCAATTATGGAATGTATGATTTTCTCTTCTTATTTTTTCCAAATACAGTATAAATTAAACAGAACCGGACAATTTTCGTACTTTCTCTCAAAGATCAGAAAATGAAAATGATTTTTAGAAAATAACTTAGTTTTCTGAAATCATTTTCTAAATATTATTTGCCAAATTTCCAAAGGCACCCTAAAATGGTTTGGAGCCGTTGGAGGTATGACAAGGGAAGAATCCATCAATCAAAAACTAGTTACAAATTGTTGGTCTAAACAATCAAATGTCTCAGGGAAATAATGGATTGTCCGTTTAAATTTCTACTCTACAATGAAAATTAGCAAATCTGATTCTATAAACCTTGTGGACAATCAATTATCTTGGGGAAATAAAATTTAATCCAATAAGAGAAGTATATGTTATCCTTACAATAAGTATACCTAGATTTATGGAAGCATGTTGACGTAGTTGCAAAAAACTCGTCCCAATTTGTTTCGCATTGAGTGTTCAAACTTCATTCATGTTGAAACAAAATTCCAACAACTCAATTCCTTGGAAAATTGTGATTATAAGATTGAACATTTACTGTGATGTAATAAGAGCTACTAAAATTTTTAAAACCTAGACTTAAGTCCTAGAAATCATGATCCCGAATTAGACATTTACTCCCTCCATTCTTTTTTAACGTATAACTTTGCGTGTAAAGAGTTTGACTAATTATATACTTAGTATTAAAGTATACAATATATTAAAATATTAAAATTATATCAAATTATTGGAATTATAAAATACTTTTTACGTAATATTTTTAAGAGTAAATTTTATAATTGAGCATTATAACATAGAGTTTTCCATATTTAGCCATCTATTATCAAATATTACTCCACTCACCCGTCTTTTATAGGTATCTTTTCCACAAATAATCTTTTTTAACTTCTGTCATGTTAGTGTCAAATTTGATGGCTTAAAGTGTAATTTGAAGGGAAAAGGACCAAACTAGGAGTAAAAGGTATGTCATATCCTCAAAATAGGAGTTCAAACTTAAACTTCTCTAAATAGGAGTAATTAACTTAATTAATAAAACAAAAAAAATGCTCCCCACACGCAGTGCAGCCAATAGATCCACAAATGCAAATAGATCACCACTTTTAAGTTTTACCCCCTTAGCTTAGCAATAGATCCGCCAGTGGCGGCCAAGTCCAAAACTAAAAAAAATCAGCCAACTTCACATTAGCATGCTGCCGACAGCGACGCCCACTACTGCAATCGTCGTCGATGGTGATGCTCACTGCTGCCATCGTCGCGCCGCATCCCTACCACTATCATTTGAATCTCCACCGCCGCCGTCCTATACTCTGCCCCACCGCACCGCTGCAATCGAAACCTACCATTGACGCCTTTAATTTTTCATCATCACCACAGACGACATCACCGCTCTATACAATTATCAATGACGCTACCATTACAATCTGCACCATCGTCGCCACAATGCCACATTATCAGTCAATACAGTGTAAAAGAACGGCATAACGTCAAACATGGCACCATATAATGTCACATATGACAATATATAATATCATAGATACCCATATATAATGCCACATATGCTTATATATAATGTCACAATGTTACACAATGACATAATGCCAAACCAAATCTAATGCCCTCCACGACCGCTAGCGAGAATTTTGAAAAAAAATAGAATTCAATTAAAGATCGAGAGAGAAAATGCTCACTTTTGAAATCATGCTTTGAGGAAGAGATATGGAGGTGGGCGGCGTGACATGAGTGCGGCAATGAATCTGAGAGGGATGAGGTGCATGGCAGCAGCATCGACGACGCTATGATTTGGCGGCAGTGGCGGTGATGAAGTTGTGATTGGTTGGCAATGGCGATTAAAATTGATTGGAGAAGAAGAGATCAATTGGATTTGAGCAAAGTCGAATGCGATTGGACTAATCAAGAAAAAATATGAGTGATAGGACTCTACCTAGATGATAAAATTATTGATCGGCTTTAGAAAGACGCTGGCATGGAATTTCCCATGCACTATCCATTCAAACTAGACTTTAGAAGAACAATTTGCTGATCGGCTCCATAGAAAGACGTTGGCATGGAATTTCCGACTATTTTGAATGTGAATGGATCTCAAATTTTATATTTCAATAATTTAACTCCTATTTAGGGGAGTTTAAGTTTGGAGTACTACTTTGGAATATGATACATGTTTTAATCATATTTAGGGGGTTTTCTTTAATTTGAAATCAACCTTATATCCACTAACATATTCTGATGTCGGTTAGAATAATAATAATAATAATGACTATGACTAAAAAATTGACAAAATACCACATATGTAGACAATGATTGCAATAGAAAGTGACTACAATTCACCCATGTACCTTACGATGGCTTATTGATATAGTTTTTTGAATATTTAAATTTTATTTTCCAATTCTACATCAATTTTCAAACTTTGACTCCAAAGTCAAAATCAACTTGTGGGGTGCAATTGAAGGGGGTAGGGGGTGTGTTCGGGTTGAAGCGGGGTGGGGGGATTTACCGGGGGGTTAGGGGGGTAGGAACCGTCAATTTTACGAACGGGGCACCAGAGCGCCCCCGAGTCATCCCATGACATTGTCGGGCAATGTCATGGGAACTTTGTCGATGAATTATTTATGCTAATATTTCCTTTCAATGAGGATTAATAAAAAATATGGTTCCCTTAGCCTCACTATTTTTATAGCATTGGTTGACATAAAAATTAAAAAACAAAAATTGTGCTATTGATATTGATGTGAAAATTAAACATGTAAAAAACTCATAGAGAGTTTGAACCACAAAAATAATACGGAGTAATAGATATGGTTTGGATGAAAATGGTGTGACATATAGAAAAAAGAGAAAAAAAGTTGTAAAGAATGGAATATAAATTATTTTAATAAAAATATGAAATTTCAAAAATATAACATTTGTTTTAACACTTTATTGTGACATTTTTAAAAACTTTCCAATTTCTTCTAACTTCTTTTAATTTTTCCAACTTCTTATGTTTTTTTCCTATTCCTTCCGGCTGCTTCTTTCATCTCTTTTCCATTTCTTCAACATCTAACTCTCCTTTCGCTATAGCAATTACCCTCAAGATGGAGCTCTTGTATTGGTACTTTTTTCATTATTACTCCTAGTTTAGTAATTTTCTCCTTTTAAAACCAAAAGAACAAAGTCTTAATCTTGATCGTCTATATCATACTCCTACCCTTCCAAACTACTCCGTTTTTGTTTACTATTCATTAGGTCAAACAACATTTGCTTTCTATTCTAATTTTCGCTACTCATTTAAAAAAATAATATTGTCATGTCACTTCATGTTTCGTATAACTATTGATATAATTTTTTGAATATTTAAATTTTATTTTCTAATTCTACCTCAATTCTCAAATAATTTGCATCGAAAATAACTATAGTGAAACAACATTACCCAAATGGAACAAAAACCTAATATAAAGTAAAACATTAAAAATGTACAAAATCATTTTCATCAGCAAGAATAGACGCGCCTCGGTTAATGCCTCACCACATTGTGTCATTGAAAAATTATAAAAATTGGAGCTCTATGTGTTTATATCCAAAATATGAATTCTAATGTCAATGATGTCAACATATAATACCAAAAAACAGTACTACCTCCGTGTAGTGTATTCGTCAAATTTGACTTTTTCAAGTCAAACTGTATAAATTTTGAGCTTAGTTACTCCCAATTTATACTGCATGGTACGGAGTAGTATAATGAAATAAAATCTTGATACGGAATAGTTCTCAACAAGATAAATTTAATAAAATTATTTTTATACTAATATAAATTACAATTTTCGTTTAATTGTACTCACTATGGAGTAGGTTGGCAGGCATACTTTATAATTGTTGAAGATGTGAATGATTACGTTGAAGCCTATTCGATGAATGTGGGAGCAGATGTCCAAATCTAATGTTTGCACCAGGCTTATGCGCTTTTAATAACTTTAAGTAACAGCAATTTGGCATTTGGACTTTGGAGGACCACTGAATAAATGTCCCACACATGCCAATTAATTGTAAAAGTTAAGAAAGTCAATCAAGGTTGACGAATAAATAAACATTTTTTTTCCCGCATGACAAGCACGAATAGTTACGTTCCGTAAGCACATGAATGGATACGGCCAATTTAGATACAATGAATAAAACCGAAAATCCAGGATAGAACTAAAATGTACGGCATCATATATACACTCAACGCTGAGTTGAGCAGGGTACACCCTGTACAAGAAGGTGTTAGGAAGCACATAAAAAGGCAGACGACACGAAATTGGTTCTACTTCGAAGAAGCTGATGGATGATGACACGAATCGAAGCAGGGGAGGACATGTGTGTGTGTGTATTGTTGGAAATTTTAAGTAAATTGGACATTTTTCGGACATAAATTCGGTAGGGTCCAGGAAATTATTTTCCGAAATAATTATGGACGTTCAATCTCGTAAGTAAGACGAATGTCTTGACATATGACACGCCATAAACGGTGCTCGGGTGAATGAGAAATTAATTCTTAAAGTTGAATACGAGGGTAGAGTAAATACCCTCGTCCCACAACGCCTTTTGAACCTTTCATATTCTCATATTTAAGCTTAGGCTCTTAATTGAGCTTATGAAACGAACAAGAAGAGGACTCCTCGCGCGCCACCGCCGCCGCCCGTCCGTTGGCCAGTTGACATGGTTGTGCCGACCTCACCGTTGCCCTTCGGGTCAAGTGTGGGGGCCGCAACCATGACGTCTTTTTCGATTCCGGGCTCAATCTTCGGGTCAGCTCCTCGACCCATTCTCGGGCTCGAAACCACGGGGGATTATCCCGTTGGTAATTCGAACCCGTTTCTCGGACCGACCATGGCTTCGGCCTCGACGGTCAACTTTGGATTGAACGCGGGTTTCACCGCACCGGTCAATCTATTCGTTGGACCTCATTGGGCGACCAACGAACCTTTCCTCCATACGCCCAATGCAGTTGGGGCCATTTCAGTGCCCGCTAGTTTGGTCCAAAGGCCACCGAAGTTCAATGGCACGAACTTCAAAGTGTGGCAACAAAAGATGATGTTCTTTTTTACCGTCCTGGGTTTTGCTGAGTACCTACAGCAAGATCCTCCCCAACCAAACAACGGAAACGACCCCCTCGTGGCGATGGTGAACCAAGCATGGTACCACAACAACTATCTCGCCATCAACATTATCCTCGAGGGGTTGGCAAAGACGCTATACCCCGTCTATGCCAGTCTTGCAAAAGAGCTTTGGAGTAGCTTGAACAAGAAGTATCAAGCTGAAGATGCCGGCACGAAGAAGTTCATCGTCGGGAAGATGTTGGACTACAAGATGGTTGACAACAAATCTGTTTTCGCCCAAGCTGAGGAGCTTACGGTAATCTTCAACAAATGCAATGAAGAGAAAGTAAGCGTCAGCGAGGCTTTTCGAGTGGCGGCCATCATCCACAAACTTCCCTGGTTGTGGGAAGACTTCCAAGCCGACCTCAAGCTCAAAAGAACGGAGCTAAACCTGGAGCAACT
>NQVE01000162.1:1047500-1242500 GCA_003260385.1 Cuscuta australis | reverse complement strand
TTGCTACCCAAATTTATCGGCCACCACCCCCCATAAATTAGCCCCCCGATCTGCGTGGTGCATCTTCCTTTGTTACCCTGAGTCTCAACGTGGCTACCAGTGCTTGGATCTCGCCACTCACAACGTCATTGTGTCCCGTCATGTCACCTTTGACGAGTCCACTTTTCCGTATGCTCCCCAACAATCTCCTTCTGATTACTCCTTCCTTGATGCCATGGAGGACGGCACCCTCCCACATTTCCATCACCTTCACATCCACCCCACTCAGCCCAAACCCACTGCCCCGTCACCCACCCCCATCTCCCACGGCCCAGGCCCAATTCCCAGCCCCAACTCCCGCCAAACACCCCCTCCCTCGGCTCAGAACCCACACCCGGTTCCCCGCCCCCCCCCCCCAACTCCACTCATACAGCCCACTCCCCATCTCCAGCCCACTCTCCCACAGCCCAACACTCCCAGCCCACCCCCTTTTCCAGCCCATCCCCAGCAGCTTCACCCCCCCCATTCCCCCCCCCCTTCGGCCCAGCTGGAATCCAGCGCTCAACCCACTGCTACCCAACCCAAAACAGCCCCCCCACCCCAGCCCCCCCACCCCAGCCCCCCCACCTTATGAGCACCCGATTCAAAGCCGGTATTTTTTTCCCTAAACACATCCTAAATCTGAACACCGTTGCCAGCATTTCCCCTATTCCCCCCACCTACTGGAGTGCCCTTAAAGATCCAAATTGCTACAATGTTATGTTAGATGAATATAATGCTTTGATTGCTAATAATACATGGGATTTAGTACCCCCCCCCCTCCTCCCCTAACAAAAACATTTGTTAGAATAAAGGCCCAACGCTAGAGGGGGGGTGAATAGCGTTTAAAAGAAAATCGCAGGAAATTAAAACGAGAGCGTTAAAGTAAAGAGCGTAAAGAAGGAGCACACCGGATTTTATCCTGGTTCACCACAACGTGTGGCTAATCCAGCCCCCCGAGAGACTCTCTCGAGCTACACTAACTCCGTTAAGCTTAAGGGTGCTTAACAAACCAATACAACTTGAGAACCCGAGTCACACGAGCCTCAACACCTTTGCTCGGAGATACCGCACTCCAAGACTTCTCACGAAGGAACAAGAAACTTCCTTCGAGTTTACAACAAGGGAACAAACTCCCTTAAAGTGTATGAAAAAACTTAAACACTCAGGAATGAAACTCTCACAAAGAGTAGATATGAGTGAACTAGTAAACGCTCAAGAACACGACAATTTCTTCAAGAATTGGCTCTCAAATAGCTAAGAAAAAATAGGAATGATTATGCAATGAAGGAGTATTGAAATGTTGAAGAATTGTATGTTAAAAGAGAGGATTTGGGTGCCCTTTTATAGCCCAAAATGGGATAAACCCGTTGCTAGAGTTTCCAACAGGATGAAGACAAATTTTTCAGGGACACAGGCTGATAGTCGATTGTCAAACCATGATAATCGATTATCCAAAGATTCCCTGTCCAAAAATTTAAAATTCTATCCGTTGGAGGACAACGGTAACCCAGATAATCGATTGTCAACAAGTGATAATCGATTATTGGTCCTCTCTGAAGATTCTGGGTTTTGGCTGCAAGGCTGATAATCGATTATTGCAAATCTGATAATCGATTATTTAGTGCTTCAGAACTTGGAAGTTCAAAGCTACAGTGGCTGATAGTCGATTGTCACTAAGGTGATAATCGATTATCACCCAGCTAAAGTCTAGTCAGCTGAAACCCGTTTTGAAAAACCGAGGTCCAAAAACGAAGCGTTCCAAAAAGTAAAAACCAAGTTTGAAAAACATTGTATATGGTATAAAATAGTGAAAACAAGACTTGTTTGGTAAAAACCAAGTCCTCAAGGTCGTAAATCACGTGCGTACGGTTTTGACCGTTTTTCACGTGTTAGACCGATTGACCAAGATACAAAGATGGTTTTTACAAAATAATTATTCGGGAACCTTTAAAATATGCTCAGAGATAAAAACAGGGTTTAAAATATTGAAAACCACGGAGTTGGTTCGGGCGCCAAAAAACCGAACGCCGAAAACCGAACGACGAAAGCCGAACGCCGACTTAGGTGGTTTTGGTTCTGAGCAAGGACCAGGGATTTTAATAATAAAAGAAGTCATCAAAAAATGTCTGTTTTGATGCACAAAAAATGTTTTATGGTTTGTAAAAATTGTTTTGACTTTTTGAGAACCGAGACTTGAATAAATTGTCGGTTTTGATCACAAAAGACCGACTCGACTAAGTCTTCAATTCTTGATCTTGTCCTTGAGTCTTTTAGGTCTTGTTCCAAGCCATTCTTCACGCCTTGAGTTATTCAACGAAACTCTTCATATCCACGGCGGTTTGGCAATTATCAAAACCTGTCAGAAATGAACACGACTTTAGTTTAACGTGCAAAGTGTGTTCCAACAATTTCCCCCTTTTTGATAATGGCAAACAAGACGGGGATATGCATAGGGTTTTGATCTTTTTGAAACAAAATTCCCCCTTAATAAAATTCCCCCTGAAAATATGCATAGCCCTTATCTTCCCCCTTTTGACATTAACAAAAAGATTGTTAACAACAAAAATCATAAAGATTTTTATTAATTAATTAAGGGAAAATGCGGAGTACATAGCGAAAGCATTAAAAATTATAAAATAAGGAAGAGAAGAAAGTAGAGCTAGAGCTCTAGAAATCCGGGGAAAGATCATTGAGAAGTTGTTCTTCGTCAATGTCTTCTTCTTCTTCTTCTTCTTCTTCATCGCCATCATCATCATCATCATCATCATCATCACCATCGTCCACCTCGTCTTCTCTTCCAATGTTTTGAGTCCCACTTTGTTCACCTCCGAAATTCGGTGGAGGAACGTAAGGGACCATTTGAGCGTACGGGTAATTGACAAAGTCAAAATACCCGTGAAGTTCACGGCTCAAGGTATTGACGTTGTGCGCCGTTTTGGAGACGTTGGTGTCAATCCGATAGAGAGTGGCGGTTAAGGCTGCCATTTGCTCGGCGAGAGAAGGATTGGTCGATGTGGTGGCGGCTGAGGCAGTGGCTCTCGGTTGGCGGCGTGGACGAGGCTGTCGAAGCGGAGTCTCGCCGGTGCCCGAGTGGAAAGAAGACTCATCAATCTCCCAGTGCTTTGTCCCCTTTACCTTTGGCCCAACATCGGTTTTGATGTTGTATTCTTCAAGAATTGCCATGACAAGGAGGGCATAGGGGAGCGGCCGATTGTCGGAAGTGGCCGTGAACATGTGAGTCATCACAAATTTACACCAATTGAGATTGGCGTTGTAAATCATCGCATGGATCATCTTCGTGTCTTCTTGGGAGAGATTGGTGTGGTTGAACTTCCTGGGCTTGAGGATCCGTGTCAACACATAGAAGATGAAACGATACACGGGACTCATGGAAGAAATCGTAGGGCGCCGCTGTTGGGGAGTGGGTACGAAGTGACGGATGCCCACTTCCTCCAAGAGAGCGGTCTCATTGAACCGCGCCCCCTCTTCTCCGGTGTAGAGCCCGAGATCCTGTCCGTCCCGACGAAGCCCGGTGAGGATTTGAATGTTCTCTTCATTCAAATAAATGTCCACCCCGTTGACGTTTGAAATCAACGATCCGTCCTCATCCTTTTTCAAGTTCGAATAGAAAGCTCGAACAAGAAAAGGTTGATAATTGACCTTCTTGATGTAGAGGAGATCGAGGAAGTTTCCTTGTTCAAGGATAACCCGTGCCTCACGAGGGATGGAGTCATGAATGAAGCGGGCGGTGGAGAATCGGGGAGGGAGAATTTCCCGATGCTCAAACTTCTCCGAGAACCTTGTAGCCTCTTCGCGGTCGTTGAACCAGAGAAACGACCCGTCAAGGTATTTGTGCGTTGATGGTGGAGGAGCCGAGGAAGAAGCCACGTTCTTGCCGGTGCGGGATCTTTTTCTTTGACCTCCTGCCATTTCAATAAAGAGAGGGAGAGCAAGACAAAGAAAAGAGAAATTTGCAGGGATTTGCAAGAATACTGAAGAATAATTGAAAGAAGGATGAAATATTGATGAATATATGAAGGAATTGTGAATTGAGTGAGTAAAAAATGAAAGGATATCACCAATATATAGTGGAAGAGGCCTGAGATGCGTTTGGGAAGTCAAAAAGGTGCCTTGAATGCACTTCTAACGTCTCTGCAACGGTCAGATTTTTGAAAAATCGCCGTTGATAATCGATTTACCAAACGTGTAAATCGATTATCTGAGTCTTCAGATTCTCCGCCGAAAGATCTGCAGACTTCAATAGTCGATTGTCTTGTTTTAGTCAATCGATTGTTTTGCGCCTGACTTCAAATAACGTTCTGCAGCTCCATATAATCGATTATCATGACTTGGAAAATCGATTGTTGGAGTTTGCGCCTGAGTTGCCTTAAACTTCTGTAGGCTTACATAATCGATTATCGTATAGTTGATAATCGATTGTTGCTTGTTTGTGCCTGACTTTTGAGAAAGTTCTGCAGCCCCTGATAATCGATTATCTTAATGCTGATAATCGATTGTTGGCTCCTTCAGTTTCTTTGCTCCAACTTCTGTGGGTTGTGATAGTCGATTATCACAAGCCTGTAAATCGATTTACACTCAGTCTTGGAACTAAAAATCGATTTCTTTTGTTCCCCCTGACTTTGACACCTACAATGAAAACATTTTGGTACCCGTTTGATCTTTTGGGTCATTGAGGATTAGTGACACGACTTTTTTTTTTAAACTAATAAACACACACACACATAATCACATACACATGGTACGCAAACACACACACACACACACACACACATATGTACCAACATGCGTGTTTAAGTGTTACCTTGGCCAACTCGTCCTTTTGCGGTTGGCGGGTTCCAGTCTACTCGAACCGAATGTCTATACCTCGGTTTGATTTGTGTGGGTTCCGGAAGTGGTATGTGAATCTTCTTCTTTTCATCATAACAGAAGAAGTAATATGGTTTTTGCGTTGATTCCTGCAGGGATTGGTTAGAGTTCGAATATCCTTTTTGAAAGGATTTCATTCGGTTAGTTCTATGCAGAGTGTGTGTTTTGTTATACGTGTAATGCCTATGCCTACTAAAACACACGGGTGCTATATGACCTACCCTATTGCAATAATGACAAACAACATTTGGATTATGCATTCTCCTAGGTTGATAATAGTTGCTAGGTTTTCTAATTTGATCATTGTTCATCCTAGTGTTCTTTCTAGGTAGTCTAGTGTTCCTAATTGTTCTAGGTTGTCTATTTTCTTGATTTTCATTATTCCTAAGTTGAGATTTAGGTTTCCTAGATGGTTGCTCAACTTTTTCCTTATTATTAGGTTCATTTTCAAATCGTAAGCCATGTTTAGTAAGTTGCAAATTATCAAGAACATCATTAAGGTTTTTATGAGAAACACCAAACTTCTTCAAAGTTCCTTCAAGTTTTGCAACTTGATCCTTAAGTGATATACAAGAACTACATTTTGAATTTTCCGGTTTGTCGGCGCTTCTTTTTCCGAAAAACTTATTTTCTTCTTTTAGTTTTTCATTATCTTTTGATAGTTTATCAACTTCCTTCTCCATGGAAGTAAGTTGTTTCTTCAAATCCTTGTTAATTTTAGAAGCATTGACATATTCATCAAAAAGTTCATTAAAGGCTTCTTGTACATCATCAAAAGTATAGGAATCTTTAGAAGTGGTACATACCTCTTCCGGTGGTTCCTCGTGTGCCATGAGACAAAGGTTGGCACTTTCGTTTTCTTCGCCTTCTGATGATTCGTCGCCGGAATCACCTCCCCATGAGATGTAGGCTCGGTGCTTCTTGAACATTTTATTCTTGATCTTGGCGTTTGGACATTTTGGTTTTATATGCCCAACTTCTCCACACCCATAGCATTTGGGTGGGTTTCCTTGCTTCTTTCCTTTCCATTCATACTCTTGGCTCATGAACTTATGGAATTTCTTGAGTACGATCCCGAACTCGTCTTCGTCACTCGAGTCTTCCATAGCACGTTCTTGACTTGTAGATGCCTTGAGAGCAATCCCATTCTTCTTTTGTTCACCTAGAGAGGGATACAGAATGGTAGACTCATAGGTTTTGAGATTACCTCTAAGTCCGTCAATGGTGACGTTGGTGATGCCGATGGATTCTTGAATGGCATCGGCTTTGGAGCGCCACTCCGGTGTGAGACTTCGCAGGATTTTTCTCACAAGCTCCTTGTCCGTGTACGTCTTCTTGAGAGCATGGAGATCATTAACGATATTGGAGAATCGTTCAAACATCTCATCGATTTTCTCATTCTCCTTCATTCGAAATAATTCATATTCATGGGTTAGAAAATCTATCTTAGCTTCTCGGACTTGATTCGTACCTTCATATGTGATTTCGAGCTTGTCCCACATTTCCTTGGCGGTGGAACAACAAGAGATCTTCCGGTAGTCATCCGGGTTTACTGCACAATAAAGAATGTTGATCGCCTTGGCGTTGTTCTCTATTTTCTTGATATCCTGCGCATCGTATTCTTCTTCGGTTTTGGGAACGGTGGTTTCCCCAACTTTCTTCATGGGCACTTCTTCCCCATTCTTGATAATTCTCCATAGGAGAAAGTTGTTGGATTGGATGAAAATTCTCATTCGCTCCTTCCAATATGTGTAATTCGTTCCATCGAATAATGGAGGCCTCGTGGTGGATTGCCCTTCTCCTAAACCTGCGTATAAGTTTTGAGTAGAAGCCATTGATCGTTTCTCTCAAACGGTTAAGTTTTTCAGAGAGTAAGGCTCCGATACCAATTGTTAGAATAAAGGCCCAACGCTAGAGGGGGGGTGAATAGCGTTTAAAACAAAATCGCAGGAAATTAAAACGAGAGCGTTAAAGTAAAGAGCGTAAAGAAGGAGCACACCGGATTTTATCCTGGTTCACCACAACGTGTGGCTAATCCAGCCCCCCGAGAGACTCTCTCGAGCTACACTAACTCCGTTAAGCTTAAGGGTGCTTAACAAACCAATACAACTTGAGAACCCGAGTCACACGAGCCTCAACACCTTTGCTCGGAGATACCGCACTCCAAGACTTCTCACGAAGGAACAAGAAACTTCCTTCGAGTTTACAACAAGGGAACAAACTCCCTTAAAGTGTATGAAAAAACTTAAACACTCAGGAATGAAACTCTCACAAAGAGTAGATATGAGTGAACTAGTAAACGCTCAAGAACACGACAATTTCTTCAAGAATTGGCTCTCAAATAGCTAAGAAAAAATAGGAATGATTATGCAATGAAGGAGTATTGAAATGTTGAAGAATTGTATGTTAAAAGAGAGGATTTGGGTGCCCTTTTATAGCCCAAAATGGGATAAACCCGTTGCTAGAGTTTCCAACAGGATGAAGACAAATTTTTCAGGGACACAGGCTGATAGTCGATTGTCAAACCATGATAATCGATTATCCAAAGATTCCCTGTCCAAAAATTTAAAATTCTATCCGTTGGAGGACAACGGTAACCCAGATAATCGATTGTCAACAAGTGATAATCGATTATTGGTCCTCTCTGAAGATTCTGGGTTTTGGCTGCAAGGCTGATAATCGATTATTGCAAATCTGATAATCGATTATTTAGTGCTTCAGAACTTGGAAGTTCAAAGCTACAGTGGCTGATAGTCGATTGTCACTAAGGTGATAATCGATTATCACCCAGCTAAAGTCTAGTCAGCTGAAACCCGTTTTGAAAAACCGAGGTCCAAAAACGAAGCGTTCCCAAAAGTAAAAACCAAGTTTGAAAAACATTGTATATGGTATAAAATAGTGAAAACAAGACTTGTTTGGTAAAAACCAAGTCCTCAAGGTCGTAAATCACGTGCGTATGGTTTTGACCGTTTTTCACGTGTTAGACCGATTGACCAAGATACAAAGATGGTTTTTACAAAATAATTATTCGGGAACCTTTAAAATATGCTCAGAGATAAAAACAGGGTTTAAAATATTGAAAACCACGGAGTTGGTTCGGGCGCCAAAAAACCGAACGCCGAAAACCGAACGACGAAAGTCGAACGCCGACTTAGGTGGTTTTGGTTCTGAGCAAGGACCAGGGATTTTAATAATAAAAGAAGTCATCAAAAAATGTATGTTTTGATGCACAAAAAATGTTTTATGGTTTGTAAAAATTGTTTTGACTTTTTGAGAACCGAGACTTGAATAAATTGTCGGTTTTGATCACAAAAGACCGACTCGACGAAGTCTTCAATTCTTGATCTTGTCCTTGAGTCTTTTAGGTCTTGTTCCAAGCCATTCTTCACGCCTTGATTTATTCAACGAAACTCTTCATATCCACGGCGGTTTGGCAATTATCAAAACCTGTCAGAAATGAACACGACTTTAGTTTAACGTGCAAAGTGTGTTCCAACAACATTATCTCTGGCAAATGGCTTTTTAGACACAAACTTAGCCCTATAGGAGAACTGTCCAGGTACAAAGCTCGATGGGTTGTTCGCGGTTTTAATCAGCGGCATGGAATTGATTATGACGAGACTTTCAGCCCAGTGGTCAAGCCAGCGACTATACAAATCATTCTCAGTCTTGCTGTGTCTTGTGGGTGGCCGATTCATCAATTGTATGTCAAGAATGCTTTTCTACATGGAGAACTCACTGAGACGGTCTACACAGCTCAGCCATCCGGGTTCCAAGACCCATCTCAGCCACATTATGTCTGTAAATTGAACAAGGCGCTCTATGGACTGAAATAGGCGCCTCGGTCCTGGTACCAGCTCTTCACCAGCTTCCTACTATCTCTTGGGTTCCGTGGCTGCAAGAGCAACACTTCCTTGTTCGCATTTGGCCAAGGGTCTCAGATGGCTTTTCTCCTACTATACGTAGATGACATCATTCTCACAGCCTCCTCACAGGGCCTACTTCAGACGGTCATCCAGCACTTGAAGGGGGAGTTTGCCATGACTGACATGGGGGACCTTCACTTTTTCCTCGGCATTAATGTTCAGCGCACCGCTCAGGGCCTATTTCTCACACAGACACAGTTCCTGTATGACATCCTAGATCGGGCGGGCATGCTATCCTGCAAACCGGTCTCCACCCAGGTTGACACACGGGGTAAGATGTCGGCCTCCGGAGGACCCGCCGCGGACCCCTCAATGTACCAGTCCATCGTTGGGGCACTACAGTACTTGACTTTCACTCGTCCGGATATCACTTACGCAGTCCAGCAGCTATGCCTCTTTCTACATGCACCACGCACGTCCCACGTCACTGCTATGAAGCGGGTCCTTCGGTATCTCCATGGCACACCTTCCCACGACATCTCCATCACTCCGTCGCAAACAGACAACATGCGCGCCTACTCCGATGCCGACTGGGCTGGATGCCCAGACACTCGGCAATCCACATCCGGATATTGCATCTTCCTTAGCGACAACCTCATCTCCTGGTCCTCCAAGCGCCAACTTACCACGTCCAGATCCAGCACCGAGGCTGAATACAGGGCAGTAGCGAATGCAGTTGCCGAGGTCAGTTGGATTCGGAACCTTCTCCTAGAGCTTCAGCAGCCTCTTAGCCGCTCCACACTTGTCTTCTGTGACAACATTAGCGCGGTCTACTTATCTGCAAATCATGTTAAGCACCAGCGCACGAAGCATATCGAGGTTGATATTCATTTTGTTCGTGACAGAGTAGCTCTTGGACAGGTTTGTGTACTTCATGTCCCCTCGTCACTACAGTATGCAGACATCTTCACAAAGGGTCTCCCTTCCATCATCTTCTCTGAGTTTCGGGACTGCTTGGGAGTTCGACCATCATTACCAGTGCCATCGGGAGCATGTTAAATATACTTTTACTATATTTAGTATTGTAATTATTGTAATTACCATAAGTGTATAGGTTACCAAATGTGTTTCCTACCCTAACTAGGAAACCCCCATGTATATATATACACTTGTAATCTCTCTATTATTATCATTGGAAAATATTCATTCTTCAATGGGTAATGCTAGGGGTACACCAACATGGGGTACCCCAAGTGTACACCAAGCCAACACAGACACACACAGACACAAAGTGTCTGTGCAACACAGACATTGTCGATGTGGTCAAGACGAAGCACCAAGTTTCACCTAGAGAACCTACATGTGGTATTGGCTCTATCTCGCATGTCCCTCAATTTACTCCAAGATCCAAGATACTAGAAGATTCAAAGAGTGGACTGCTCCTCTGGTTCGGCATTCTTTCTCCAGTCTTAAAGCACGAGTGGGAGCCTCCACCTTGAGGACAAGGTGGTTTTTAAGGGGGTGGGAATGATACGGATAGTTAATTAGAATATTTTAATTAGTTATATTATTTAATTAGTAGTTAGTTATTATTATTTATCAGTATTTTATAGATTAGGGTTTTTGTATGGGCCCGAGCCCATTAGGTCATGTAGGTGTGGCGTCTCATCTCTATATATTGTAATCCCGTATCATTATCATTCAATCAATCAATAATCAAGAATTCTCTTATTATCTCGTTTCTCTTTTCTTGGAGCTCGGAAACGCTCGAAGTTTCCCTTCTCTCTTTGCCTCCCTTTTCTTGGAGCCCAAAGACGCTCGAAGTTCTTCCCTATCCGATACGATATTCGTATCAATTGGAAATGATACGGATAGTTAATTAGAATATTTTAATTAGTTATATTATTTAATTAGTAGTTAGTTATTATTATTTATCAGTATTTTATAGATTAGGGTTTTTGTATGGGCCCGAGCCCATTAGGTCATGTAGGTGTGGCGTCTCATCTCTATATATTGTAATCCCGTATCATTATCATTCAATCAATCAATAATCAAGAATTCTCTTATTATCTCGTTTCTCTTTTCTTGGAGCTCGGAAACGCTCGAAGTTTCCCTTCTCTCTTTGCCTCCCTTTTCTTGGAGCCCGAAGACGCTCGAAGTTCTTCCCTATCCGATACGATATTCGTATCAATTGGTGCTCTCATTGAGAGACTATGACGGACGCTTCATCAACCACGGCCGATCTCGAGGCAAAGGTCGGCGAGATGGGGCATGCAGTGCATCAGATGCAAAGGGATTTTGATTTCCGCCTAACGAGGATTGATGCAGCTTTGGCGGCCATGCAAACTAATCTGGCCGCCCTGCAAGTTGGTGGTGGGGGTCGAGTAGGCCGCCATGGTGATAATCATGAAGGACCTAGGAATGGAGGTGCTCCGACGCCCAAGCCAAAATTGGAACCGCCAAAGAGTGACGGATCTGAACCGTTGCGTTGGCTCTATCAGGTTAAGGAATATTTTTCATATTATGAGACTCCACCGGAGGAACGCTTGAGATGTGTTACAATGATGGTGGAAGGACCCGCGGCCGATTGGTTTCGTTGGCGGCGGAACAACGGTTTGATCGACGGATGGGAAGACTTTGTGGAGAAATTCAAGCTGCGTTTTGATCCTCTGCACTACGTCGATTACCTAGGGCAATTAGCACGGGTACGACAGGTGGGGGGAGTCATGGACTACCAAGCAGCTTTTGAAAGGGTTCTCACCCATGTGACGGACGTTCCCGAACAACATCTACAGTCCCTGTTCCATGCCGGGCTGAAGAACCATTTGCAACATGAAATTAGTCTCCTCAAACCCACTACTCTCTCGGATTCGTTTGCCCTAGCACGTGAATTGGAGGCAAAGCATAATGCCATAGTGCAATCAGTGGGGAGCCGGAGTGGGTCGTGGAACCCTAACGCCAGCCGCAGTTTTACGCCAAGAGGGCGGGGAACTCAACACGGGGGGTCTAACTCGACTCTGGGAAAACCCTCTATCCTAGGCAGTCCCCCAGCGGTCAGCACCAACTCACGGGAATCCACTGCTTCAACGCCCATTCGGCTACTATCCCGCGCATAAAAAATGGAAAAAGACGCCAAGGGCCTATGCTATAACTGCGATAAAAAGTGGAGTCGCGATCACAAGTGTGGACGGTTCGTATTAATGATGGGGGAGGAAGAGGGGGATGACGAGGAGCCTGACATGGAAGAAGAAGTAGACGTCACGGCCGACATCTCCAGTTTACACAGTATGGCAGGAGTCACCACACCACGGTCGCTACGCCCAACTGGACGGATTTCCGGGCAATCCATCGGGGTTTTGATTGACGGCGGAAGCATACATAACTTCGTTCATCCGCAAATCGTTGAGAGGTTGGGAATACCGGTGGAGGTGATCTCATCATTTCGGGTGTACGTCGGGAACGGAGACTCCCTACAATGTGACCGGCAGTGCAAATCAGTTGAGGTAATGCTGCAAGGAGTAATGTTCACAGTAGACCTCTATGTGCTACAGATCCACGGCCACGATGTGGTTTTAGGGGTACAGTGGCTCCGCCAATTGGGACGAGTAGCCCATGATTACGAGAAGGTGACAATGGAATTCACATGGTTAGGGCAAGGAGTGACTTTACGCGGAGAGTTACCTACGGCAAAATTGATGACGTTTAACCAACTTCGAACCTTACACGCAAGCAAAGATGTCGAGGCTTACGTGGAGCTCATGGCGATTCAGGAGACCAAACAAGACACCCCTGACCCTCCACTGCCAGCAACAATCACTCAGTTGCTGGACGAATTCGGGGCTGTCTTCGAGGAACCCAAGGGGATTCCGCCCCACCGAGATGCCGACCACAGGATTTTCTTACAACCAGGAACCAAGCCAGTAAACGTACGTCCCTACAGGTACCCGCACTTCCAAAAAACTGAGATAGAAAAGCAAGTGAAACAATTGATGGAACAAGAGCTCATTCGGCCGAGTCGCAGCCCGTTCTCATCCCTGGTGTTATTGGTTAGAAAGAAGGATGGAACATATCGTATGTGTGTCGACTACCGTGCCTTGAACGCCGTCACCGTCCCAGATCACTTCCCTATACCGATCGCCGACAAGCTATTTGATGAGCTGGGAAAAGCCAACATTTTTTCCAAATTGGATTTGCGTTCCGGGTACCATCAAATCTGTATGTTCGACCGGGACATCCATAAAACTGCATTCCGAACCCACGAAGGTCACTACGAGTTCGTGGTCCTGCCTTTCGGTCTTACAAACGCCCCTTCAACATTCCAATCATGTATGAACCGGCTTTTTGCAGTCCATCTCCATAAGTTCATCATCGTCTTCTTCGATGACATTCTAGTCTACAGCGCCACTATGGAAGATCACCTGCACCACCTTCGGCGAGTATTCACACTATTACACGAAAATCAATTTTTCGTGAAGAAGACCAAATGCACCTTCTGTACACCGAAGGTCGAATACTTGGGCCACATCGTCACCAAAGGAGTCCTTCAAGCCGATCCTGCCAAGATAACCGCAATGGAGCAGTGGCCGACGCCTAAAACAGTGAAGCAACTGCGGGGATTTTTGGGTCTGACCGGATATTACCGGAGATTTGTGCAGCACTACGCCCAACTGGCAGCGCCACTCACTGACCTTCTGCGCAAGGATGCATTCAAATGGACGGAGCAGGCCGATGCAGCCTTCGAGAAGTTGAAGCAAACCATGACCACTGCCCCAGTGTTACGATTGCCCGACTTTGAGGAAACTTTCGTGGTAGAGACAGATGCTTCCGGAACGGGGATCGGGGCCGTTCTTTTACAACAAGAGCAGCCTATAGCCTACTTTAGTAAAAAGCTCTGCCCACAACGGATGGCGGCTTCTACGTACCATAAGGAGTTGTATGCAATAGTGGAATCCGTTCAAAAGTGGCGCCAGTACCTACTCGGCCGGGAGTTCCTCATTCGCACCGACCACAAAAGCCTAAGGGAATTGCTCCAACAGGTCATCCAAACCCCGGACCAACACTTTTATATTCGGAAGCTTCTGGGGTTCAGATTCCGAATTGAGTACAAGACCGGCGCATCCAACCGGGTGGCAGATGCCCTATCGCGCATCCATGACACCTCTGAGGAAGTGCATACATTGTTGACTATCTCAGTGCCGGTATCCTCGCTCATGGCTGAATTACAGCAGAAGAACCAGGTGCAAGAAGACCTGGTAAAACGCCACCGGGAACATCAGCAAGGCGAGCTGGCCGAACCATACTCAGTCGTGGATGGGTTGCTGTATCACAGGAGGCGCTTATGTGTGAGCTCTACTTCTCCATTGCGGGTACAGTTAATCAAGGAGCATCACGATACAGTCATGGCCGGGCATCCTGGAGTTCAACGGACTTTCCTCCGGCTCGCACAAAATTTCTTTTGGCCGAAAATGAGGGCTGAAGTTCGAGAGTATGTTCGGGCGTGTATGGTGTGCCAAACCATGAAGTACTCTACTCAACCTCCTCCGGGGTTGCTTCAACCACTACCGATACCCACCCACGTATGGGAGGACATATCCATGGATTTCATCGTCGGCCTACCGAATTCGCGAGGTAATAGCGTCATTTTGGTGGTTGTGGACCGCCTGACCAAAACCATCCACCTGGGGGCCTTACCGGCAGATTTTGACGCCCCACGCACCGCCCATCTCTTCATCGATGTAGTAGTGAAACTCCATGGATTTCCAAAAACAATCATTTCGGACCGGGACAGGGTATTTTTGAGCAAATTTTGGCAGGAACTTTTGAAATGCAGTGGTACCACATTGAAGATGAGCACCGCGTTCCACCCCCAGACGGACGGCCAAACTGAGGTAATGAACCGAGGGGTAGAACAGTATTTGCGTGCCTACACTCAGGAGAAGCCCACTCGATGGACAGCGCTACTGCCATGGGCAGAGTACGCCCTCAATACCCAATTTCATTCTAGCCTGCAAATGACTCCTTTTGAAGCACTATATGGGCGGCCACCACCGTCATTCGTACCATACATTCCGGGCGAGAGCAAGGTTTTGGAGGTGGATAAGGCTTTAACCGAACGTGATCAATTGATTCGACGCCTGCGGATGCATTTGAGGGAGGCGCAACAGAGGATGAGCACCGCCGCAAACCGGCATCGACGTGACATGGAGTTTAGTGTGGGAGACTTGGTTTTGTTGAAGCTACAACCATATCGCCAACACTCGGTGGCCCGACGGAGGACACAGAAGCTTGCACAACGCTATTATGGGCCTTTCCGGGTACTGGAGCGCGTGGGTAACGTGGCATACAAACTGGAGCTGCCGAACGGGTCCCGAATCCACCCAGTTTTTCATGTGGCTCTCCTCCGGCCTTACTATGGTACGACGCAGGTGGGCAGGCCCCAGCCTCTGCCGGACGAATTTCTCCAGGGCCAACCCGTGTCCAAGCCTGTGCGGGTGCATGCAAGCCGCCAGATTTTGCGTCAGGGAAAGCTGGTTCAGCAGTATTTGGTTGAATGGTCCGACGGTACGCGAGAAGATGCAACATGGGAGCCAAGCGAGGTGGTTCGACACTTTTACCCCGACGTACACCTTGAGAACAAGGTGTTTTCTCAAGATGGAGGGAGTGATACGGTGCAACACGAGGACGGGGAGGGCAGCGACGGACGAGCTGAGGATGACCACGAGGCGGAAGTGACAGGGACAATGGGTGAGGAGCCGGGGACGAGCGGAGCGAGATGCCGGCGTGATCGAAAGGTTCCGGCGTGGCATAAGGATTATCTACTCCATTAATTATCTTTATATTATTATTATCTTTTTAATTATTGTAATAGGTTTTTTTTAGGTGAGCGAAAATATAAGCTCCTTCGAGGGTTTCTTTACGGTTCTTTACCTCGTCGCTTTTTTTGAACCGTCAGGTTAGAAAACGTAGTTAACTAGGATTGGGTTTCTATTAGGGTTTCTCTCCTTTAAAAAGAGATTCTCCCCATGCATAATACGTATGAAATATTAACCCAGTTCAACTCTACTTCCTTCTCCTTTGGCGCACGGTTTCTTGCCGGCGAATTCTTTCTTTTCTTCTTCTCTTGGTTTCTGGAGCTTGGAGACGCTCGAAGTCTCCCCAATTCGATACTTTGTCGTATCAGTCACTTTATGTCTGTGTGAGTCTGTGTTGGCTTTGGTGTACACTTGGGTACCCCATGTTGGTGTACCCCTAGCTTAATTCTTCTTCAATTGAGAACCGGAAGTACCGACGCGAGCTGTCACTATTAAAATGCAGAGTAATAAATTACGTAGTAGTTAATTACACCCTTTCTTCACCATTCTTATTTCCAAGTGGTAAACTTAGAGTGTTTGATGGGGGAAAATATTTTTTTGTATAATATTAATTCTAATTATTTATGCTTGGTAACATAAATGATAAGGAGAATACTGTGGTCTATCTTTGTCATTTGATACAAATCATACAGCTATCATACAGCTAAATTTACCACTTGTAGTTGTAATTATAACTGGAAATAATGCTCAAATGCACCATTTATGTACGGAGTAATATTTTGCATGATACGGAGTATTATCTTTTATTTTTGCACAATGCAAATCAATTCTATATTTTCAATATGCCCTGACAAAAAATGTATCCTATTAGTTAATAATATCATGATCTGCACACTTAGTTGGTCAAAATTTGATTAATTTTGCGTAAAGTACAACAAGAGCAACCGAAAAATGACCTGACCTATTTTTGATCCGAAACGCGATCCAAAAATATTGGATTTTGAACAAAAATTTTGTTAACCAAACCCAAAGTCAACCGAACTCGAAATGACCTGCTAAAAGTGGGTCAAACCCGACCGAACTCGAAACCGACCTCACCGACCCGCTAATGTAAAAACTTTTCAAAATTATATACGGAGTACTTTACTAGGAAATATAATGTTATAAAAATAAGGTTATAATTATATATTTTTTCATACTACTCATTTTTAGGGTGTAAATTTTTGTTTTTAGATAAAATTTTAATCATATTGCATAATTATCTTACTTTTTCCAAAAATTATGCATTTTTTCAGTTTTATATTGATTTAAAACTATTAGAATGCAGAGTAATAATTAATAAATTACGGAGTAGTTAATTACGGAGTAGTTATTTTTGCACAATGCAAATCAATTCTATATTTTCAATATGCCCTGACAAAAAATGTATCCTATTAGTTAATAATATCATAATCTGCACACTTAGTTGGTCAAAATTTGATTAATTTTCCGTAAAGTACAATAAGAGCCATCGAAAAATGACCCGACCTATTTTTGATCCGAAACGCGATCCAAAAATATTAGATTTTGAACAAAAATTTTGTTAACCAAACCCAAAGTCAACCGAACTATTTAGTGTGTAAATGTTTATTTTTAGATAAAATTGTAATCATATTGCATAATTATCTTACTTTTTTCCAAAAATTATGCATTTTTTCAGTTTTAATCATATGCATTTTTTCATTTTTTAGATAAAATTTTAATCATATTGCATAATTATCTTACTTTTTTCCAAAAATTATATGCACCTAAAAATTACTTGGTAATTTAAAATAAAATAATATAATTGATTTAATACATAGTGTTTGATATTTTAATTTTATTTAATGCGAAATGTAAGTGTTAACATGACTTTAAAATTTTTAAAAACCAAAATCATAACCCGTTGGGTTGACCTGAACCTGATGATAGTGGGTCATGAACTTACAATTATCAACCCAAACCCAAATTAATTCAAATCTAAAATAACCCAAATTCGAAGTGACCGAACCCAAACCTGACCTGACCGACCGATTAGCCATTAAGCTCTAACCTCTAAGTACAATGCAACCAAAATGGCAAGAAAAGATAGAGAAAGGAGTGGCTAAAAATAATTCTTATTCGTCACAGAAGAGAACTTTATATGTTGACCGATGAAATATTCAAACAATTCAATTGGAGATCGAGCTAATTAATTAGGAACTGAAAGAAGTAGGGTGTATTTTTTGTTAGCTCAAGTGGTTTAGACTCACTCACAATAACGACATTGTCTGATTTGCATTTTATCTTAGCACACTCTTGATCTAGAACCACTTTCTAGTGTATGACTTAGAAACTTTTGGAAATGCCTTTCAATGAGCTTTTTATATTTGAACTAAATAGCACTAAAACTTAAGCCATTTTCTTAAATAGCATTTAAATTATTTTATTCCTTAAATAATGTCCATAATGTCCAGTGATTCCGAATATTTACTTGAACAATGACTAATGCATAATGACTAAAAGTGCTACATTGGGAAGAAAAACATGTGTGTGTGTGTACATATATATATATATATATATATATATATATATATATATATATATATATATATATACACACACACACACACACACACACACATATAGAGTTTGGTTCTGGTGAGAATGCGATCTTAGGAGAGAAATGAGAATAAATCTGTTGCTTTAGATTGTTAGATATAAGGGTCAGGATTGCATCAAAATTAGATGCACCAAAATGGTTTGAAAATGCATCACGTCGGAATGCACCAAAATCTTTTGAAAATGCACTATCTCAAAATTTGAATGCAAGATGCAATCTGAGCCGCACGATGCATCAGATCCAACGGCTAAATTTTATTCTCATTTCCCTCCACAAAGTGCATTCTCACGGGAACCAGCCCCTATACACACACACACACACACACACACACACACACATTACAAATTTAAAACTTAAAACTTAAATTTTTAATTATACACTTAAAATTTAAAAATTCAATTTTAAAATATAAATTTCTAGGTTTTAAATTTAATATTTGATATACCCAGAGTATAATTTTTAATGTTAATAAATTCTTTAGTTTAAAATATAAACTAAAAAGTTTTGTTTTAAAAAATATTAATTTTTACTTTAAAAATTTTAGTTTTTAAATTTTAGAACTTTCAATTTTAAAATAAAAGTTATTCATAATATGTTTTATTTTTATTTTTTTGATTTTTAATTTATAAAATGTAAATTTAATTTATAATTTTTTTTATATTTTATTTTTAATTTTTAATTCTTTTATCATAGACATTAAATTTTTAATATTAAAATTTTAAATTAGAAATTTTAAATTTTAAATTCCAAATGTGAAAGTTTAAATTTAGATTATTAAACTTTTTAATTTTTAATATTCTATAATTTTTTGTTTAAAATATAAATTTTAAATTTATGCTTTTAAAATTTTATTTTTTAATATTAAAATTGAAGTTTATTTTTTTAATAAAAAATTTTTAATAATCCCACCATTTCTTAAAACGGTTCTTGTTTTGACTTTGGGGCAAAATAAAAAAAGTGTAATTTTAGTTGACTTTCCAATTTTGCCCCTGATGTGATGTGTAAAAATAAGATGTGATAGTTTAATTAGTTATTAATGAAAAAATATGATATGATACGTAGAATATGAAAAAGTATGGGTAAAAGTGGTTTTTTAATAGAAAAAGGAAGTGTTTTAAGGAAAAACAAAAAAATGAAAGATGAAGGGTTTTAAGAAACAGAGAGAGTAATTAATTTTTATTTTTAATTGTTAATTGTTCATTATTAATTTTTAAACTTTAGATTCAATTAATAATTTTTTGTTTTTATATTTTATTTTTTATTCTTATATCTTAAACTTTCAATTCTAAATTTTTATTTTTTAAGTTTTTGAAATATTAATTTCTAAATTCTGAATTGTAAATTTATCCGTGAATTTTAAATTTCTATTATTCAAAATTTTAATTTTTACTGTCTTCGTCCCAAAATATTTGTCACATTTTCTTTTTCAACAAACACGGAAACTTTTATTTATTTATACATTTTCATTAATTATTTGATAAAATAAAATATTCTTTACACCTCTTATTTCGAATAATTTTTCATGTAGTTTTTTAATATTTAAATTTTATTTATCATTTTTTACCAATATTTAAATAAAATGAATTGAAAAACTTGTTATTTTGACTCGTTATTTCAAATATGGTAAATATTTAAGGATGGAGGGAGTAATTTTTGGTTTTTAATTTTTAATTTTACTTTTAAATTTTATTTTTATTTTTTTTAATTTTCAACTTCTAATTTTTAATGTTAAATGTTAAGATTTTATTTTATTAGATTAGTGTGTTTGTTTTTCTGTTTAAAACACAAAGCGTGATTTGATTTTGACCCGTAAAATTCAAATTTTGGATTTCCAATTTTTTGCATGTGCTATGAAATTCAAAATGTGGAACTGAAGATTTAAAATTAAAATTCAATTTCAGTTTCATATATTTTTGTAATAGCAAACAATAGAATTGGAATTAAAGCCTTCAATTTTAATTCATAGCTTGAATTTTGTGTATTAAAGAAAGCATAAGAGAGAGAAAGAAAAAAAGACTGAAAATTTGGAGCAAGGAAATAAAATTGAGCAATGCTAGGGGTACACCAAAGGTGTACCCCATTTATCCTCCACCCCTTTCTCCACCACTCAATTTGATTTTATTTTTATTTATTTAATCTGTTTTTAAACTCTTGCCTTTTTTTGTGGTGATGATAGAGGAGGTGTGGGACAAATGAAGTACACATTTGGTGTACCACTAGCATTTTTCAATAAAATTAGTTTATGTCCTTGTGTTTGGATATAATGATGAAGAAAATTATATTTAGTTTACCGCTTATTTATAACTAGAAATATTTGTACTAAATAGCACTAAAACTTAGGGTCATTTAAATACTCCGTAACACTTAAACTATTTTATTCATTATATAGCATTTAATAATGTCCAAAATGAGGAATTATGTCTAGTGATAACGAATATTTACTTGAATAATAATTAAAAGTGCTAGATTAGAAAAAACATATATGATGATATTTAAGAAGAGTTATTGTGTTTTAGTGTAGTAAATTCCCGTTACAACTATCCAACCTTTCCTCCCCTTTTAAAAAGTGTACCCCAAACATCCACAACCCTCTCCTTCAGCTCCCTCACAGTGGTTGTTTTGGTTCCAACCATATATGGGAAATTTCACACGGATCAAGCAAGCGTCGCTTTGATCTCCGAGCCGTCCACAAGAAGATCATAATCCGCGACCCTTTTGTGCACCTCCAGCGGCGTGGGAGGCAATCTCTCATCGAAGACCAGACTCAGACTGAATTTCCAGACGGGAACATCAGTGAACCTCAGGGAGACCTTTTTCTTAAGGTGGAGAATCGTATCTGTGGGCAAGATGTTGTTCACGGTTGCAATGATCTTGTTCCGATCGTCACAGATCTTCAAAGCCCTCTGAATTTCAAAAAAAAAAAACAGTGATCAACAAGAGAGATTAAGCCAAAATAAAAGAACTGTTATAAAATGAGAGAAAAACTACTCAAAGATTATGAGAATAGATATAATATATTTCTGATTTCTTCTCTCTATTAACTCTTCACTCTTCTTCTTATTTTTAATGGTGATTACAATGTAGGGATTAGGCCTCTATTTATAGTGGAGAGCCTTGGTATGGATACAAATACAAGTGGGAAGTACTGTACATAATTGATACTCATCAATGAGTGTCTTAATCTACTATTCTAGAAATTAGTCCTGATTAATTGAATAAATGAACAATCATTAATTTCATAACACTCCCCCTTGAATATTCATTTTTCAATTAATGATGAGTACTTCGTGAAATGGACATAGTTTAGTAACCCATTCTAATTTTATGTACTGCCTCGTTAAAAACCTTGTCAGGAAAAACCCAGTGGGATAAAAACCTGATCAAGGGAAAAAGAGTACAGTTCATAAAATTCTCCCCCTCGTCTTAGCATAATTGACGGAGGCAACGCATGCCAATCTTGTGTACGAGTTCTTCAAATTTCTTCGGGGGTAACGCTTTTGTAAATAAATCAGCGAGATTCTCACTAGACTTGATTTGCTTGATGTCAACTTTTCCATCTTTCTCGAGATCATGTGTTGAGAAGAACTTTGGTGATATATGCTTTGTTCAGTCTCCTTTGATGTAACCTCCTTTCATTTGAGCAATGCATGCAGTATTGTCTTCATATATAGGAGTCGGATGACTAGTAATTGTTTCTATCCCGCACCCACTCTGGATATGTTGGATCATTGATCGCAACCATACACATTCTCTACTTGTTTCGTAGAGAGCTATCAACTCTGCGTGATTTGATGATGTGGCAGTCAAAGTTTGTTTCATCGATCTCCATGATATTGCGGTATCTCCATAAGTAAACACATATCCTGTTTGAGAATTTGCTTTTTGTGGATCAAACAAATATCCTGCATCAGCGTATCCAACAAGAGTGGCCTTGGCATCTTTGCGGTAGAATAAACCAAGGTCGATGGTACCATTGAGATATCGCAAAATGTGTTTAATGCCATTCCAATGCCTCCTAGTCGGGGTCGAGCTGTGTCTGGCTAACAAGTTCACTGAGAATGCAATATCTGGCCGAGTGTTGTTTGCTAGATACATCAAAGCTCCAATAGCACTCAAGTATGGTATTTCTGGACCGAGTATTTCTTCATCATCTTCACGAGGTCGAAACGGGTCATCATGTACATTAAGAGAGCGAACAACCATCGGGGATGTGAGAGGATGTGCTTTATCCATATAAAACCGCTTCAGAACCTTCTTCGTGTAATTTGACTGGTGGATGAATATTCCGTCTTTCAAATGGTCAATTTGAAGACCAAGAAAGAATTTTGTTCTCCAAAGATCTTTCATCTCAAATTCTTTCATGAGATATTTTGCAGTATTTTCTATTTCATCAGAAGTTCCAATGATGTTTAAATCATCAACATATACTGCAATAATGGCAAAGCCTGATTTAGATCTACGGATGAAAACACATGGACTAATTGGATCATTTTTGTATCCTTCTCTGAGCAGATATTCACTGAGACGATTATACCACATTCTACCAGATTGTTTTAGTCCATATAGTGACTTTTCCAATTTTATGGAAAACATCTCTCGAGGTTTTGAACTATACACCTCAGGCATATTTAGCCCTCCAGGAACTTTCATATATATGCCAGTATCGAGAGATCCATATAAATATGTTGTCACTACATCCATTAAACGCATTTGAAGTTTTTCAAATACAGACATGCCTATCAAAAATCTCAACGTAGTTGCATCAACTACTGGGGAATAAGTTTCTTCATAATCTATCCCCGGAATTTGAGAAAAACCTTGGGCAACGAGTCGGGCTTTATATCTCACAATTTCATTTTTCTCATTGCGCTTACGCACAAAAACCCATTTGAAACCAACTGGTTTCACGCCTTTTGGCGTCGGAACTATAGGCCCAAAAACACTCCGTTTTTCAAGTGATTTCAATTCTGTCTGAATTGCTTCGTTCCATTTTGGCCAATCATGTCTACGTCGACATTCATCAACTGAAGTTGGCTCAATGTCATCATTTTCATCCATGATGTTTGTGCCAATGGCATATGCGAATATATCATCAACATGAACATCTTTTCTGTTCCATTGTAATCCCGTAGAAACGTAATTTATTGAAATCTCATAATTATCAACGTTTCTATCTTCATCTGAATTATTCGCATCTTCAAAGATGGTTAAATCCTCATTTGAAACAAATTGTTCATTGATATTATTTTTTATATCAACATGCTCGGTTCGTTCATTTTCTTTCTTTGAAGAATGAACGTCTTTTGTTTCAAGTATTGTCTCTTGTCTTTTAAGTTTTCTTGGTTTTACATCTTTTGAACCAAGTGGTCTGCCACGCTTTTTGCGTATTGAAGACTCATTTGCAAGAGTTTTTTCATTTTTCTCTGAAGGAATTTCAATTCTGGCAGAAGCATTCATAGCTGGAATATGTGACTTTGTCACTTTCTTTGAATCTGTGAATGCGTCAGGTAATTGATTTGCAACATTTTGTAAATGAATTATCTTTTGCACTTCTTGTTCGCATGCATTTGTTCTTGAATCAAGAAAAGATAATCGTGTTGCATTCCATGTAATCTCTTTCGTACATGGGTCCTTTTTCTCATTTTCTCCCCCTAAGGCTGGGAATACTGTCTCATCGAAATGACAGTCAGCAAACCGAGCTGTGAATAAATCACCAGTCATTGGCTCAAGATATTTTCTAATTGAGGGAGAATCAAAGCCAACATAAATTCCCAGCCTTCTTTGAGGACCCATTTTTGTACGATGTGGTGGAGCAATTGGTACATATACGGCACATCCAAATATTTTTATGTGAGAAATATTTGGTTCTTTTCCAGTAACCAATTGCAATGGGGAAAAAATATGATTTGCGCCTTAGCCGAATTAAATTTGCAGCATGCAATACAGCATGGCCCCAAACAGATGCAGGTAAACTGGATTTCATCAATAATGGTCTAGCAATTAATTGTAATCGCTTTATTAAAGACTCGGCAAGACCATTTTGAGTGTGCACATGAGCTACTAGATGCTCCACATCAATCCCAATAGACATGCAATAGTCATTAAATGATTGAGATGTAAATTCTCCTGCATTATCAAGTCGGATTTTCTTTATTGAATAATCCGGAAATTGAGCTCTCAAACGTATTATTTGAGCAAGGAGTTTTGCAAATGCAAAATTTCTTGAAGATAAAAGACTAACATGTGACCAACGTGTTGATGCGTCGATCAACACCATAAAATAACGAAATGGTCCACATGCTGGGGCAATTGGCCCACAAATATCTCCTTGAATTCTTTCTAAAAATGCAAGAGATTCAACTCTAATTTTATTTAGAGATGGCCTGACAATCATCTTTCCAAGAGAGCAGGCAACACATTGAAAATCAATTGATCTTGGAATCCTTATATTTTTCAATGGATGTCCAAGTAAATTTTGAATTATTTTGTGCATCATTACACTGCCAGGATGACCCAAACGGTCATGCCACAAAATGAATGTTTTCTGATCATCTAATTTTTTATTAGAGATAACATTCACTTCAACGGGACTAATGTGAGTATAATATAGCCCCGAGGAATATGCTGGAATCTTTTCACAAAGAATTTTATTGCCAGATTTGGTTGTCGTTAGACACAAGCATTCCTTTTGATTTTCTGTCATGGTTTCAATGTGATAACCATTTTGACGCATATCTTTAAAGCTCAATAAATTTCTTCGGGATTTGCTGGAATATAATGCGTCTTTGATAATTAATTTTGTTCCTTGGGGAAGGATTAAACAAGCTATTCCAGACCCTTCAATGAGCTTCGCAACACCAGAGATTGTATTGACATTAGTTTCCATTAATGTCATTTGAGAAAAATATTCTTTGTTTCTCAAAATGGTGTGCGTTGTGGCACTGTCAATTAGACATTGTTCTTTGCCACTGGAGCCATAAGCAGTTATCTCCATATCTTGAATACAAATAAATATATAAATAAATATAAGTTAAAGATAATTAACACAAATATCATACATTTTATTATCATTATTTTTTTAGAAGAGACATAATAATACAAGCACACATGAAAAATAAAATACAAATTTCCAACATTTATTTAAAAAGTAAACACACCATAACAGAGTAAATGAAAATGTTTAAATAGTAGTAGTTCCACCAAAGGTCACTTCATCACCAATTTCAGCATCATCCATGTAGAAATCGGACACGTCAAATTTGGGCAAAATTGGATTGATATCATCAGCATACGGTTGCCAAAGGATCTATAAAAATCTAATGTCACATAGTAGAATTTCATTTCTAAGAAAGAACATAATAAACAAAAAACAAAAAATATAATTTCCAAAAAATGAGACATACGTGACGCTCCAAAAGCCCATCAAATTGGTCTCTAAAATACCGCACATTTTGTCGTGCGGTACGAGAGTATTCCTTAGACATCCTCCACCTAAAAATAAATATTTCACAATTTCATATTAATAAATTTTAATAAAAAGTTTGGAAGTACTAAAAGATAGAAGAAATAAAAAGACTTGGAACCATGTGGGTCACTCCCAGGTACATAATCATCATGCCGGTGTCGGGGAAGAGAGTGCACATCCGGACAAATAGTTGTGACTCGTGCCCAAGCCCAGAGTTGGAGAAGTAGCATACATCCACATGGACGGGCATTATTCACTCTAAGGGAGGCCCGACATAAACCACTAAATAATCTTGCAAGTACAGCTGAACCCCAACTAAAATTCGCAATCGTGTCAAAATCTCCCAGATATGATACAAAATCTGTAGGTGCAAAGCGGCCAGATGAGTCTGGAAACAAAAGACCAGCCAAATACCCATAGATGACCCGAGCTGTGTATTGCTCCACCTCCCGATTTGTCCATCCAGCATTTGGTTGAACTTGCTGTTCAGGATTTCGTGGAAACAATTCTTTGATCTTAAATTGGTCAGGACGGCCCAGATGTTCATCAAGAGGTGTCCAGTTCAGAGCATGCAAAAAATCATGGTCTCTCTCTTCTACGGTGCGTCTCAACCCAAGAAATGCAAATCCGTTAACGGGGAGACCCAATAGACACTCTACATCCTGTAAAGTGATACCCATCTCTCCAAAAGGGAAATGAAAAGCATGCACCTCCGGTCTCCACCGCTCAATGAGAGCAGTGATTAAACCATGATCAAATCTAATTGGGTGCACACGGTGTACCACATAAAATCCAGCCCTCCGTAAATTTTGGAGAACTCTGGGGTCATGAAAAACAGTAGGGATGCGACTATGATATCTAACTGAAACTAGTTTATTGTCGCAAAAATCCTTAAGTTTTCACACCCGACTAGAACGATGAGTACTCTGTAAATGTAACATGTCATCTATTCTAGGGCCCGCTATCTCTCTCCCCATCTCTCTTTCTCTTTCCATGTCATCCATTTTTGCACTACAAAAATTAAATAATAAAAAGATATTTTTTTATTCTTAATATTAGTGCATACAAAACATATCTATTTCGAAAAAATATATATATTCATGTAAACACTATCTAAAAAAATATATTCATTAAAACACATAATTTAAAACAAAAAATTTTCCTACATTTTTACAAAAAATTCAAAATATTATGGAGCACATAGTTGATAATATTTAAACATAATCTATAATGAAACAAAAATGAAAACTAATAAAAACTTAACATTTATAATCAATATTATTAATATTTTAAAGTTAACTGAAATATAAGTAATAAAAAAATACCTGAGAAATGTTGAATGTAATGGACTAGTGTGAGGATAAGTTAAATTTGAAGAGTGATTAAAGTAGTGGGTGAAGGAGTAGTTTAAATAAAGAAAAATGTGAGTGAATTAAGAAGATGAAGGGGTGAGTGAAGTTAAATGGTTGGGATGGGAGTGGTTGTAATGTGTGGTGGAGTGGAAAAGGTGGGGTGGAAAAGTAGTGGAAAAGGGGGGTTTTAATGAAGGGTGCCGTGGTGGAGTGAAAAAGGTGGGAGTGGACTGTTTCTGCATGTAGCACATGCAAACTGGAAAAAAAAAGGTTTCTCGCATGTAGTACATGCGGTTTCACCCGGGCCAACTTTACTGACAAATCGTCAGTTCTGATTTTTTTTTAATTTTTTTGGGTTTCGCATGTAATATGTGCGATTGTCCTTCTGGGGAATTTAATGTTCCACTTTAGGAAATATATTTTCCTTTTTTCCGTCTGAGGGAAACCACCCCAAGATTTATTGGAGCAGGATTTATTGGAGCAGGATTTATGGGTGCTCCTTCTTGGGCCATGGAGAGTGAATTTTGGAGCAATTACCGATCAGTGTAGAATCTCAATTTGAGATTTCTATCAATGTAAACCGTGTTTGTTGAACACGAAATTCTTTTTCCCAATTAAAGTTGTGTTCGGCGAACACAACTTTGAATCCCTTAATTGAAGTTGTGTTCGGCGAACACAACTTTGAATCCCTTATTTAATTTGTTCTTCAAACATTAATTTTAACACAATCAAATGTATGATGCAATGGTTGAAACTACAAATTATAAAACAAAAAAAAATTAAACATAACATTGCATATTTAAAACAAAACATACACTAAATATTTAAAAACAACATAAACTAATATTTAAAAATAACATACACTAAATATTAAGACGACAACAAAAAAAATAACATAACACTGCATATTTAAAACAAAACATACATTAAATATTTAAAAACAACATAAATTCCCCCTGGAAGCGTTTTTTATCCTTTCGTTGTCCATTTCATCTCATTTCTCCCTGGAAGCGTTTTTGCCTGCGGCGACCGGAACGTGATATTTCTCCTTCAGGCCTTATCGGTGGCAATACTGGATACTCTGCATAATTAAAATCATTTGGAAATATCACCGGTCTAATTTGGCCGGTGTAACACATCTGATATCGTTGCACACTGTACATGTGAGAGACGCAATCATCCGCACGTTGTTTGAAAGAATGGAACAAAGAGTGTACATGCACGCATGGAACACCGTCTCCTTGCCATTGTCCACAAGTACATGACTTATTCTCCAAGTTGACCACAAAGTTGTACATATGCCCTGGGTTAGAGATTGAAGCCCTAGAGACAACGTATTGATGTCCGCCATAATGCATGGCCTGAAAGTTTTGTTTATTTTTTTCCCGGGCTTCAGAGATCTTCAAAATCTTTGGAGTAAACAGAAGATTTTTTCGTTGCTAATCCAAACAAGACCTACGACGTGACTCAAAAGAATCAACGAGTTTTTGGTACGACATCATGATAATAGCACTCACCGGTAACATCCGACAACCTTTTAGCATATTGTTGAAGCTCTCAGAACTGTTCGTGGTAAGTATCCCACATCGACTCCCATTGTCGTACGCTTGCGTCCACAACTGTAGCGGAATCTCAACAAGATATTGATATGCCTGTTCACTTTGACTTTGAATTTCCTGCATACAGTCTTGGAATTCCTGGACACTCGGAGTACTCCTTGCCGACCACATGAGGTCCTTGAGTTTCTTGTTGTGAAACTTTGAATTAAAGTTACTACGTATGTGACGTAGACAGAAACGCTTTACTATGTTTCCTGTTTGAAGCTCTTCCACATCGCGATAGGCGTTCATGATACCGGCATGCCTATCGGAAATAACACAAACTCTTTCCCCAGCTATAACTTTTTGAGCTACCAATCATAGAAACCATGACCAACTATCAGTACTTTCCCCATCAACTACAGCATATGCAAGTGGGAATATCTCGCGGTTTCCATTCAAAGCAACTGCGAGTAAAAGATGACCCTTATACTTGTCGTACAAATGCGTCCCGTCAACGGTCACCACGGGTAAACAGTGCTGCAATCCATTTATAGCCGCTGGAAAAGCCCAAAATGCATACTTAAAATTCACTCCAATTACGGGCTCGGTGTTCAGGTCTGTTGGTGGCGAGGTGCATACAAAATCCACCACGGTTCCCGGATAAGAAGAAACCAAAGCCTGTAGCAAAATTGGGACTTGCTTGTATGAGTTCTTCCAACTTCCGTACAATGTTTCTAAGGCAATAAGCCTCGCGAGCCAACACTTTTTGTACGACACAGGGACCTTGTAAAGTTCAGTCACCTCGTGCCGAATTAACTTTACCTTGTATTCCGGGTCAACACGCAATTTCCCAACAATCATCCGGGCTATGAATTGGCTTGTGATGTTGCGGTCGTCACCTCCGTGAGAGTAATCAGGACGACATGTGTGTCGTTGATGGTAGTTCTTTAATAACCAATGGTCTGATTTCTTCCCTTTCGCCGCTTGTGCACGCCAATAACACCGTGGATTCCCATCACGGTACCAACATCGCAAGCCCAAGAGCGCTCTCGTTTGTACTCAAGGGTCCATACTTTGAGATCCTTTATGCAATCCTTTGTGATTGCATCTTCCAAAGATTCAAAACTTGGAAAAAGCATATTCTCTTGCACTACAACATCGGGTGTGTAGCGTTTGCGACCACTCTTGGCTTCCTTACGTGTTTCTTCAATCCACCTTAATTCGGTTTCATCCCCATCAGAACTGTTATCTTCTGAATCGCTGTCACTTTCTGGGTTGTCTATAGCCTCAACGTGTTGTGCGATTGATACACGGCGTCTGCACATAGCATCTTCGGGTGGACGTGAAGTGCTAGTACCCACTCCGGATTGCTCGGCGGAAATGTATATTTCCAGCAACCCAAAATTCTTTGCTTTTGAAACAAAGACATTCCACATAGTTTCATCCTCGATGCCCATCACAGCGCATGAAGTACCCGCTCCTGTGTTGTACGGGATTTTTCCGGCAATTTTTGTGATTAAGCCGAACCCATCTTGAATCAAATGTATTTGACATTGATTTTTTATGTGTTCCCATTGAAAACGATCATCCACTATCATCGTTTTTTTGAAATTTGTTGTGTAGGAAATATCAACTCCATTGTGGAATACATCCCCACCCCAATAAACATTTAGAATATGTTGCTCTGAATTTGACATTTGTTGCTATAAAATGAGAATTTTTTTTTGCTATTGATTGAAATTCTTCAAAAATAAGATGTGTATTTATAAAAAAAAAATGAAGCTCCTTTGAAACAAAAAAAAGGCGGACTATTTGAATTTCAAATTTCGAATTCTGGCTTATATTGTGTTCGCTGAACACAATGTGCAGAAAAAGTCAATTTCGTGTTCGCTGAACACAATGTGCCAGAAAAGTGGTTCCGACGCAGTGACGCACTTCGTGTTCGCTGAACACAATGTTATTTTTAAAAAAAATCAAAAATTAAATATTTAATTTCTTGTTTTTAAATACTTAAAAACAAAATTACTTTTACTACCATTACAAACGTAATACAAGGGAAATTTTTCTAATCAGAGTCTCTTTCATGCATACGATTGCGCGACGAAGTCCCGCCATATTGATACCCCGCCGTTGAATTGTAATTCAGAAAATCCATCATTCAATTTGAGTCCCCAAATTGTGACCCAAAAAGGTCGTTCTGAGTACCGCCACCGAGAAAAGTGTCCATCTCCTCTGCATGGCTAGAGCTCTCTGAATGTTCTGGCACGATCGGGGGAACGTAATTTGCAATCCTCTCCTGACGCTCGATATTCACTAGGGCTTCCGCCGCAACCTGTTGGATCTCATGTGCTGGCGCGTCTAACACTGAATCCCTCACACGCCGCAATGCATTCACCTAGAGTTAAAATAGATAGAGATTAGTATGTACAAAACTTTTTAAGGGATAAGAATGTCATATGACTTACCGCTATTGCTAATGATCCCGCAGAACCATCCACACCAATCTCTAGGTGGTGTGCTGGGTTGCGTATGAACCGACGACCATAAAAGTAAAACCAATTAATGTAGTTCTCAACACAACCATCTCCAACATAGTTTGGCGGAAGTGGCTCCATTTCATCTTCCACTAAATGGTTAAATCGGTTGTTACGCCACTCATTGTACGTCGGGATAAAAGCCTCTCGCACGGTATTGCGGCCATCTGCCCTATGCAGTTCATGAGAATAAGGGAATGAAAGGTTAGGAATCTGTTGCCACATTCCAAATTGCCGGGCAAATCTCTTTGGCATGTGTGGCTCTATTACTAAGTCAAATATGATGAAGCCTTCGTAAAACCACAGTTAGCGGCCGGCCTGACAATAATCTGGTAATGCCCCTAAATTGTACGGAGTCCAAACAACCTGTACAATACACATAAAATATTAGTTTTTTTAAAATTAAAATTTAAATATTGACTATCTAAATTACATACGTGTCGAAGAAGTGAACCGTCAAATTGGTCTCGGTAGTTACGAACAGAAAATCGAGAAGTGCCATTAAACAACCTCCGAATACGCCACCTGCATAACAAAGTAAACATATTCTAGTGTTCAGCATAACTAATAAATTCACATTAAATTAAAACAAGCGTACCGAGCACCATGTGGCTCATCCTCTCGAAGTGGGCCATGTCGATCATTGTTAACCACGCGCACTTCGGGCCTCACTAGAATGATACGTGACCAAGCCCAAAGCTGTAACAACAAAGCACAACCACAGAATCTAGGCTTGTCGGTTTTTTTAAGTGCAACTTTACACAAGTTGCGATACAAGTTTGCCAAAACTGCCGAACCCCAACTAAATTGTGCAGTAATTTCAGGAGTGCGCAATAAGGGTAGAAACTCAACAGGAACAAATCGACCTGTAGAATTGGGGAACAAGGTACCACCTAAGAGTTGTAATATCACACTAGCTTTGTATCTCTCCGCCTCCCTGTCAGTGTTACCGGGTAGAACCTGTCGCTCATTTTCATTGTCAATATTATTCTCCAATGCAGCTAAATTAAACCCGGCTTGTCCAACATGTTCGCGCATCACCTCGAATCCAATAACTTCACGAAAAAGATCAACATATGTATTCGGATTAACCATTTGAGGAAAAACTACGGGTTCCCCGTCTACTCTTAAACCTATTAAACATTCAACATCCTGTAAAGTGATACCAAGTTCACCAAACGGGAAGTGAAATGCATGCACTTCGGGCCTCCACCTTTCAACGAGGGCCGTAATCAAACTATGGTCTATTTTTATGGGGTGGACCCGATGTACCCCATAAAACCCAGACCTTTTCAAATTTTGCTCAACCCGGTCATCCCTAAATTTTTCTAAAATACGAGAATCGTTCCGACATACTGATACTTTTTTATCCGCGAAAACCTGATCAGACCAAACACGATTGGAATGATGAGTGGCTTGAAGTGTGAGCATATCATCATTCATCGGACCAGCAAGTTGACGCTCTATGTCCTCCATATCTGCATAAAACAATCGTCAAAGAAAAAAATTATTAATAAAACAATATATATATATATATATATATATATATATATATATATATATATATATATATATATATATATATATATATATATCATTTGACTCAAGCATTACATAATAAAAAAAATACCTTTGGTTGTTAGCAAGAGAAAATCGGAAATTTCAAGAATTGGAATGACAAAATATTCAAATTTTTTTGTTATGAAATCGGGATCACTGAACACGGATTATATAATAGGAGAAGTCGGGTTCAGCGAACACAAGTTTGACCAACTTTAATAGGGGTGGCGTGGGGAAGCTGCCATCTTTAATGTTGGGAGTGGCTTGGGGAATCCAACAGCTTTATGGAAGGAGCAGCACGCGTGATAAGCCTTTTTTGCTTTTGAAGCAAGTTGTGTTCGCCGAACACGATTTTAATAATATTTCAAACTCGTGTTCTGTGAACACGATTTCAATTAATATTTCAGAACTTGTGTTCCGCGAACACGATGTCAATTAATATTTCGGAAGTCGCGTTCGCCAAACCCGTGTTTCACTGATAGGAAATACTTTTGAAATTTAGGAATTTGTAAAGTGTTTTTTTCACTGAATGGGAAACCACCCGTGAATTTTGGAGTGATGTGATTGATTGATTAGAGAGAAAGCAGGTGGCGGCTGTAATAATTAAAAAAGGTAATGATTGTGATAGGAAATAATAAAGTGGTGGATGGTTTATATACTCCGTATAAAGGGAGTAACCCTAGCCCTAGGGTTACCTACCAAGACTAGGGTTTGGGGCATTCTTTCTTTCTTCTTCTTATTACCCATTTACCCCCCCCTTACTCGTTTTTTTTACTCCGTAAATGTGAGTATTACTCATCTATCCCTTACTCCAGGTCTCCAGCGCATGGTTTAAAAAATTATCGGCTAAATGTTAAAGTAGATGATTAACAGTGTTATAGCAATTGATTTTTATTCTCACACTCCAATGGGATAATGCATATTTCTATATTTTATTGGTTGTTTTACTTTTCATTTCTCTCTCCTCAAACGTGTTTCCATTTCCTTGATTGCAATTGGGCCCCATTACACTGAATCACCTATTGTATCCCATTATTTTATCAATTTTTTAATAATAGAAGACCAACAGTGAACTTCTATTTATGAAAGAGGAGCAATTCCCTGAATGGGAACTTTTTAGGGAGTAAATTCCTCACCCAAACAATTGCATGTTGTACATGCGGTTTTTTTTCTTTTTTTTTTTTCAGAAATTTTGCATGTCATACATGCTAAAACATCAACATCAAGTTCCTTTTCCAGATGGTACCACGCAAGTGCAAGCTTTTGACAGCTTTTTTTAAAAATTATTTCGCATGTACTACATGCAAATAATATTATATATTTTTAATACAAAATGTCACTTTTTTATTAAATAATATCTCCCCAAATGCATATATGGTTCCTTAAAGATTATATAAATAATATTATATATTTTTATATATATAATTTCTTTACATATCATTAAATATGTATTATTGAAATTTTTGAATATCAACATCAATAATAAATTTAAGAAGAAAATATGATTAAACATTAATTATAATGAACCATTTTTAAGAAAGTACACAACATAAAAAACACATAGAAAAAAAGTACAATTATTTGAACACATAATAAAAAAGTACACTTAAAAAATACTTAAAACATAATTATTAATTTGCCCTACGATCCATCTCTCCCGAATAACGAAGTTGTTGACGACGTCCTCGACGGGGAGTCTCTTCTAAAGGACGTATCGGTGGCAAGACTTTCCAATCACCAACATTCAAATTTTCTGGAAAAATGAACGGTTCAATCCAACCACTGTAACAACTTAAATATCTCTGAACAGAGTATTTGTCTGGAACAAGAGCATCTGCAAGTTGTTGAAAAGAATTATGCACGCCATGAACATGCACACAAGGAATTCCATCTGCAATCCATTGTCCACACGTGCAAATGTTATTAGCCAAATCCACCATATAATTGTACGTAGCACCTGGATCAGAACGAGAAGTATGGCTAACTATATACCGATAGTTACCATAATTTGTAGCTACCCACTTGTGCTTTGTCTTCTCGCGGTGTCGAAGAATTGTTGTGATTTTAGGAGTTGTGTGGAGTTCTTCTGCATCCACTGAACAACAATCTTGTGCCTTTTTTCATCAAACACCACATTCCGACTAAGGATAACTCTATTTTCTGAAGGTGACCAAATTCTATACCCCTTGACTCCATCCCCATAGCCAACAAATACGCCCTTCTTTGCTCTTTGTTCTAGTTTACCCTCACTCACGTGATAATAAACTGTACAACCAAAAGTTCTCAATGTAGAGTAATCTGCAGGTGATTGAGACCATACCTCGAAAGGTGTTTTGCAGTCAATACCGGTGTGAGGTCCACGGTTAATCAGATAACACGCCGTGTTTACTGCTTCTGCCTAAAACTTTCTAGTCAAACCAGCATGAAAGAGCATGCATCTTGCTCTTTCCAGTAGTGTCTGATTCATGCGTTCTGCCACACCATTCTGCTGTGGTGTATCTCTAATGGTGCGGTGTCGAACAATCCCTTCGTTCTTACAGAACTCATTGAACTCAGACGAACAGAATTCCAGACCATTATCAGTTCTCAATCGCTTGATCTTCTTCCCTGTCTGATTCTCTATCAAGCCCTTCCACTGTTTGAACCTCTTGAATGCTTCACTTTTATGCTTCATTATGATTACCCAAGTCATTCTCGAGTAGTCATCAATTATCGACATAAAGAACCTGTGACCTCCAATAGATTCAACACGTGCAGGACCCCAGCAATCCATATGAAGGTAGTCAAGAGTCCCCTTTGTCCGATGTACACCCTTCTTTGGAAACTTGCTACGGTGAAGCTTCCCAAGTACACAATGCTCGCAGAATTCAAGATTCTGCACCTGATGCCCAGAAAGAAGATCACGCTTCGACAGAATTTTCATCCCTCGTTCTCCCATATGACCAAGCCTCATATGCCATAGCTTTGTCATATCCTTCGTTAGAACTTCTGATGATGCAATATCAGCAGAGCCTGTCACGATGGTACCTTTCAGAATATACAAAGTACCACGTTTCAGACCCGTCAGAACCACCTTTGAACCTTTCAAAATATGCATTACTCCACCTTCACCTCTGAAATTGAAACCCTTGCTGTCAAGTGTACTCAGCGATATCAAGTTCTTCATCATCTGTGGAACATGCCTGACATCGTTCAAAGTGCAGAACATCCCATCATGCGTCCTTATTCTGATTGAGCCGATTCCTACCACCTTGCAAACGGCACTGTTGGCCATGGAAACGTTGCCACCATCTACCTGCTCGTAAGTGGTAAAATACTCCCTGTGAGGACAAAGATGGTATGATGCTCCTGAATCAAGAATCCACACATCATTCTGATGTGGCTGATCACCTGCAACCAAAACCAGATCTTCTTCAGACTTTGAATCATCAGCTTCTACCATAGTTGCAGAACCGTGAGCATCCTCTTTCTTGTCCTTTTTCTTTATCTTCTTCTTAGGGCAATCAAACTTCCAATGCCCTGATTCTTTACAGTAGTTGCAGATGTCACCGGGTTTAGGACCTTTTGGACCTTTAAAGTTTGGCTTCTTCTTTCCAAAAACCTTCTGTCCCTTACCCGTAACAGAAAGTCCCGATGCCTGATTTTCTGTTGCTGAATTAGTTGCCTGTTGACGATCTTCTCTCATGTGGAGAGCAGATCGAACATCTTCCAGAGATAGAGTTTCTTTACCAGCAAGAAACGAATCAACAAAATTCTCATACGATTCAGGCAAAGAAACTAGCAGAATTAAAGCAGCATCCTCATCATCTACTTTAACATCAATGTTGCGAAGATCAAGCAAAATTTTACTTAACTTTTCCAGATGATCCCGAAGGGGTGTACCTTCCTGCATGCGTAGTCGAAACAGACGTTGCTTCAAGAGCAAGTTATTGGTTAGAGACTTCGTCATGTACAAGCTCTCCCACTTCATCCAGAGGGCAGCAGCTGTCTCCTGATCAGCGACTTCGATGATAACATCGTCTGACAGGCACAACATGATTGCCGAGTGGGCCTTTTCTTCTAGGGTTTTCCACTCTTCATCAGCGTTCGCCTTATTCACCTTTTCAGTTAGCGGCGCCCACAATCCCTGCTGCTTCAACAACGATCGCATCTTGATCTGCCATAAGCCAAAGCTATTTCTCCCATTGAATTTATCAATCTTCACGTTCAAAGCAGATGACATCTTCGATTGACTCAAGAAACCCTAACAGTGCGGAATTTTAGAAAATCCCTAATCAGAAGAACCAGAGGCTCTGATACCAGTTTCTTGTTTCGGAATAGGGTATTGAGTAATCAAAGAATCAAACAGAAAAAACGACAACAGATTTAACGTGGTTCACCAACGTTGTGTTGGCTAGTCCACGGGGAAGAGGGGGAGCAGTTTTATTTCTGATGGAGAGGCAAAACAGAGTACAACACTTAGGGTTTGTGGTAGCACCCATATAAATAGTGCTTGACTAAACCCTAACATACTTAGGCCCAAAACTACAGAGTTAACAGATAATTAAACAGCCCAATTAGAATGGGGTTCGGACCTCTCAGGATTCGGATTTCTTGACTTCTCCGGAATTCGGATCTCTTAGAATTTGGACTTCTCCGGATTCTGACTTCTCCGGATTTGGAGTTGTGATGGGTCAGATTCAAGGCATTTTAACAATTTTGGTTTAAAAATATTCCATTCAGGGTTTGACATCTTTCCTATTAAGATTTTATAAATTCGGAATTTAGAGTGAAAATTAGACGACAATACAAGTAAAAATCTCGTACCTCAACGACGAAGAAGCTTCTGCATGGTCATCTTCCTCCGCAGTGATGTTGTTCCGCAGACCATAACTTCGAGCGCAGTGATGTTGTGCAAAAAATGCTTCGATTTTAGAGAAGAATTTGAATTTCAAAGGTGGTGGATGATTTGAAAAGTTTGTTGTGAAATTGTGGGTATAGGCAAATGAAAATATTTGGGCTTGGTTCGTAAATGCATTTTAAAGGTTAAGTGGGCCGAGTGTACCTGATTTTACAGCTGGATGTACCTTATACAAACTCTCCAACTACGTAGCACTATGGACCATGCTACACTTACACCAAAAAATATACCCCATTTGTACGCTACAGGTTTGCACAAACATTTCGATGGTTTACACCGACACTAGTGTTGGTGCGTTAATAAAAATTCACACGGACACAAATGTTGGTGCATTTAACAAAAGTTAGTTTTACACCAACACAAAGTGTTGGTGCAAAACTGTGAGGTACAAATTGGGGTACAAACTTTCGGTACAACTAGCACTATCTATTGATCTCGCGTCCTTGGAACTCCCTTCTCCATTTCCTTTTCGAATTTCTTATGCAAAAATTTGTGTGATTTGGAATCCACCCCAGCTCGGTGGAAGAAATGAAGTAGAAGGGTAGAGGAATACTGAGAAAGGGTTTGTTTTTATTTAGATGATGATGCTTATTCAAATGCCAGTTCTTTTCCCGTCCTGCCCTCCTCTAGCTATTTTCCCTCCCCCCGGCGCCGACTTCACCCGCCTCCGCCTCCCGTCTCGGTCACCGGAGCATCGCCCTATTTTGTTCCCTTCGCTGCGGTTCGGCACCGACTCAGTTCTCAAATTCCGGGCCCGTCTTAGGCGGTTTCATCTGCTCTGCTCAAACATGCCTCTCCAAGGCGTGGCAGCTACTTCATTGCATTCCGAGGTATGCAAAGAGGAGATTCAATCCGCATCAGAGCTCGCATTTCTGTTTTTCTTCTTCTTTAGCATTTCAATTTTATTCACATCATTGAACATTGGGGTCAATGAAGGTGTAAGCTAATGGCACTGTAGTGAAGCTTGCAGCTTCAACCTTCCAACATTCTAGGTTGTAGAATCATTTGTTCTAACAATTGAGCTGGATAAATGATTGAGGAAATTGAAATATCCAAGTGGCTTGGCATTTGTTTACTTGCTGGGTTTGGAGTCTTATTTCATTTCGAGCATAATATGCACGTAAGTGCCCTCAAATTTATTGAATGTTTTTTGGTTGCAGAGTATGTTGTTGCACTGTAGAGCATTCTGGGTAAGCAGATCGATAATTGCTTGGAATGTGGATGTTGAGGATGGTGCATGTTACCTTTATGCTAGCAGAAATGCTAACTTATCCGTTACCAATGATGCAATCCGAGGTATGCTGTTCTTCGATGCTGCATCTATCTCATGAAACTGATTGTAACCCCAGTTTTGATGTTTCTTTGCATCACAGGGTTTGATTGTAAAATTAAGCTCAAGGAAGGAGAGGACAGGCTTCCACAATATGTGAGATCCTAAATTCCTAATCCATTTTGAGGCTTGTGGCTAAAACATTTCATCATTAGTCATTATGGATGGATTTTGGCATTAGATCCTTATTATATGAACTTCTAGATTTCAACTATGGAATTTACTCATCTCTTTCCTAAAAGCCCAGGTAACTAAAAAATTTCCCCATATCCAAGATTATAAAACATTCAAAGTCCCTCAACCTTTGGATTGTGAAAATCTACTCAAATGCCAATTGGCTGTTGCTATCTTCACCCGTAAGGAGTAAACTTTATCTCTTTATTTATTTGCATCATCACCTACTGCTTAATGTTTGACAAGTTATACTCGTGTAGCTGATGGTAACTGCAAGAGCGCTACTGGGTTGCAGCTACCTGGAATCATTGACGAACTTTTCTCCTACACTGGTCCACTTGGAGCTGTTTTTTCAAGTGAAGCCATTTCTCTTTACCTCTGGGCACCGACTGCAACAGTACAGGCTATTCACCTTTGTGAATTTTTTTTCAAGTTCCTCACTATGCTTCTATCAGTTCTTTACTTTTTAGCAGTGCTTTACCCCGAATATGGTTGTTCCAATGTAGGTTGTGCGTGCTTTCATTTATAACAACCCATTGAATGGTGATCCTTTTGACATAGTTGAGCTCAAGGAGGCAAATGATGTTTGGACTGCTACACTCCCAAGGCATTGGGAGGGTTATTACTATGCATATGAAGTGTCTGTCTATCATCCTACCACCTCCCAGATTGAGACATCATTAACTTGCGATCCATACTCAAGAGGGTAGTCTGGACTCTTTGTGTACCAACCACACACATACACGCACAGCGTGCACGCACACACACACACACCGGCCATGAAAAGAATTACACAAACCAATAAAAGTAATGAAGCACGTCTTGTGCTACCAATAACCAATATTACCCTCATTAATCGTCATTTATTGTATGCTACAACCAATTAAATTGAAGGACCAGAGGTAGATCGATATAGCAGTATTTTATCAAATTTCTTATGTTATCTATTGCTCTGTGCAGTCTTTCTTGTGATGGAAGGCGAACGTTGTTGGTTGATCTTGATTGTGATGATTTAAAGCCTGAAGGATGGGACAATCTGGGGCACGGGAAACCAGATCTGCTTTCTGTGGCTGACATCAGTATCTACGAACTGCACATAAGAGATTTTAGGTGATTGTAAGGATCATTTAATTAATTATGAAATTCTTTTTTTGAAGTCTTTCAAAAAGTAAAGCACGGCTTGAGTTTTTTCTGAAGGAATTTTCTATTATAAAATTCTTTTAAATTTCTAAACTACGTAGTTAATTATATTATCCGTGGTATCCAAAAAAAGCTAGTTATGAAGTGGTTAGGGACTAATCATAGGCATGAGTTATGAGTTATCCAACTTGACAGTTGTTTTCTCTTTTCCTCCTTCAACACGATCTTCTAAACATATGAGCATTAGTTAGAATACAGCTTTTACTAGCATATCTTACTAAGCTGCACACTTTATCTTAATTGATATTAATGATCTGGAGTAATTGGTTTATCATTCTTCTATATCTAGTGCCAATGACCATACGGTGCATCCTGATTTTTGCGGTGGTTATCTTGCTTTCACCTTGCAGGTAATTTTCCCTTACAAGCTACTCCGTATTTATTTTCAAATATGAAAATGGTTTTCCTGATAGTAGTATATATACCTAACTTATATGTGTATGGGATAAATTTGTGGGATGTATTTTTCTATCTTTCGGTCAACTAATATACAGAGTAATAAGTTATCCATTTTCTTCTGATGACCCATTGTTTATACTCCATGACTTGCAACTGTATTGAAGGATTCAGCTGGTGTCCTTCATCTTAAGAAATTGTCTAGCGCTGGTATCACGCATATCCATCTGCTTCCGACCTTTCATTTTGCTGGTGTTGGTGACGAAAAACATAAATGGAAGCATGCAGGTAATTGAGCAATTTTTATTCTTTCTGGACCTGAATGGGGGCTCTATTTGAATTACGGTGTTTGTTTTGCCTGAATGCCTACATGTGAACTTTTAACAAATAAATCAAACTGATATGGTGCACAAGCACCGCTGTTTTGGGAAAACAATACTTAAACTTTCATGAGTCTTGTAATTGTCGATGCACTTGCTAGTGTCTCTCTAGGCTCTAGATGCAAGTGTGATTCACACTCATTTTTGATGTATCTTTTGGTAGGGATGAGTCCTGAAATGTTCCATTTTTCATGAAGTTCGATATGTATAAATTGGTTAGCAAAATTCCATTTTTCATTTGTGTACTTGTTTAGTTGCTTTGGTTTTTTAAAATTGAAATCTTTTGTTTCACCACATTTTGTGTGAAACCCATTAACAGATACTGCAAAGCTGAAATCATTGCCACCAGATTCTGATGAACAACAAGCTCTTATCTCAACCATCCAAAATGAAGATGGGTATAATTGGGGGTAAGCCATTGATCTGCAATCTGCTTATGATATAATTTTTTTTAATCATTACTGATGGCTAAATTTTGAACTATTTTCTGTTCTATGTCTAAGAAAGATATAACCCTGTTCTCTGGGGTGTGCCAAAGGGAAGCTATGCTAGTGACCCAAATGGCTCATGTCGCATCATTGAGTTCCGCAAGATGGTGCAGGTAAATGAGTAAATCTTGATGAAAAAATCATCTAAAATTAGTTATTATCACAAGATTGTGGAAAAAACATATTGGCAAAGTTTTACAGCAGATATCCTTCAAGTGGCAACCTTTTTTTTGTCAAAGTGGCAACCTTCGTATAAAGGCGTAAGAAGATAAAGTTCAAAAAACCACATCTTCATGTGATAAAAATGAAAAAAATTTGAACCGTCAATGAGTTGAGATAGATGCTATAGGCGTGACTCATTACAAGATTTATATTTGTAAAATTATTATAAAAATCACAACATGATCGGACGGATAAAAAAGATATGTAATGAGATAATTTCTTTGCATTAAACTTTCTATTTACTACATAGTATTTACACATTTTTATTTTCAGGCACTTAACCACATTGGCCTCCGTGTTGTACTTGATGTTGTTTACAATCATTTGCATGCAAGTGGCCATTGTGATGAAAACTCTGTTCTGGACAAGGTGCATACTTCAATGTGTAGATTTTCCCTTTTCATCCTTCCTCTGTGTTTGAATTTAAAAGATGTTTTAGTAAACCGTGTTGTTTAAATGTGCTCAAAAAATTCATCCGCTTGTACTTTTTTTACTCTAAGTTGCTCAATATCCGCAGATTGTTCCAGGTTATTATCTGAGAAGGAACAGTGATGGCCGTATTGAGAACAGCACCTGTGTAAACAACACTGCCAGTGAGCATTTCATGGTTGAACGTTTAATTCTTGATGATCTTATGTGCTGGGCTGTTCAGTATAAGGTGATACTTGTCTTCTGATTGACTTGAAACCATTATATAAGTTGCTCCTCCAGAAACTATCAACAGTAGGATGCTTGACAAGTTTGGTAATTCATTTGAGTTAACATTTTTATGGAAGTTTTTTGAATTTGTGGGTAACCTTTTAAGATAATGATATGTACTCTACTAGTCTATTGAAGATCCATAGGTATATTAAGTATTCTCGCCAACCTAAATTTCTGGGGGAGGGACTAGGGAGGAAATGTGTGAGAGTGAGAGTGTGAGCGTGTGTGACTGTTGCATTAGTCTCTTGCATTTACTTCCATTGTCGGTCTTTCAACTCCGTCCATTGCCAATGGAGCTAAAAGAGTAATTATTGACATTCTTTTAGTTTTGGGCACCAAATGCACTAAATTAAAATAGAACATTAAACTTCCCTTGCATCTTACTTTTTGTGAAGTTTTAGGCAGTAAATGCAGTAATGCATCTAGGGTCTAACAGAAACAACCTCTCTGTTTTCGTAGGGGTTGTTGTCTGTCTTTCAAGTTTCAACTCATGTCATGCTTTCACTAGACTTATGACCAATTTTTTTATCAGAGACCGTTGTTATTTATTGCAGCATTCTGCTAGCTTTAAGTACTAATTCATTTGTAATGATGTTTACTGGTCAGGTTGATGGATTTCGGTTTGATCTTATGGGTCATTTAATGAAAAAAACTATGGTATGCAATTTTCTTATTTCCTTTTTTGTGAAAGTGTTAGCCATTAATATTTGTAAATACAGTACTCCCTCTGTCCCAAATCAAACTTTCCGTTTTCTTTTTCACAGAGATCAAGAAAAAGTGAAACTGTGACGATAGAAGTGTTAAGAAATGCTTAAAAATTCTGCTGGAAGCGACAATAGTTTATAATCCTTCCCAACTGTTTCTATTAATTTTCTACCTTGTTAAGCCTCAAGGAAGTTTAATGTCTACGTGATTACTTGTTTTTACTTCTCCTTGAAACATTTTAATAATACAATTTACTAAACTGGCCTTTACCGTTAACTATTTAACTAAAACCTTGCAATGACTAAGGATTTGCTTTGCCCAAATAATTTGAATGCAATTTACTTCTCTGACATACTGCAAACGTTTGGTTTTTTTATGTGGGTTGCAGGTGAATGCAAAGACACTGCTCCATAGCTTAACTATGGAGAAGAGTGGAGTAGATGGATCAAAAATTTTCTTGTAAAGATTATCGCTTTTATAGCAGTACCTTCATTTTTGTTGCATTCTTGTTTAGCTTTTGCTTTTCAAATATGTGATAGTATCAAATACTCCTCCGTCCTTAGAAGAGTCTCATTCGTCCCAAAAAATGAATCCTACTTGAGCAAAAAAGTTATTTGTCATTATATCAAATGCTTTTCAATAATAATATGAAGTATCCCAAACAAGTAAAATGTATTGAATTTCTATTTAAACCAACAAATAAGTTAAAAATATAGCCAGAGGTGATGATTTCCAAAAGTTTTGCCTTATTAAAATTGAAAAATTATACCTTGGTGAAACAAGGCCTTTTTTATGGGACAGAGGGAGTAACAATTATGACTATCATGGGATGATATCTGTCTTAAATTTTAACATGCAATTTTATTTCCCTTATTTAACATTGCATTGATCTAATATGATCTTTTAGATATGGTGAAGGGTGGGACTTTGGTGAAGTTGCAAGTAATGGGCGTGGCATAAATGCATCACAGTTTAACCTTTATGGAACTGGAATCGGGAGGTGATACTTATAGTCCTGTTTGGCTATGTTTTTTTCTTTTTCCCTGCAAAAAAAACTGCATATGGTATTTCTATTTAGGCAAGTAAATGGAAGTACCCAATTGATTATCTAAGGATCAAGTTTTGATGGAGGGAAGGGGTTGGAAATTAAAACCTATTCCCTTTGTCTCACTATTTTTTGGGACATGGGGGAGTGGCACGGGTATTAAGAAAGTTAAGTTTGTGTGGTTGATATTAATGTTAAAAAGTACTCCGTAAGATATAGTAAGAGTGATTGTGAACCACACAAATATGACTAAATATGGAATGGAATAAAAATAGTGGGACGGACAAAAAAAGGTAAAATGTGAGAAAAACAGTGGGAGGGAGGGAGTATATCATTATATCTTAGTCATTCTATAAAAATTGGAGGGAGTATATCATTATATCTTAGTCATTCTATGCCCCTTGTACCAAGTCCCTTTTCTAGTGCATGCTAATCCACATAATCTTTGGGTTTAAAGAGATTGAAACTTGTTTAGGAGCATTCTTACTTTATAAATTACATGTTAAGCTTGGGTATTGACTTGTGCTTTTTATAATGAAGGACAGCTGTCTGAGTATATGATTCTGACCCTTATTAAATGTTTAACAGCTTCAATGATCGGATTCGGGATGCATTACTTGGTGGATCCCCATTTGGTCACCCTTTGCAACAAGGTTTTGCTTCTGGCCTGTTTGTAGAGGTAATATATTTTAGACGCCTTCAATGATATGTGTACAAAAAAAATATTGATTTAAATTTTAATGCACCTTACTCACAATCACTTCCAGCCCAATGACCATGATCTTGGTGGTGGTGATGCTGCTGAGCATACCCTTGCTGTACTAAAGGACCACATTCAGGTGTCTTAGTGTTTATTATCAATAACATCCCGAATGTTTCCAATATATTTATATGATGTTTAGACGTTCATCAATTCCTGATGTCTTGGTATTCTTGGATGACAAGTTTCAAATCTTGAAATCTTACAATTTTTCTTGATCTTTCAAACTTTAATTATACTAACTACTTTATTTCAGCTTGGAATGGCTGGGAACTTAAAGGATTTTGTGCTAGTAAACCATGATGGGGAAGAGGTATTCATTCATGGAGTGCTCAAATTTGTCTATATTTGTTACATGTTGTTAGGGTATCTAAGAATACTGAATAGCAAACCACAACCAAACAAGAACACACACAACAGAAATCAAAACGGAGAAAAACGGAACACAAGATTTATAGTGGTTTGGTCGGCTGACCTAATCCACTTTGCAACTAGGGTTTTTATTATTCAAGTGCTCACCGAATTACAAGTACATTCTCCAGAAAGTGAAAAATTGTGTTCTTCACTTGTGGAACATAATTATTTCTCCTTTAGAACTATCCACAGGAAGCTAATCTTCCTTGACTGTGTTAGGTGAGAAATCATTTCAATAGAGTAACAATCCTTCAATTGGTTTTGACGATAAAAGTTCATCCCAATGGAGGCAAGAGTACTCTATAGTTGTGTCTTTATTGACCTCAAAAGATATCATTTCGCTCTTTCATTTTTTCTGACAAAGAACTTTTCAATCTAAGACTTTTAGTCTCGTGATAGGGAATTTCCTACTGAAGTAGGTAACAGTATTTCATGTAATGGAGCCAATATTAATGTCAGGTTATGTTTTTTCCTTTTTGTGCAGGCTAAAGGATCTGAGATTCTAACTCACGATGGAAAGCCCATCGCCTATGCTTCTTGCCCAATTGAAACTGTAAGATATTTTGCTGTGATATCAGCCCATGTTATTTTGTATTGTACAAAAAGAATATAGAGCTCTTTCCACCCAACTCCATTTGCGCACTGAAGATGATTAATTTTCTTAATTACTTCTGCTATATCATCAGAGTCTTGTTAGACTTTATGATGTTTTATTCAATAACTATTCACCTTGGACATTTTTGTTCACTGCAGATAAATTATGTGTCTGCCCATGACAATGAGACTCTTTTTGACATTCTAAGCTTGAAGGTAGTTAACAGAGACTTTTTGGGCTATCCTTGTAATTTTCTTTTTTTCTTAACTTCACTTATATTATTTCCATTGGCTGTACAGACATCCATGCATATTTCTGTAGAGGAGAGATGCAGGATGAACCATCTAGCAACCAGTGTGATAGCCCTTTCGCAGGTTCGATTTTCTCTGTTCATGCTATTTTTATATACTCTGCCTTGTTTCTTCTTTGAATGTTTCCAACACCAACACCACTTATTCTATTGCCAGTAGCTGTAGACACTTCCATGCATATTTCTGAACAGGAGAAAAGTGGAGAAAATGACAGATTTTTATTCTTCTACCCGGTATTTTAAAAACATCGAATTGCACTACTTAAGTAAACGTATACTTATTTCTTCCACAGGGCATACCTTTCTTCCACTCTGGCGATGAGATTCTGCGATCAAAATCACTTGATCGTGACTCTTACAACTCCGGTGATTGGTTTAATAGGTCATAACTGATTTTCTCCATCACACTTTTGTATTTGTGGTATCTAACCTTTAAAATGATGTTTTTTTTGTTATTCTGCTAACCTGTTATGATCACTTATATTTTCTAGTTATTGAAAAAGCCTTTGTTGTAACATTTCAGGCTAGACTTCAACTACAATTCTAACAACTGGGGTGTTGGTCTACCCCCAAAAGAGAAAAATGAGCAGAACTGGCCACTGTTAGTTTGTTTTGTAAAAGTTCTTATGCAAAATGTTTTTTTTCTTGAGATTCCGTCTTTAAAATCTATTTTACTTGATGTTCATTTCATCTCTGTTTTTAATCCAGAATGAAATCTAGATTGGCCAATCCTTCTTTCAAGCCTCAAAAGAGTCATATCATTGCTGCGCTGGAAAACTTCTGTAATCTTTTACAAATCAGATACTCCTCTCCGCTTTTTCGCCTGAGGACAGCAAATGCTATTCAGGTGAGATGCATCCATGCATCTGTTAGGTAATACAGTTATATGTTTTTACCATGATCTTAGAGATGAACATCCCATTTGGTAAGATCTGAATTGGTTAAAGTCATTGAACTTACTGAATATGCTCAAGTCATGGTGGAATTGGCAGAATTATCTAAGAAAAACTGTAGTTCCAAGTTACTTTTAAATCAATTAAATAAAAATAATATTTTGTATTTGAAAATGGGGGTTTAGATGTCATTTTCTTTACCTGTGCACTAGTTTCATCATCTTCCAATTCAACCAACAGTTTGGTGAAAGCCAATCGGGTTGGTAGGTTAAAAAAAGGGTTTACTGAACGAGCTCAAAATCTATTTTTGAGATATTTATGCTTTATTATTTTTATAAGCCATCAACATTGACTTGCAATTTAACATATGGTTCTCAGGAAAGAGTGCGGTTTCATAATGTTGGTCCATCATGGACTCCAGGTGTCATAGTAATGAGCCTTGAGGATGGATATGAAGGATTTCCAGGGCTTACTCAACTCGATCCCACGTGTGTAAAATAATCACTTCCGTTTCTTCTCTTCTACTTTGCTGAATTACTGCTGAACAGTGCCAATGCTTGCAACAGATACTCATATATAGTCGTCCTCGTCAACGCGTGCCCAGTGAAAGTCTCATGTACTATCCCTGCCTTGTCCTCTAAGTCTCTTCGGCTGCATCCCATACAGGTATTGCTGTATTATCATTCCTCTCTGATTTGTGGTTTGAACATTCCGTGTTCTGAAATCTGCATGTACATGAAAAATTATTTTAACCTTTATTGACACTTGTGTAAAATTGTGAGATTCTGATCCAAAACCATTTAGCAATGAGAGAAGTAACTCATATTTTTATATATTAGTCTTTTTTTAGTCTGGGTGTACGACATGAGACTATCCTCAGCATTCTATCAAGTGCAACTTGAGTTTTTCACTTTTTTGTCTCAAGTTATTACTTCTGTGAAAAGACCTTAGCTTTGTTTATCATATAAACCTTGGCTCTGATACCACGCAGAATTACAAGATTTCAGCCTAAAACCAACTAGCATGAGTACGGGCTTCTTCTCTTCACCTGATTTGAATGATTCTGATCTGATTGGAATAAGTTCTGATCTCGTCTGATTTGATCTGAATCTAATTATATTTAAAGTTGTTTCTAATCATCTGGTCTGATCTGAACTGATTCTAATAAGAATGAGTTGAAAAGAACATGCTCTAACTCATATTCTTATACGGAGTATATTAGTCTTTGAATATCAACAAACAATTCCATAGCAGGTGTTGTGTTTTTAAGATGTGAATCCTTATTCATTTACAGATGAGCTCAAATGATGCAATGGTAAAGAAGTCAACATATGATCCTTCCTCTGGCTGCTTCACAGTGCCAGCCAGGACGACATCCGTTTTTGTTCAACCCCGATCCGGATAGCAACTCAGATCTAACTCAGAACTGTACAAGATCGCTGAACTACATTCAACTTCTGTTGTAACAAAATATGTGACAAAATATTGCATGCAACATTTAATTAGTGTACAAGATTAGTGGATGTTTGGAAATGAGTCTTCACATGGTTAGTGACGAATAACTTGCTTTTATATTCTTGGAATTGTATGGCGTTTGTGGAACATATAATGAGTCTCTTTGGGAATAACATTAGAGATTAGCATAAGCGTTTTGAAAAGACTATCTACAGGCAACGTTTAGTGTTAGCATTTTTAAATTAATCTGCACCGTGAAAATTATCTAAAATGTTAACACTAATCTCAAACAAGCCCAATGTGTATGAGTTTATTTTGGATGTAGAATAAGGGGGTGTTTGTTTTTTCTGCAAGAAAAGGTCTGCAGTCTGCGGACCACTAGTGTAGACATCTGCAGGAGAAGTGGTGGACCGAAGGTCTGCGGTCTGCAAGAAGAAGACTGTTTGTTTTTTAATGTCTGTAGATTGCTATATAAATTAATGGTAGTAGTGTACGGTGGTGATGTATGGACGATTGTGGTGGTGGTGGTGGGTGGTGGTGAAGGGTGGTGGTGGACGTTGATGGCGGTGGTGGTGGACGGTGGTGGTGGGTGGTGGTGAAGGGTGGTGGTGGACGTTGATGGCGGTGGTGGTGGACGGTGGTGGTGGATGGTGGTGGACGACGATGGTGATGGACGGTGATGGTGGACGGTGGTAGTGGTGGACGGTGGCGGTGGACAGTTGTGGTGGTGAAGAGAAGTAGAAAAAAGGAGAAGATGTCAGAAAGACCTTTTTGAGTGAAATCTCTTCCAAAAAACAAACAATCTGTAGAGCCCATCATCTGCGCGCGTCTGCGCGGTGCAGACAAAAGACGCCAGAAGGTCTTCTGGCAGAAAAACAAACACCCCCTAAATATATCCAAAGCTTTTTGAAGGAAGTAAGGAACATTTGTTAGGGGGTGTTTGTTTTTCTGCTAGAAGACCTTCTGGCGTCTTTTGTCTGCGCCGCGCAGACGCGCGCAGACGATGGACTCTGCAGATTGTTTGTTTTTTGGAAGACATTTCACTCAAAAAGGTCTTCCTGGCATCTTCTTGGAGAAGACATTAACCAATGTCTTCTAACATCTTCTAACATCTTCTCCTTTTTTTCTACTTCTCTTCACCACCAAAATCGTCCACCGCCACCGTCCACCACTACCACCGTCCACCATCACCGTCACCGTCCATCACCATCGTCGTCCACCACCGCCACCACCATCTACCGCCACCACCACCACCGTCCACCACCACCTCCGTCAACGTCCACCACCACCCTCCACCACCACCACAATCGTCCATACACCACCACCATACACTACCACCATTAATTTATATAGCAGTCCACAGACATTAAAAAAACAAACAGTCTTCTTCTTGCAGACCGCAGACCTTCGGTCCACCACTTCTCCTGCAGATGTCTACAGTAGTGGTCCGCAGACCGCAAACCTTTTCCTGCAGAAAAAACAAACACCCCCTTAATAAATGTCACTTTATTACATGAAGTTATCATGTAAATTGGAAGGTAACAAATGACTCCCGTTCTGGTTTGCTGGTTTTGGGTTGCGAAAATAAGATTGGACAAAGACTTTAGAAACTGAATGAAATCATCGAAAAAATAGGAAAATAAAACTCCATAATAATAATAATAATAATATGAAAAATACACGATATTGTATGAAGGAATTGTATATAGTTTTTAAAAATAAAAAAACAAGTAGAAAATAAAATAAAATTTTAGAGCTTTGCTTAAGAATGATGAATCCCAACCTCGAGTCTCTTAGGCCCAGTCCAGTTAGATTCCACGTGAGTAGGATTTGAGAGGGTGTGTGTATGCCGCAGACTCAACCACTGATATCTATTTATCATGATAATAATTAAAGATAAGTGAAAGCAAAAACAGATGCATATCTCACCTTATTAGGAGCTTTGTTTTCCTTTCACCATCGTGCTTATCATCAACCGTCAATGCCAAATCGGGAACGCCGCCCTACTTATATCAATGCTTCTGTCTTCGTCTTCTGCAAATTCTTCTGTTCTCCTTTCCAATTCGTCTTCGTCTTTGAGATGCATAAAATTTCTATTTTCCTTTCCAATTCCTGCCAAATTCACTCAATATACTGTTGAACATACTGAAACAATGCTCTAATTTTTCTTTTACATAGAACAGATCGAATAACATGAATTGGCTTTTTTAGAGTACAATAATGTGTACAATTATTTCCTAGTGAAAATTGACTTATTTGTCTAACTTCCGATCAACGTAGTACCTATTTGGTATACATAATTCAAATTATGAAATTGAAAATGAGGACTTCAATTATAATTTTGGTGTTTAGTAGCATAAAAATTATGTAGATTTAGAATTGATAATGCTAAAACTGGATTGAAATTTGACAGAATGAAATTCTATGGAATTAAATCACATGAATTTTGTCAATTCCTATCACACATTCGATAAGTAAGAAAATTCTCCCTAAACAAAAACAAACATGAAAATGTGTTACTCCCGCTAAGTTACGGAGTACAACAAACGATTAGAAACAATTAGGAAGCATAATCCCGCTGGTAGGCTCATTCCCTCCCGTCCAGATCGATCTAATCCAACGCCAAAAGAAAGAGAAGCCCGATTGAGAGCAGCGATGTTTCAGTCCATTTCTAATTCTGATTTCTTTTGGAAGTCTTGCGACTAGTATCAGGCAACACGGTTAGAGCACAACAACATTTGCTTTCTTCTTAAAATCCTTACTTCTTCATCTCAAATTCCAAGTGTTATTATGATTTAGGGTTATAATAAATAGATATAAAAGTTTTATTTAAAAAAAACTAGGGTTATTGAGATTTAGGGTTGAAATCTTAAGATCTTAAATAAACTTAGGTTATTTTGATGATAGTTTGTAATAATTTTATATATATAGTTTGTATATTGTTATTCACCATTTATAATTTAATGATCTTACAGAAAATTAAATACATAGTTGATTGTGACTTATATTTTAATTCTCATGGAGTATTATTATATTAAGATTTAAATCCTTAATCAAGCAGTAAAATCACAGCTAAAAGAAAAAAAAAGTTATAAGTTGAACTCTTTGGCTTCTAATTGCTGGTGTTGCCCCTTTGTTTTTGGAATCTGCTTTCTCACTGTTTTTTTTTCAAAATGAGGAAGATGTTTTTGCTTTTGTTTATCTTTCAAACAAATTGGGTTTCCTGATAATTTTTATGGGTATTGTGTGATTTGTAGTGATTGATAATCACTCCCTCTCTCCCAAAATAAGATTTTTCACATTGGAACCATGAATCATCACGATTACTAAGAAAGGTGAAATTATATAAACAAAGAAATATAACAAAACACACAATTTCTTCTTTAAGAAGAAAAAGAAACCTTATTTTGGGACAAATCAAAGAAAGAAAAGTGGATCATTTTTACGGGACCAAGGGAGCATTAGTTTGTTGTTTGTTAGTCACTTAGTTCTTACCGTGAATTTAGAATTACAATTCGTTTTTAGCAAGAATTATCTAGAAATGGAAAGTAGGTGTAAAGAGAAAAAGAAAATTGAAGAGGAGTTAGCTCAATTGAAAACCAGGCACTTCGTAAATATTTCATAAGTAAACAAAAGAAGTCTTTGTAAAGAGGGGCCGAGTTTAAGTTTTAGCTCAGGTATTCTAAAGTATAGGAGATGGTTCTGGTAATATTCCCCAACCTAGCTTTACTTCCTCCGTACAAGAAAAAGAGCTTAATATTCGACATTTGTGACAGTGACAAATGTTTTTTCAGATTAGTCACAGGATGTCATGAAAAGTTCACTAGACTTTTTTGGAGAGGTGGATGTTAGATTTGTTTAACAAATGTGCCCCCGATGATGCTTTGTTTTGGATCCACCAATGGTGGTGGGACCATTATTACTAGGACACCAAATTTCTGTGCTCATGCATTGCCCTTTATTTTCTGAAATTCTGGTGTATTTAAATGCAGACATTCTGATTTATCAATTCTGAACATAACATGCAATGGACAGCTTTGAATTTTCGTATGTTTAAATGTTTCACTTGAAGCTGTATATGGTCACTTTTGACTAGCAATGTTTATGCAACTGTTTTTTTTCTATGGGCTGCCAATCATTTTGTCTAGCAAATTTGTCAATCTTACCTCTATGAAATTAATCAATATATACTAGGTTTCGGTTTGCTCATATGTGTATTAGACAACCCAACTAGGCGATCTTGTGATCTCCTTCAACTTTTTTTCTTTGTTCCGATTCGAATTGTTCTAGCTACCCTGTCGTGTAAAATTGCTCAATCTTGTGATCTCAAGTGCAATTTTAACAATGGTTTTGATTATTGTAGTAGAGTTGTTTGAAACTTTAGAAATCATATGTGCTCGTTGGTTTAGTACTTGTTTAATAAAGTGTGTTGTGAAAGAGTAGTTGGAAGTCGGAAGATAGGGTCCTTATTAGGGGTGTTCATGTTTAGGTCTGGACCTGAAAAACCGACCGAACCCAGACCGAAATGATATCGGGTCGGTCTTCAGTCCAGATTATTTCTGATTTTGGGTTTCGGTCCGATCCGGTCTATACCCGAATACCAATCGGTTTGGACCGAGAGACAGAGAAACCTATTACTCCGTAATCTAATTTGTAATGCGTCAAGCACTCAGCCAGTCAACCACTCAACCCTATCCTATTTTCTTCGCCTCACAGCCACAAATCGCCGTCTCCCTCACCTCTCCGTCTCCTTTATTGCCGTCGCCCTCTCTGCCATCTCCACATGAATCGTTGTCGCCTTCTCTGCCATCTGCCCCCCTCACAGACAGACTGAATCGTCGTCTCCCTCACCACTGTGTCTCACTCATCGCGAAAATCACCGTGTCCATCTCAGGTGCAAGTCGTCGTCTCCCTCTCCGTCGTTTGTCATCCCCTGAATCTCCACCTTCTCAGTCATCAGTCAGTCCACTATCGTCTCTCTCTCACTCTTCGGATTCAAACAGTGGCGCAACGCGCAGGTAATTTTCAATTTACTTATGACTAGGCACTTGGCTGCCGCCTGGCTAGGCACTTGGCTCCCCATTCATGTTTGTTTTTGTTTAGGGAGCCTCCACTCTAATGAGAACTTTCTCACTTCATTGGAAATCGAATTTGTGATCTTTTATTTAGGGTCAGTTTAGTATACGGAATTGACGGAATTGGAATTGAATCCCATGGGATTCAATTCCATAGAATTGAATTCTGCCAATTCTAATCCATTTTTTGCACTATCAATTCCAAATCTACATAATTTTTGTGCTACCAAACACCAGAATTAGAATTGAAGTGCTCAATTCCAATTCTATAATTTGAATTTTGTATACCAAACAGGGCCTTAGGGTACTACGTTGATCGGAAGTTAGGGAAATAGGTCAATTTTCACTAGGAAATAATTGTTTAGGGAAATAAGAATTATAACGAAACACATGGTCAATTCAATTCCAAATCATAATAACACTTGGAATTTGAGATGAAGAAGTAAGGATTTTAAGAAGAAAGCATAAATGCTGTTGTGCTCTAACCGTGTTGCCTGCTACTAGTCGGCAAGACTGCCAAAAGAAATCAGAAATCAGAAATGGACTGAAACATCGCTGCTCTCAATCAGGCTTCTCTTTCTTTTGGCGTCGGATGGCTATGGAGAAGTTGGGTATTACAGAGAGAGGATCGCCATCTTCATCAGTTTGATCGACCGATCTGGACGGGAGGGAGTGAGCCAGCCAGCGGGATTATGCTTCCTAATGGTTTCTAATCGTTTGTTGTAACTTGTAACACATTTTCATGTTTGTTTTTGTTTAGGGAGCCTCCACTCTAATGAGAACTTTCTCACTTCATTGGAAATCAAATTTGTGATCTTTTATTTAGGGTCAGTTTAGTATACGGAATTGACGGAATTGGAATTGAATCCCATGGGATTCAATTCCATAGAACCAATGAGAACTAAACTGACCCTAAATAAAAGATCACAAATTCGATTTCCAATGAAGTGAGAAAGTTCTCATTAGAGTGGAGGCTCCCTAAACAAAAACAAACATGAAAATGTGTTACAAGTTACAACAAACGATTAGAAACAATTAGGAAGCATAATCCCGCTGGCTGGCTCACTCCCTCCCGTCCAGATCGATCGATCAAACTGATGAAGATGGCGATCCTCTCTCTGTAATACCCAACTTCTCCATAGCCATCCGACGCCAAAAGAAAGAGAAGCCTGATTGAGAGCAGCGATGTTTCAATCCATTTCTGATTTCTGATTTCTTTTGGCAGTCTTGCCGACTAGTAGCAGGCAACACGGTTAGAGCACAACAGCATTTATGTTTTCTTCTTAAAATCCTTACTTCTTCATCTCAAATTCCAAGTGTTATTATGATTTAGGGTTATAATAAATAGATATAAAAGTTTTATTTTTTTTAAAAAACTAGGGTTATTGAGATTTAGGGTTGAAATCTTAAGATCTTAAATAAACTTGGGTTATTGTGATGATAGTTTGTAATAATTTTATATATAAAATTTTTATATTGTTATTCACCATTTATAATTTTATGATCTTACAGAAAATTAAATACATAGTTGATTGTGACTTATATTTTATTTCTCGCGGAGTATTATTATATTAAGATTTAAATCCTTAATCAAGCAGTAAAATCACTGCTAAAAAAAAAGTTATAAGTTGAACTCTCTGGCTTCTAATTGCTGGTGTTCCCTTTGTTTTTGGAATTCGCTTTCTCACTTTTTTTCAAAATGAGGAAGATGTTCTTGCTTTTGTTTATCTTTTAAACAAATTGGGTTTCCGGATAACTTTTTATGGGTATTCTGTGATTTGTAGTGATTGGTAATCACTCCTCTCCCAAAATAAGATTTTTCGCATTGGAACCATGAATCATCGCGATTACTAAGAAAGGTGAAATTATATAAATAAAGAAATATAATGAAACACACAATTTCTTCTTTAGGAAGAAAATGAAACCTTATTTAAGGACAAATCAAAGAAAGAAAAGTAAATCATTTTTACGGGACCAAGGGAGCATTAGTTCATTGTTTGTTAGTCACTTAGTTCTTACCGTGAATTTAGAATTACAATTCCTTTTTAGCAAGAATTATCTAGAAATGGAAAGTAGGTGTAAAGAGAAAAAAATTGAAGAGTTAGCTCAATTGAAAACCGAGCACTTTGTAAATATTTCATAAGTTAAGAAATGAAGTCTTTGTATAGAGGGGCCGAGTTTAAGTTTTATCTCAGGGATTCAAAAGTATATGAGATGGTTCTGGTAATATTCCCCAATCTAGCTTTACTTCCTCCATACAGAAAAAAAAGAACTTAATATTCGACATTTGTGACACAAGTTTTCAAAGACATATCTTTAAGAGTGACAAATGTTTTTTCAGATTAGTCACAGGATGTCATGAAAAGTTCACTAGACTTTTTTGGAGAGGTGGATGTTAGATTTGTTTAACAAATGTGCCCCCGACGATGCTTTGTTTTGGATCCACCAATGGTGGTGGGACCATTATTACTAGGACACCAAATTTCTGTGCTCATGCATTGCCCTTTATTTTCTGAAATTCTGGTGTATTTAAATGCAGACATTCTGATTTATCAATTCTGAACATAACATGCAATGGACAGCTTTGAATTTTCGTATGTTTAAATGTTTCACTTGAAGCTGTATATGGTCACTTTTGACTAGCAATGTTTATGCAACTGTTTTTTTTCTATGGGCTGCCAAGCATTTTGTCTAGCAAATTTGTCAATCTTACCTCTATGAAATTAATCAATATATACTAGGTTTCGGTTTGCTCATATGTGTATTAGACAACCCAACTAGGCGATCTTGTGATCTCCTTCAACTTTTTTTCTTTGTTCCGATTCGAATTGTTCTAGCTACCCTGTCGTGTAAAATTGCTCAATCTTGTGATCTCAAGTGCAATTTTAACAATGGTTTTGATTATTGTAGTAGAGTTGTTTGAAACTTTAGAAATCATATGTGCTCGTTGGTTTAGTACTTGTTTAATAAAGTGTGTTGTGAAAGAGTAGTTGGAAGTCGGAAGATAGGGTCCTTATTAGGGGTGTTCATGTTTAGGTCTGGACCTGAAAAACCGACCGAACCCAGACCGAAATGATATCGGGTCGGTCTTCAGTCCAGATTATTTCTGATTTTGGGTTTCGGTCCGATCCGGTCTATACCCGAATACCAATCGGTTTGGACCGAGAGACAGAGAAACCTATTACTCCGTAATCTAATTTGTAATGCGTCAAGCACTCAGCCAGTCAACCACTCAACCCTATCCTATTTTCTTCGCCTCACAGCCACAAATCGCCGTCTCCCTCACCTCTCCGTCTCCTTTATTGCCGTCGCCCTCTCTGCCATCTCCACATGAATCGTTGTCGCCTTCTCTGCCATCTGCCCCCCTCACAGACAGACTGAATCGTCGTCTCCCTCACCACTGTGTCTCACTCATCGCGAAAATCACCGTGTCCATCTCAGGTGCAAGTCGTCGTCTCCCTCTCCGTCGTTTGTCATCCCCTGAATCTCCACCTTCTCAGTCATCAGTCAGTCCACTATCGTCTCTCTCTCACTCTTCGGATTCAAACAGTGGCGCAACGCGCAGGTAATTTTCAATTTACTTATGACTAGGCACTTGGCTGCCGCCTGGCTAGGCACTTGGCTCCCCATTCATGTTTGTTTTTGTTTAGGGAGCCTCCACTCTAATGAGAACTTTCTCACTTCATTGGAAATCGAATTTGTGATCTTTTATTTAGGGTCAGTTTAGTATACGGAATTGACGGAATTGGAATTGAATCCCATGGGATTCAATTCCATAGAATTGAATTCTGCCAATTCTAATCCATTTTTTGCACTATCAATTCCAAATCTACATAATTTTTGTGCTACCAAACACCAGAATTAGAATTGAAGTGCTCAATTCCAATTCTATAATTTGAATTTTGTATACCAAACAGGGCCTTAGGGTACTACGTTGATCGGAAGTTAGGGAAATAGGTCAATTTTCACTAGGAAATAATTGTTTAGGGAAATAAGAATTATAACGAAACACATGGTCAATTCAATTCCAAATCATAATAACACTTGGAATTTGAGATGAAGAAGTAAGGATTTTAAGAAGAAAGCATAAATGCTGTTGTGCTCTAACCGTGTTGCCTGCTACTAGTCGGCAAGACTGCCAAAAGAAATCAGAAATCAGAAATGGACTGAAACATCGCTGCTCTCAATCAGGCTTCTCTTTCTTTTGGCGTCGGATGGCTATGGAGAAGTTGGGTATTACAGAGAGAGGATCGCCATCTTCATCAGTTTGATCGACCGATCTGGACGGGAGGGAGTGAGCCAGCCAGCGGGATTATGCTTCCTAATTGTTTCTAATCGTTTGTTGTAACTTGTAACACATTTTCATGTTTGTTTTTGTTTAGGGAGCCTCCACTCTAATGAGAACTTTCTCACTTCATTGGAAATCAAATTTGTGATCTTTTATTTAGGGTCAGTTTAGTATACGGAATTGACGGAATTGGAATTGAATCCCATGGGATTCAATTCCATAGAACCAATGAGAACTAAACTGACCTGAAAAACCGACCGAACCCATATGTGCTCGTTGGTTTAGTACTTGTTTAATAAAGTGTGTTGTGAAAGAGTAGTTGGAAGTCGGAAGATAGGGTCCTTATTAGGGGTGTTCATGTTTAGGTCTGGACCTGAAAAACCGACCGAACCCGGACCGAAATGATATCGGGTCGGTCTTCGGTCCAGATTATTTCTGATTTTGGGTTTCGGTCCGGTCCGGTCTATACCCGAATACCAATCGGTTTGGACCGAGAGACAGAGAAACCTATTACTCCGTAATCTAATTTGTAATGCGTCAAGCACTCAGCCAGTCAACCACTCAACCCTATCCTATTTTCTTCGCCTCACAGCCACAAATCGCCGTCTCCCTCACCTCTCCGTTTCCTTTATTGCCGTCGCCCTCTCTGCCATCTCCACATGAATCGTTGTCGCCTTCTCTGCCATCTGCCCCCCTCACAGACTGAATCGTTGTCTCCCTCACCACTGTGTCTCACTCATCGCGAAAATCACCGTGTCCATCTCAGGTGCAAGTCGTCGTCTCCCTCTCCGTCGTTTGTCATCCCCTGAATCTCCACCTTCTCCGTCATCAGTCAGTCCACTATCGTCTCTCTCTCACTCTTCGGATTCAAACAGTGGCGCAACGCGCAGGTAATTTTCAATTTACTTATCAATAAATCACCAATTTTTTTCAAGGTTTCTTCTTTTTAAAGGATCCTAGAATCTGGTTTTATTTGTTTATATTTCTGCACTGCTATGGTCTGGTTGTTTTTGTTTATATTGCTCCAACTTGTGTATATTGCTATAGTCTGGTAATTTTTAATTGCTTTTGCACTTTATCATTTATCAATGGGTTGCTTTGAATCTGGACAATTACATTTCAAGGTTGTTTTCCTACTTCATTTTGGAACATGGACAATTACATCATTGCTGATTTTTTAATTGTGGTAAACTCTAAGGTATATGTAAGACCTACAATTTTAGCTGAGAAATTTTCATAAACTATTCTTCAATAATTTTTCTATATAAAGTCCACAACTTTAAGATATTAAGTTCATGGGTCACTATTTGAAAATCAATCTATATTCACTTTTTTCACTCAAATGTTGATTTCAAAATATCCTCTATAAAGAAATGATCATGAAATACAGAAATAGTCATTAAATATCGAGGAGCACGCGTGTAATATTTTAGAATTTGAGATTAAATATCGAGGAGCTCGAGTCTTACATATCCGAAACTGTGATTTTGTGACTAGTGAGATCGTAAATGGTGGAATGAGTCTAATATGTAACTCTCCCATTTTTGGATTTAAAGAATGCAAAAATAGATGATGATTTGATCTTTGTCACGGAATAAAGAACTCGATTACAAGTAATTTTTTAAACTTGCATTTTCATTCCAATGTTATTAGTACCATTGTTTTTCTTCTTTTTGTAATCTTTTTGTAACATATCCATTATAGGCTTGTAGCTTAAAGTAATAAAGTTTATTCTTATATTGTTCTTCAAATTTTATTCCAATGGATGGCTCAATGTTTGCAGGTGAATGGTGGTGTTTAGTGCTGGGATTGCTGGCTAGTGGCTACTGAGTTTAGGGTGGCTGTTTCAAATTCTCAACAGTTTCAAGTTTCAAGAGTGGCTGCCATAAATCCATTTCATTTCTGTTCAAGTGTGCATTAATGACAGTGGAGAGCAAACATTTATTCACTGTCTTTTTTACTCAATTTTGAAGTTGCAATACATTAAAATGTGTGAAATGTTTGCAACTTTTTTTTATTTTTTAAACTGTTCAAATTGAGGTGTTGCAAATTGATTTATACATTGTTTTTTGTTGTCCCTTGGGTTAGGGTCGGTCCAATCGGTCTGGACCGATTCGGTCCATAAAATTTCGGTTCGGTCCGGTCCAAGACCGATAACATTTAGGTCCGGTCTTCGGTCCTACATTTGATCTCGTTTGGTCTTCGGTCTGGTCCGGTCCGGTCCGGTCTTAGACCAATGAACACCCCTAGTCCTTATGCATTTTTGCTCTGATTGTAAGTTTCCGCTTACTATGACTAGGCACTTGGCTGCCGCCTGGCTAGCTCTTAGTGAAAAAGAAATTTGACTTATTTCCCTAACTTCTGATCAATGTTGTTTTCACTTTTCAGCATTTCATAGCTTGCGCAAAATGCTTCCTAGATGGAGTAAAGCTGTTATTCATTTAAGTAGGATGAACTCCGGGAGGAACATGGAAATGGGGAAATTGTTTTTCTGTTTGCAAAATCCAAGCTTTTCAAAGTTTACGGAGGAGGCAGCTGAGCTAGTCACTGACAATCCCACCCAGAAAAGCTTCGGCATTAAAAATGAGGTTTGCATTATAAAGGATCCATTTTTTAATGTGATTTTTAGGTAGATGCACACATCTGAGGTCTAAAAGATAAATACTCCTTGTATTTTGATATCTTAGTGGAAAGTGAATATTTTAAGTACATTAGATCTTAGTTTCCAGTACTAAGTGTAGAACATTTTTGGTCAACAGTACTAAGTGAATATTTTAAGCACATTAGATTTGAGTTTCCAGTACTAAGTGAAAAAGGTTCGATACCTGTATCAATTAGGTGCTTCTTAGGGGATTAATGGTGTTTTGCATTGCGTCCTTATTGTATGATTTGTTTGCTAAATACATTTTATAATTAAAGCAGGTAAATCTAAACAAGATGTTTTGGTCTAAACCATCATCATTAGAATTGCCCTCTGACTCACCACAAAGGATAGAAGAGCCTCAGTATGAGGGAATCAAGCGTTTTATCCTCAAACTGATGATGTTTTACAGTAAGCAAAGTACAGCCATTCGCGGGGCAAATGCTATCTATCACCGCATTACTTGTCAAGTTGATAGACCCGCTATATATGATGGTCAGTCTTTCTCTGCTCTGTTTTCTGCTTATTCTTCCCTTGTGTTAGTAGTAAAAGTATGGGAACATAGATAGATGCCAACTTCATGCGTTGTTATCTACTTTCCCTAAAATTATCTGCATAGAAATTGAAGGAATAGCATTTAGGAGAGTATGGATTGTTCTAAGTTCTAACTTTCCAGTAACTTTATGTAGTTTCGTTTGTCTAATGAAAAGCTTACTTACATGTTGCAAAAGTACCATAAAAAATTTAGTCATTGCTTTTTAATACTCCCTCCGTCCATAAATAAAGTTCCCGTTGTGCGTTACGATGTTTGACTGAAGTTATTTTTAAATCATTTTATACGAAAGGTGGTACGGAATTGAAAAATAAATATTACATATTTAAAAACTACATGAAAAGATCTACAAAACTAGACGTGGCGTGATTATACTATTTTATCAAATATGACACGAAAATAGGCCAACAAAGTGAATAACATTTGACCTTGTGAATAGTGAACGAGAACTTTATTGCTGGACGGAGAGAGTATATTTTTCTGCACTTTATTACCATAACCAAAAAAGTAACTCAAATCTTTTTATATTTTGCAGTATTTTGCTTGGAGAAGACATTTCGAACAACATTCTCTGTGCTTGTTCTTCATATGTGGCTATGCTTGCGCCGCTTGAAAGAAGATGGAAAGGAGGGTTCTGAGCTGGGACAATATTTGTATGAGAGATACAATCATGATCTAGAACTGAGAGTTTCTAAGGCTGGGGTAGTTATTGAACTTCTGTCCTGAATCTAGATGTTGTATTCCCTTGTTTGCTTGCTTATCATTTCGAGCATATCATCCATATTCAGATCTGAAGAAGGGAAAACCTTCATTCGATATTAGAACCTTTGACCGTCTCCATTTTAAGAGAAATAATATATTAATGTTTTACATTATTAATTTCATGTCCCCCATCCTATTTGGAACAGCAGGTTAACTTGCTGTTGAGTAAATGGATGAAGGAATTGGAGAAAATCTTTTATGGCAACATTGTTGCTTATGATGCTGCCATTCTTCCTGAGGCAAAGCCAGATGAGTTGCAAAATGTGATTTGGAGGTAAATCGATTTCTTACCTACTTCTATCATGAGTCTTCTTCTTATTTCCCTTTTCTTTTTTGTTGAACACCAACATTTATATGCGCACATAAAGAATGACTATTATCTTAGTGTACATACATGCATTGCGATTTGAGTGTTTATTTTCCATCTATCTTATCTTTGCTTGTGCAATGTTGCCTAAAGTTTTTAGTCTTTTTGTAATATTATAGGAATGTGTTCTCGGATGATGGCACTTTAACTCCGAATGATCCTGCCTTGCTTCCTGTCCAGGCAAGTGTTCTTATTTCTTGTCATACATCCACTCATGTTTCTCGACATGGGTTTTCTGTGTTGAACAGTTGAACTTAATAGTAGCGTTGTATAGGAAAACGAGTAGCAATGTCCTGCTGCAACCATATCCAACTAATCCTATTTAGACCAAGTTGGTAATATTATGAGACATGTCAAAATCCAACACGGCATGTCTGGTGGTGGGAAAATGTGCAATTTCTTTTTTGTGAATAGTTAACATGCAACAAAATGAGTTTGAAAAGTGCCTACAACAAATTTATTGAGTTCAATCCTATCAATTTTTTTCTTTCCTTCCAATTTATTCTCCATTTCCTCTCTATTATACTCCCCTGTCATCTTCGAGGTTCCAAACGAACCCAGAATGGGAACAGCTCATTTACCTGCAGTTTTTTTTTTTGGAATTGATTGAACGTGTTTGGTATCTGCAGGCTATGTCATGCTATGTTCACCGGGAAACCAAGTGTCTCTCATTGACCGGTATGTTCTCACTCCTCAACCAATTCTCTACTTAGCATCCGCCTAGGAACAACAACAACAACCCAGTTGAATCCCACTACAGTATGGTATGGTCTGGGGAGGGTGTGTGTATGGCTATACGCAGACCTTGCCATACTCGGAAGTAGGGAGGTTGTTTCCAAGAGACCCCCGGCTCCAAGTGCACAAAAAATATGATAAGAATCACAGTATAACACAGATAAAGCACCAAGTACAATGGAATGAAAGTCTTGCAAGCAATAGCAAAAATTTCCAACCAAACAAAACACACTACAAAAAAATCTCTGAAGCAGCGGGCCCCTATCCAGCTACTCTAATCCTAGTTCTCCAACATCCACCTAGGAACTTATGCTTATAGTAGAACACTGAAAGGGAGGGTATCTTGTGTAGAGGTCAATCTGTGTTTTCACGTGTTAGGCTTCTTACACTATTAATTGATGAGGCATTTATGAACAAACAGATAAAGCCGCTGTCTTTTCTGGGAACTTCATGTTCACCTCTTTGGAAGAAAAACCGGTCGGTTTCGCAAGCAAGTAGCGTACGAGATGAGATTATTCTGCTCGTGATACATATTTATTCCAGCTCGTTAGAGTTTTATGATGACGACGATGGTCGAAGCAATTTACTGAATGCTTTGGGGAGAAAATTTAAGGTTCTTCCTTGGGATTTAATTTCATTTTTAAAAGATATTTGAATCTGAGTTCTCATAATTAGTGGGGTTTGATAGGGAATAATTAGTTGGCTTCATATTCACATCTTGCAACCTGGGAAAGTTTAGAAGAAAATGTTTCATGTTTCTGAGAAATGGTCATTGGTGAACGTAGGTTTTCCCCTCCTCTAATACTTGTATTGGACGGGTCAGACTAGATCGGTCTTTAGAAAGTCTGGTACTCCGGAGTACTATTTAGGACGGGATTGGTCGGGTCCTTTTTCTCAAACAGTTCGGACTATCTGCTATTTGCTATAGAAAATAAAATAGATCTAGGATTGGGTAATCCGGTTAGGTCGGTCCAAGTTTGATCTGCTCTTTATATTATATTTTGTAAATTTTTTAGTTTTTTAGAAAAAATCTCACATTTGATTGGTTAATTTCTTCTATTACAAAGTAAATTTTTACAAATTATTTATAGAATATAAATATTTTTCTTTGAGGAAAAAGTTAAATACTCCATCCGTCCCAAATTAAATTGTCTGTTTATTATTCACATGGTTGAATCTCATTCACTTTCTTTTCTTATTTTCGTTAGTCATTTGATAAAATAATATAATCATGTCACCACTAGTTTTGTAGATGTTTGGAGTAATTTTATTTTGTAATTCTACACCGTTTTTCGTATCAAATGATTTGAACATAATTTCAGTCAAATATTGTAAACTAAAATAGGCGATTTAAATTAGGATGCAGGAAATACAATCTATAATAATAAAAATGCTTTGTATGTACTTATACCCTGTATTTTGAGACCTTTAAATTTGCTATGACTTTTTTGTAAGTTTATAGATAATAATGTGAAGTATCACACTATCACGTACTCCCTCCGTCCAGAGAGGTTGACTAAGACTGTGAAATGACCAAAATACCCTTAATGAAGGAAAAAGAAGGGAAAGGAAAAGAATGGTGCGTGTGGTTGGGAATAGGAAAAAAAGAAAAGACTATTGGTAGTGGGGAGAAAACACTATTTAAACATTGTTTTACATCCAATCAAACATTACATAACAATGATTAAAAATGACCAAATACATTAACATTACAAACAAATTTGGAGATCCCTCCAGTTTTTTCCCTTCCCGCCCAAAAAAACCCCCAACATGTCTAACTCCCTCCATGGTTATATAAAATCATTGACTTTCCCTTTTTGGCTCCTTCATTCTTCTCTCATCTTCTTCTTCTTCTCCTCCTGGCTGGCTGGGACAGCCTCTTTTCTTCTTTTTCTTTTTCTGTTTTTGGATCCCTGCAAAATTGATTCAAAATCCATAGATGAATTCCAAAAAACTTGACAAAACTACAAGACAGCTTATTAGTGAAGGTTTACTACGAAATTCAAAACAGAATAGTGATGGTTCCTATTCAGCTCAGAGGGGGCAGATCAACACGCTTGCTGCATAGTTTAATGTCTCGAGACAAACGATTAGCAAGATATGGGTCATCGTAAAAAAACAATTAGAGCAGGGGGTTGCCATTGACGTGAGAAGCAAAATGGCAGGTCATTGTGGGAGGAAAAGGGCAGAAATGGATGTAAATGTCATTGCAGATACCCCCCTCAGGAAGCGGGGTACTATCAGAACATTAGCAGCAGCAGCAATTGGCAAGCCAAAGTCTACTGTCCATCAGTGGATAAAAAGAGGTATGCTTAGGAGTCACACAAATGCTATCAAACCATACCTGACTGCTGCTAATAAACAAGCTAGGTTGAAATTCTGTTTAGACCAAATAGAACCTTTGAGTATGCCTCACCAACCTATATTCAAGTCTTTTCATAATGTATTGCACATTGATGAGAAGTGGTTCTTTATGACCAAAACATCTCAGAGGTTTTACCTTCTTCCTGAAGAAGTTGACCCCTATAGGACATGCAAATCAAAAAGGTTCATTACAAAAGTCATGTTCTTGTGTGTGGTTGGTAGACCACTTATTGATGATAATGGAGTTGTTCTTTTGGATGGAAAAATTGGCATTTTTCATTTTACTGAAACTGTTGAAGCCAAAAGAAGGAGCAAGAACAGGGCTAAAGGGGTCTTGGAAGTCAAACCAATCAAGGCAGTTACCAAACAAGTCATAAAAGACATGCTTATAAATAAAGTAATTCCAGCTATCCAAGAGAAGTGGCCTAGAAATTTATCAAAGAACATTCATATTCAAAAGGATAATGCTAGGCCACACATTCAAGGTTTAGACTCAGAATTTGTAGCTGCAGGAAACAGTAATGGTTTCCACATTACCCTAGGTAACCAACCCCCCAACTCCTCAGATTTAAATGTCCTTGATCTTGGGTTTTTAGAGCCATCTAGTCCTTAAAAGAACAGTGTGCTCCAAACACAGTTGAGGAATTGTTAGAGGCAGTTCAAGGAGCTTATAATGCTCTAAATCCAGAAACTTTAAATAAAGTTTGGTTAAGTTATCAGCAGGTCATGACTACAATCATGGAAAAAGGAGGAAACAATTATAAACTGCAGAATATGGGCAAAGGCAGACTGGAAAGTTCTGGGACACTGCCTAAGTCCCTTCACATAGACCCAGAGGTAGTTGTCAACACAGCAAGACTACTTGGAGAAGGAAATGGGAGTATACCTGAAGATATGATTCAGTTCAACCCTGAAGAGGAAGATGAATACCTCTTTTCAGACTTGAACTGAATGGAATGGGAACAACAAAAAGGTTTTTTGGGCAGGGAAAGGCTTTTGGTTTTTGGGATGCTGGCAGGGAAGGGCTTTTGGTTTTTGGGATGCTGGCAGGGAGTGTATTTCCAAGTGCTTAAATTTTTTTTGTTTTTTGCAAGTGCTTGAACCTTTGTATATGTGTACTCAGAACAAGGTAACTACACAACCTGCTCTATATGTATTTACAACATCCAACATACCTTACCTTTGTTTACTTTATACCACATCATCATTGCTGAACTTAAGGAAACTTAGAATACATATAAGGTACTCAGAAACACCCACACATGGCTAAGTGTTCATCATAGTACATTTTCCAATTCCTAGGATATTTATTTACAGTAATTAATGTCTTCATATCTTCAGGAAATACTAACAGATTATAAGTACTCAGAAAAAGCCCATAATCCTTCATCACAGTACTTAAATCTAGTATTCACAGAAAATAAGAACACAGAATAAGTACTCAAAAACATCCACAGTTCATCAATTGCTCATCACAGCACATAATCCTTTCTCAGACCATGTAGAATAAATCCAGTCATCATAGATTGGGAAAACATCACATTATGATACAATCACAGCATCAAATATTGCGCAAGCACAATAAGTCATCACATAACGAAAGGAATGCAGACAAAGGATGTAAAAGTACTTCCCTACTTGTACTTCGAAGCCCAAAAATTAGGGTCTGGACTGGGAAGTAAGATGTTCAACATATCAATGTGGAGGTGCATGCATGAGCAGATCTGGGAAGAATTCTGAATTGGAGTGATATCAGATCCCTCTGTGCCATCAGAATCAGTTTCAAGAACTATGACCTCAACCTCCTCGCTCTCTAGATGAATAACAGAGTTGCTTTCGGAGGTAATGTCGATTACCTCTTTCGCTTTGACCGGGGCAACATCGGCAACGTTCTCGTTATTCTCGAGAACGATTACCTCGTCCTCCTCCTTGTCGTCAAAGCTGTAGACGTAGGCGCCATCTACAAATTGGGTTTTTGGAATGCATGATTCATATAGATAATCATCGAATTCCATTGAAGAGATGGATGAACTGAGAAAATGTATACAGATCTAGATCTGTAAATGAGGAGAAGAAGAGGCGAAGAATTAATTGAGGAGAGGAAGAGTCAGATACGGGTGGAGTAAATGAGGAGGAGGAAGGGGCGGATAAGAGAATGGGAGTGGATAGGTGTGAATTAGAAAAAGGTGGAGGGTATTTTTGGAAGAGTGTAGGTTAAAATTAGAAATGTAAACTTTATCTTCGGACGGAGAAAAAGGAGAAACGTAAACTTTATTTCCGGACGGAGGGAGTAGTACTTTGTGTGTTTATAGGATTGATGCATTTGTAAAAAAAAATTTAGAATACATGTTCGAGGAAACATCAAAAAATTTTATATAGTTTTTAAAGATATACGGAGTAAGTTGTACTCCCCTCGTTCCTAAAAAGGGTTTTTGTTTCACTTTTTGTGTATCTTTAAATACACTTTTATCCATATCTATAATGCCTATGGTAAGAAATCACCCTAAATAGGAGTAAAACATGGAAAAAGTATCAAAATAGGAATTTCATATTTTTATTTCTAAATAGAAGTTTGCATTGTAATAATGTGGCACTGTAATGCCCGTTTTATTATTCCTTTTGGTAATGTACATGGTCATGATTGGTAATGTAAATACATTTAACTCCTATTTAAAGAATAAAAACATGGAACACCTATTTTGATATATTTTTAATGTTTCACTTCTACTTTAATCTTTTTCCCGTCTACGATTCACCCAATTTATCTTTTATTACAGGTAAAAAATATTTTGGAGGTATTTTAGTTATTTTAGATGGGATACAAGCATTTTATATGATACACAAAAAATGAAAAAGGAACTTTTTTTGGAGTAAATTTCATAAAAGGTCCCCAATTATAGGTTGTTTTACATATTTAGTCCCTACATATCAAATATTACTAATTTAGTCTCCAATTATTATATCATTTTTCACGAATGGTCCTTTGTTAACATTTTGTTAAGAACATGGATAAAATTTATATTCATACTTCTTTCTCTCCTCAATTAAGCTTCCTCCCTCCTCTCGTACTCTTTCCCAAACTCGTCACTGAGTTTGAATCTCTAAACCCAAAACTGATATTATCATTTCTCTCTCAATTATTAGTCTTCCTAGTGGAACTTAAAATCAAAACCAATAAGTTTTATGGATGAGTTTTATCGGTTAGTCTCAAGAAATTACAAAGAAAATAAACATTAAAACTCATCCATGAAGGTTAGTGATTTCAAATTTGGGTTCCACCAGTTAGACAAACAATTGAGAGAAGAGTGATGATTTTGGTTTTGAGTTCAAAACTTCAAATTCAGCGAAGGGTTTGGAAAAGGAGTGCGAGGGGAGGAAGCAAGCTTAATTGAGGAGAGAAAGAAGTGTGAATTTTTAATTTTATCCACGTTCTTAACGAAAATGTTAACAAAGGACCATTCGTAGAAATGAATATAATAATTGGGGACTAAATAGTAATATTTGATATGTAGAGACTAAATATGTAAAACAACTTATAACTGAAGGACCTTTTATGGAATTTAGTCCTTTTTTTGAGAAATGATATTTTTTATATCTCTATACCAATTTGTAAATAAATTTTTTTTAAAAATGCTAGAGAGTTTTGGACATTATTCAAAACATGAGAACTAATTTGAGAGAGAGAGAAAGGGTAAGCCAAGGTTGAAGATGAAAACCCCACACTTTTTTTTAAGTCTTATCACCCAAAATGAGATCTGGGATTTGAAGATGCCCTCATTATGCAGGAGATATGAGATTGATGTATTTGAGGTGCATATAATAAGTCAAAGGGCAAGATGGGGATGTGATTTTTAGGGCCCACAACAACTTATTGAAATCTAAAACAGTTTTTTAAAAAATTATTTCCTTTTTAAAAGGTTTCAAAAAAATGTCCTTTCTTTCCTTCATTTTGAGTAGCTCATAGAGTTTATATTCTCTTGCATCACTTTCAATAATGCATAAATTAAATCATTTTTTAAGAGAGATGAAGTAATAAGAAAAAATCATCCTAAATAAAAGTAAAACATAGAAAAAATATCAAAATAGAAATTTCATGTTTTTATTTCTTAATTAAAAATTTGTACTGTGGTAATGTAGCATTGCATATATGTATTTTACACAATGTACATGGTCATTATTGGTGATCTAAATGTATTTTTATTCATTGCTCTTTCAAAAATGAAAATATGAAACTTTTATTTTAATATATTTTTTAATGTTGTACTCTTTTTTTCCTAAGTAATAATAAGAATGGTCATCAATAATAATTGTGGGATTGCTGTCTTTTAATCATCTTTTGCTTGAAGAAGAAGGCAAGGGAAGGGAAGTTGCTTATTAAAGGATGTATATGGAAATCTCCCCTCAAAGTCGTTGACCAATTGTTCTCAATTAGTTGACCCAATTTTTCATAAAGGCCGCGAAGCTACTCTCTTACCGACACCGGGGGGCTGGGGGGGGGGGGGGGGCATCACCCTACCCGGCAAACAAGCATGCAAGAAATGTTACTCTTCATATATTTGGATTTGGATTTGACATTAATTAAGAAAAAAATAGATATTATAATGTTATAGAGGGAATAATACTAAAAACTTGAATGATTATTTCATTTATTTATAGACAATAATTAATTTGTGCCCCATGTCTTAGCTCCCTTTTAGATTTGTTACTGGTTAGTGATAGTATTTACTAATTAAACTCATTCCCAGTAATGTGGAAGTTTTTCGTGAGAGGACATTTTTGATCCGTAACAGTGAATGTTATATACTCTACGCGCGCGTGAAAATTTTATTTTGTCACGTGCAACGAGAAAAAAGAGTTGGAAAGGTGATTGTGCGCTCATGATTATTGCCAGGTGTGGCTTGAAAGAAGTAGATAAGAGAAAACTGGTGATTATTTATTCTCTCAATAATGGGATAAATTTTCACACGAACATTCAAAATTAATGATATGGATGGATGAAAAGCATAAAGAAAGATTGGTGATGATTTTCTTTTCTCGTCATTGCTAGTGTTCAAACTAACCTGTTATTTAAAGATTGATTTATAAATAAAAAAACTTACATATTTAAAAAGTACTTCAAAAGTTCTGCAAAATAAAAAGTTACCAGAATATTTTATTTCATTAAATAATATCTTTGTGACTAACTAAGATGTTATTCTAACATATTAAGGAAGTCATTTTTAAAAAATAAAGGAATTCTTAGTATGCTCCTAATAAAATTTTCACCAAATTGAGATTCTCCCTATTTTGTTTCTTGTGACAATCAAATTTTGATAGTCTCCCAAAAAAAATGTTAAAATTAAAGAAAAAAAAATCTTGTTTGATACATCGCATTTTATAGTTTCGGTTCCAAATATATCTACTTTTTTGAATGTCCTAAAATGACATTTTCAATTTACTCCGTAATTAGAAGTGCGTGTTTAAACCATTTCAATACATTAAAAAATTGAATGAGTAGGAACCTAAAGTATGTCTAGAATCATTCATTTTTTAACCTAAAACATGTCTACAATTATTCATTTTCTAACATACGAATATTTAAGAAGTTATAATGATTAATTAATATAAAATAGATGGAATGAACTTCTCCCTAACACTCTTCAGGATTCATGGAGGAGTTCATCCAAGTTTGAGTCCTAAAAAAATGAAGGTATTGGCTCTTTGTGTGTTATTAAGTTGAGAAAAAAATATAAATAGATACTACATTATAACTGACCCAAAATTGGTGAGTAATGTTTAATTATAATGTAAATTTAATATGATTGTATTTATTTTAAGATATAATTTTGATTTATCAAATTTTTATACTCCCTCCGTCCCTTAAACTCCTTCCCCTTTCTCTTTTTATTGTCCCACTAACTCTTTCTTTTATCTATTAAAAAACCACTTTTACCTCTTACTTTTTCATACCCTACCTATCACATCTCACCTTTTTACTAATTATCTATCCATCACATCTTACTTTTACGTATTACATCAAGGGTATTTTTGGAAAGTCAACACCAAAATATCCCTTTCTTAATTTTTAAAGAGTCAATAAGGGAACGACTTTAAGGGACGGAGAGAGTAATATTTATTAATTTAAATTTATATTGAGTATTTATTAATGGTCAAAGTATATTCATAATTTACGAAAAAAGTAAAACTAGAACGTTTTTTTATGGAATAAAGGTAGTATTAAGAGTATTTTGTGCCAATAAGTAATGTTAGTATTAACTTTGAAGAGTTTATTGCACCAATACCCAATGCGATTTGATAAATTTACATCGTTATCTTCACGGTTTCAAAATTTACAATGTTGTCCTTCATGGTTCTAATATTCCTACGGTAAAATCCTCTTGACTAAAATATCCTTCAAATATTAGATAAATAAATCTGCTACCTCTTATGATATTGGAAATGTGTACCAATGCCCCCTCTCTTTTTTGCTTTATTATTTTTCTTTTTCTACTAATTTTTTCGTAAATGATTTTTGATTTCTTTTTTATTTTTTATAATTTTTTAATAATCAATTCTTTGTGTTTGCAATAAAATATTAAGTAAATAAAAATAATTAACGTACACTTCATTTGTCTATAATTAAACATTTTCATTTTTTATCCAAAAGAGTTTTTTATTGGTTCATTTTCATGATACAAATCAATGAAACATTCTCTTTTTACACTAAATCTCATTTCTCATTTTTAGTTCATTGATTTTATGCATGCCATTTTTTATTAAAATCAAAATTAAAATAAAAGAACAAAGAATAGAAAAGAAAATAAAGGAAAAGAAAAATATATGAAAAAAATACTTTTATATAGGAAAAATTAAGTATTGAAGAAAATCTTTGCACACGGGTTTAAAATGTTATTAATACATAACTACTCCGATCCGTATAAATTAAAAAGACTTTACTCATTATTTTGTTGGCCCCGACATATTCAAAAAATAAAAAAAATTAGACAAAAAATGAAAATATCTAATTTGATAAATGAAGTAATCCCTCCGTCCGAATTTTAAGTTCCCAGTCTACGCTTTTTTCCGTCCGGAAATAAAGTTCCCACTACGTTTTCATACCCAATCTTCCTAAATTACCCCTCCCTCCTCATCCTTTCTCATCTTTTTTTCTCTCTCGGTCTGCCATCCCACTCCCACGCAGGTATTCTCTCTCTCTCTTCTCTCCCCCTTTCCTCTTCCTTTCCCGTCCTTTCTATTTCCTCCTCCACCTCTTCCTTCCTCCTTCTTCCACTCTTTCTCTTTCTCTTCCTTTCCCCCTTCCTTTTCTTCTCCTCGTCATCTTCGTCCTCCTCTTCCTTCTTCTTCTTCTTCTTTCCTTTCTTTTCTCGCTAGATCTAGCATTCATCTCCCTCTCTCTCTCTCCTGCCATATTTTTTTCTTCTTTTTTTCGTTTTCTTCTTCTACCAGAGTTGGATCTCGTTTTTTCAGATCTAAAAAATCTAGAGATCCATTTGTGTATGGAAGTATTGATCAAACATACTGAAATCATTGATGAAGCAAACATATATACACACCTAGCACATTGCCGATCCTATTCTCTAGGAGTCTGGCGCACATGATTAGGAAGAGATAACTACAAAGGCTATACTACACATAATATTATACAGAGGATAAATATAAACAAATATAAATGATATCTATTTGGTATCCTTAATACGCCCCCGCAAGACGGAGGTTCCGTCGGAAACACCGATCTTGGACCGAAACTTGTGAAAGAGAGCACGCCCAAGAGGCTTTGTAAGGATATCTGCAGTCTGATCAGCAGAGGAAACATGAGAAACGTGCAAAAACCCGGCTGCGACGAGATCCCGAACAAAAAAGTAGTCCAGAGCAAGGTGCTTCATACGAGAGTGAAAAACTGGATTTTTACAGACATAAACTGCACTGAGGCAAGACCAACTGGGGCAGCAGCAGTCATGTGAGCCACTGGGACGGAAGGACCCGTAGGATGTGCCTGAAGACCATTGTCACGAAGTAGACGAGCAAGTTTGCGGCACACCTTGATATCATGTCCGGGAATGGAGCAAAACTGGCAGGAGGAATGAGCGCCATCTTGACGCCGCGTCTGCCTTCCCGAGCCCAGGTGCTGCTGACCACGGCGAGGATAAGCTATAGGAGCCGTGGAGGAATGGCCGCCATTGAACCGAGAATTAGACACCGAGTGACGCTGAGTAGAGTTTGCCGTGGCCACCATACTAGAAACAGCCGTATCAGACACTTGAAGTTTACGTTCAAAATCCCGGAGAACGTCTCCCAGTTCAGGAAAGGAAAGGGCAGAACCGCGAATTAAAGCCGCAGATGAAATATGATCATATTCAGAACCAAGTTGATTTAAAACATGGGCAACCAGGTCTTCGTCCTTGACGGGATTCTGATTCAACGCAAGTTCATTGGAGATGGACTGCATATCATGGAGATAGTCATTGATAGAGCGATTACCACGGGGGTTCTTGCCAAGTTTTGACTTGAGGGCAAGAACATGACCTCGACTGGCGCTTGCAAAGCTGGAATGAAGATTAAGCCAGGCTTCACGGGACGTGGCAACGTTTGAGATAAGAGGTTGAATAGTGTCAGTGCAGCTGCCGAGGAGAGCACCAACAATGGCCTGGTCTTGACGAAACCAAATACCATAACATGGATTGACAGCATCAGCTACTGTTTGTGGAGGGGCAGTGAGACTGCCATCAACATAGCCAAGAAGATCAAGGCCGATGAGGGTGGAACGAACTTGACGCTGCCAGATCGGAAAATTGGTAGACACCAATTTGATCGGGAAGTGGGTTTTAGCGTGAAGCTGAATAACAGGTGTGTCCTTGGTAATTGAGGAGGACATGATGATAGTGCTGCAGAGTAGCAGGCTGGAGCCGATTAGAGAGAAGAGAGGATCGAATATTAGGAAAAAAAAAACCCTAATGATGCTCTGATACCATATGGAAGTATTGATCAAACATACTGAAATCATTGATGAAGCAAACATATATACACACCTAGCACATTGCCGATCCTATTCTCTAGGAGTCTGGCGCACATGATTTGGAAGAGATAACTACAAAGGCTATACTACACATAATATTATACAGAGGATAAATATAAACAAATATAAATGATATCTATTTGGTATCCTTAATATTGTGCGGGGTTGCCGGCGATGGCGTCGGCGGTGGCGATGGTGGCGGATGGAGCTGACGGGGGTGGCGATTTGCACCTCCAAATTTGTTTCCTCGAAAGCTTCTGCGGCGGGTGGAGCTGACGGTTGGGGTGCGGCAAGTGGAGCTGACAGTGGGGGTGCGGCGGGTGGAGCTGACGGCGGGGTGCGGCGGTGGAGCTGACGGTGGGGGCGTGGGTAGGGTCAATGGGGCGTTTGGGAGGTGGCGGTGGAGGTGTGGGCAGGGAAGAGCACTGTTGAGATAATAGGGAAGGATGAGGGAAGGGGAATAAGGGTATTGTGGACATTTCCTTCCCAAAGTCAATACCCAATAAAAATGACCAAAAGTCAAAATGAGTACTTAAAATCCGGACGGAGGGAGTATATGTTAAATTTTTTATTTCAAATACAAATTTTTATTTTTCATGTTTTTTTACAAATATAGTTTTGAAAATTAACTTTTCATTGTTTGAGACACAAACATTTTTCTTTTCTTTAAGAAAAAAGAAAAACAATATAAAAACGAAAGGGGCCATTGGCGCTCATTTTCAAAACTATAGGAGGCACCAAGATCATTCTCCTAATATTTAAAGGATGTTTTAGCCGAGAGAGATATTAGTGTAGTAATATTAAAATAATGAGAGGTAACAACGTAAGTTTTAAAATCATAAGACTTATCGGTACATACTTGCCAAACCATATGAATATTGATGCAATAAACTCTAATTTTGAAGTAATAATTGGAAGGATAAATATTATTTAAATATTATTTGAATGGAGAATGATAAATTTACATTATTTTTTTTCGATAGGGGGGGGGGGGGGGGGGGTTGCCCGCAATCAAATAATCAATCTTATCTCTTTCTCTTTCAATGGCAAAAGAAATAAAATGGGTTGTGAAATTCATTTAATTTAGGGTGCTTTTCGATTTCCGTGTAAAGCAAGCATCCATTCCATTCATATCTCACCTTCTTCTCTGAATCCTTAACCTATGGGCAATCAATTTTTCCGACCCATTTTCCCTCTCTACTAACCCATCGCCATTGATTTCCCCATCTTTCTTGTCAGCTTTGCTTCACTCGCAATCTTCTTTTTCTTCAACCTAACAATCTACCAGTCCCCATTTATTTATACCCATTTATACATATGTTCTCCGTCGTATCTGTGTGTATGTGTATGTATATATCTGACTGATTCTTTTTCTTGCGGGACTGTCTGATCGATTGGGGGAAGCCGATGGAGCCGCCGCTGACGGACGGAGGTTCGCTGTTGGCGATTCCGAAACGGGTGGCGCCGCCGCCGCCGACGTCGCTGGCTCCCGGATTCAGGTTCCACCCCACGGATGAGGAACTCGTCCGGTATTACCTCCGCCGCAAGGCCTGCGGGATGCCCTTCCGGTTTCAGGCCGTCTCTGAGATTGATGTCTACAAATCTGAACCCTGGGAGCTTGCAGGTCTGTTTAGTTTTACGGATTTCTGTTTAGATTTTTTTCTTTTGATGGTTGATTTTCTGTTTTGGTTTGATATTCATATGAATTCCTCTTATTTTAATATTGTGAATTCTTGTAATGTTGGAATATTTAACAGTTAAGAGCCTCATGGTTGAAATTGAAGCAAGAAAAGGGCTTTTGTTCTTCAAAGTTTCAATCTTTGGTATCCCTGTTCCAGATTAATCACAAGAATAGTGATTATAAAACCAGTAATAATAATCTGGACACCGGTTTAGTATATACTCTGTATATGATTTACAATTTTAGTCCAAGACTTTTTTTCTTGGTATCTTTCTTGCAGAAGAAAAGATAGCTTTTTGGTGAAGTCTTTATGTAGGTGTACCTAAGTGGAGATTTCCAAATTTTTGAAACGATTAAAGCGATCCGCATACTTGCATTGCAAGACTTTTCTGATTCATAGTCTTGGCTTTCTCAAATCATCAATAGGGAGTGTTTTCTTGCTTGCTTTTTCATGATCACATATTTCCCTGGTTAGGTGTTTGGCTGTTGTATAGAGGAAGCCCATTTTGCTACATTTGTGTATTTATGGGTGTTGAAATTCAGCAATGTGTTTCTTGCTTCATTTGACATATTTATCAAATTCCCAGCTCATCGCAAATGGTCATTTCATGCAGAATATTCATCTCTGAAGAACAGAGATCTGGAGTGGTACTTCTTTAGCCCTGTAGATAGGAAATATGGGAACGGTTCTCGACTCAATCGCGCCACCGGGAAAGGGTACTGGAAGGCAACTGGGAAGGACCGTTCCGTGCGCCATAAGTTAAAAACAATTGGAATGAAGAAAACTCTTGTTTTCCACAGCGGACGAGCTCCTGATGGGAAGAGGACAAATTGGGTAATGCATGAGTATAGGCTTACAGACGAAGAATTAATCCAGGCTGGGGTGATACAGGTGTGAATCCCTGTAGGACTTTTCTATGTTTTCGTCATTTTATCATTATTTTACTCCCCTCCCTCTAATGGTTTGGTTGGATGGGGAGAGGAAAGAAAATGAAAGGAAAGAAAATGAAGAGAAATTTGTAGTGTTTGGATTGATAGAAAAAATGATAAGAAATCTCACGGGGGTTTTCGTACTATTTGTTTGTTTGGGAGGAAAAAGGATGCCTTTGTTCTGTGTAGAATTTTCCAGAAGAGTGGGCTGGGACCCCCTAACGGAGACCGATACGCACCTTTTATTGACGAAGAATGGGACGATGATACAATGCTTGTGGTTCCTGGTGGAGAGGCTGAGGATGACGCAGCCAACGGTGACGATGCACATGTTGAGGGCAATGATCTTGACCAGGTTTTGTATATATATATATATATATATGTCTATTCCAAACTCTCTTTTTGGGCATGACAAACTGCTGCTAGTAGTGAATGCTATAAACCAATTCTTGACATATTTTTATGGAGTGAATTCCATAAATGGTCCTTCATAACATGGAGTTTTCCATAAATAGTCCTTAATTCTAAGATATTACATTCGTGGTCCTCGATACTTGAGAACTATTCCATGATCAGTCCTCTGTGAACTGTATGTGGGAAAAAACATTTCAGCCGAAGGACGGATTATGAAACGATTTTCATATATATAGGACCACGAACGTAATATCTTAGAATTGAAGACTATATATGGAAAACCCACTATTATGAATGTCTATTTATGGAATTTAGTCTTTTTCTGACCAGCTAAAAGTTCACCTTATGATTAGGGTTTGTTTAGATCACAGAAAATGTTAGGGGAAGGAAAGAAATGGCACGGGATGTTCATATATTTACATTTCTCAGTCTTTATATTTAAAATAAATAAATTTTAAAAATGAGTTTGATTTTAAATCTAAAATAAATGTATTTTGAGTTTATCTTGTATTTTCCCCAAAAACATTCGTCGCTGTTTCCTTTCTATTTTGTTTCCCTTATTATATTTTCCGGGTTCCGAAAGGACCCTTTAAAGAAACACATTACGCACTTCTTTTTTCCATTGTATTTTAATTCCCAACTTAAGCTTGCCACATAAATGTATGACATACCTTCTTCTTTTTTTTGTATTAGCATAGTTTTCTTTGTGCAGATTCAACTTGGCAAAACCATATAATCTCTCATTCTGTGCTTTATATTCTCTTTTCAGGGTGGTGCCCTACTGAAGGGTCCTCAGAGTCCAGTTGTGGGCAAGAGAGAGAGATCGGAGGAGCCTGAGCCTCTGTCATTGAGCCAACAAGCCAAAAGATGCAAGCAAGACGATCCCAGCTCGAGCCATGCAAATGGGTCACAGGACTCGACCACAATCCAAGACCCTCCAACGACAAATTACTCTCCTACCCCTACCCTATTAGAGTTCCCGTTGTTAGACTCCATCGGGCCGAAGGAGACCCAACTGGCCACCACCACAACAAGCATGTCTACCTTTGACTCCTCGACGCTGGAGAAGTCGGTCCCACCAGGGTACCTCAAGTTCATCAGCAACCTGGAGAATGAGATACTGAATGTGTCCATGGAGAGGGAGACGCTGAAGATTGAGGTGATGAGAGCCCAGGCGATGATCAACATTCTTCAATCGCGGATTGAGGTTTTGAACAAGGAGAACCAGGACATTAGAAGAGTTGTCCGAGGGTAGCCAGCCATTCGTCGACTTTTCATCATCTTTCCTTGAGCTCTAGCTAGCTGTGTGTTTATTGTCTACCTGAACTAGCTGATGTAGTAGTGTACCAGTAGGGCAGTTGGCTTCACTTGGAACACATTGGAACATTTCATCATCATCATCATCAAATAAGGAAACATGAGTTTCATTGGGTCCATGAGGATTTTGAATCTAGAAAGTGAAAAAAGACTACTCCTTCCGTTCCATTTTAAATTGCATGTTTGCCTTTTTTTCCATCCCAAAATAAGTTGCCTATTAGTTGTTTTCGTATACTTTTAAAAATAAAATACCTAAACTACCCCTAAAATAAGTCACTCTTCTTCACCGTATTTTCTCATTCATCATCACCCCTTCTGAAAAGTAATGACAATTTTGGAAAATCAACTCTATTTTATATTTTTCTTAAATATGCCCAAAAGTCAAAACAGGCGATTCAAATTGGGACGGAGGGAGTACATATTATAATGGAAAAAGCTAGGGGTACATCAACATTTGTTACATAATTGTCGAGGTGGTGCACAAACACTTGTTTATGTGTCTATGTGACGAGCGTGGGGCACAAACGGGGTATAAAATCCCTAGCAAAACCCTTTTTTTAAAAGAAAAATTAGATGATTTCATTTATAAAGTAACGAAGGTGCAAAACCTCCCAATTTATGTTTGGGTATATGTAGTTACATTTGCACGAAAACTTATGTTAGTTACATTGGGAGACCAACATTGAATATGTTGCAATTTTAGCAACACCTTTCCCTCCATTCGCCATATATGTGTAAATTTTCATTGTCGGTAGAATTTTTTACTCCGTATTTAATTTGCTATGAACTCTATTTTTTTCTAATTTCTTTCTTTGAATATATAAAAAAACCCATTTTTTTAAGAGAGGAATGAATATATGTAGGTACTCACTGTATTTCACATTTATATAAACATTTTTAAAGGTTGAACCTCAACGCTCATGGTCAAGTAGGACATGTCCTCAGAATATTTTTGTAATCATATGGTCAACATGTGAAATATAGTTTTGTCCACACTTTCTATGGACAAATGGATCTTTTTTAATTTTATAAATGGCACGAATTAAGTTTCTTAAAATGAATGCGGAGTAGGGGTGAACACGTGAAGATTTCAAACTGGTCCAGTTCTGAAACCACCGATGTGCAGTTTCGCTATCGGTAACGGTTCCAAAAGCTTTTGTTTGCTAAAATTGAATGTTTGGTACATATTGTTGAGTATATATGATAATATAAGACTAAAATATTTATCAAAATATAATTGTTACATTACATAAAAAAGAGCTAATCTAAATCTGCTTCTTCCATCTTAAAACGTTCTTCCTGCCGGTGGGCGTTGTGCAGTTGGCAAGGTAAGGGGTGCCAAGGGAGTAAGACCCGAGTTCGATTCTTAGCAACTGTGCTTGAAGGCAATTATGCTAAGTATGAAACTTCTGCAAGTACCTCAGTGATCGTCTGGCCGAGTCTGATGGGCCCCCGGGATGAGACTCATCCTTTTTTAAAACGTTCTTCCCAATTACTATTCATACTTTCTTTACCTATTTTTGTTAGTTATTTGATAAAATAATATTGTCGTGTCAGCTCTTGTTTTGTAAAAATTTTGATGTGGTTTTTATATACTCCATCTATACCTAATTCTAAGTAACACTTCAAAAAGTGGGTTAAATATCATCTCTTTTAAAAAAAATTTACAAATTGGTAGAGTTATAAAAAGTAAAAATTATACCATTCAAAAGTAAATAAGAAATTCTGTAAAACAAGATGCGACAAGAATATTTTATTTTATCAAATGGTCAACCAAAACGAGTAAACAAACAAAAGTTATCGAGAGGTCGGAATAGTAATAGTAGCTTACATTTTGGGTTGGAAAGAGTATATAACTTTTATTTTTTAATTTACATTTACAATCAGGGTCCGTTTGGTACTCAGAATTGATGGAATTAGAATTGAAATTAAAATTCTATGGAATTCAATTCCATGGAATTGAATTCACCAATTCCAATCATTTTTTGCACTATCAATTCCAAATCCACATAATTTTTGTGCTACCAAACACGAGAATTGAAATTGAAGTCCTCAATTCCAATTCCATAATTTGAATTCCGTGTATCAAACGGGGCCTCAAAGAAATTGAATTAAAAATAAAGTCGGTCAAATCTCTAAACGAGAAAAATGTTTTAAGATCAAAAGAGTAATAAATGCCTAGAAAACTTTAAAAAATAAAACACGGTAATTGTAATTGAAAAATAAAAAATGGATGGAGAGAGAATAACCGGTTCCCTAACCGGAGCCCCATTTTTGTTACCGCAAATCCAAAACCGTAACCGGTACCCGTTAAATTTGAACTGAAATTATACTCGCTATTTTTCAGTCCCGAGGTTAAATTTGTAGAAATTTTTTATTTTTTCATGCTCAGTATGATAAAATCTCCGAGGAATTGTGTGAAGAACCCGTCCTTGCTGACGATGACGAGGGCGGGAGTGGGTTCGAACCGCCGTCCGGCGAGATTCTACCACCAGTTTGGAGGGCTGCTTGAGATTCTACCACCGGTTGAATTCTGCTGCGTTTATGGCTCCACTCTTCATCCAAACAATAAGGATCAGGTTCTACTACCTGCTCTTTGTTGAAAGTTCTATTTTATTATTTTTTTTGGATTTAGTTCTTATCATTGAACTTTATGTGTTGAGAATTTGAAATGCATGCATTCTCTTTTGCTACATTTTGCACTTGATTTTAGCTGGTAATGGTAAATTCTTATTTTTTTTTCATTTTAATTATTACTTGTAACATATAGTACTCCGTAATTGTTAAACAATTCAGTAATGGTGTTTGAATCATGGGTCTCCTGGAAACAGGATCTTTATTACCAATTAGAGTCATGGGGTCTCTCTAACCCTAGTTTTCGCCATTATGCTTGCTATGCCGTCTTCCAAAGGGAAAAGGGTAAATTGAGAAGGTATTTTGCTCATTTACCTTCTCAAAAATTAGTTATACCTATTTAAAAAGTTCTTGATTCCAATGGAAGAAGGTAAATGGAGAGGTAAATATATGTTTCCCAAAATAAAGGTATTTTTAGGAAAGAGAAGAATTGGTATACCTCTCCAAAGTTGAGGAGGTAAATATACCTCTCCAAAATTAAGGAAGTTATAATACCTTCTCATTTACCTTCTCCATTGGAGGATAAACTTATGTGAAGAAAAGGTGAGTTTGACAATTATTGTTCTTTACCCTTTGATTTATCTCCTGCATTGGAGTTGCTGTTAGTGATTGATGTTTGTGGTGCTTACCCTATTCCCACTTGTTTGTAGAGATCCATGGTAGATTACATACTTGGAGTAGCCGATCCTCTACAATGGCATGCTGAAGTATTTCTTGAATTTCAATCCTTTTGTGTTTTTGGTCTTTATTTTCTTGATTTTCTCCTTCCGTTTACCATTTAAATCCTCTCGCACGCTATCTTAAGTAGAATTTAAAGGTGAACCGTGATCACTATGCATCATGGCTTGTTCGTTTGGGTGGAAGTAGGCTGGTACTCCTCTCACTCTTGGTGTCTCTTTAGCTTTTTTTCCTCTCAACAAATATCTCTATTTGATTGATTGTAAAATATCATCGTGTTTGCTTCCAGATTAATGGTATTGCAAATGGTATTGGTGTTGGTGTGCACTTCAACCCCTTTGTTTCCGTGAATAAGAAGGTACCGAGCATTTATATAACTGATAAGTTTCATCTACGAATTCCAGCGTAGAAATCTTATCTGTGTACCTTCAGTAGATGTTCAAGTACGGAGTTGTTCAAGTGCATCACTTGATTGAAGATTTAAAGGGATGGGACAGGTTCTACATGAGTGGTCGTTTGCAAAAACCAGTATGCCTCTTGACATGTTATATTCTTACCTTTTACTTACACTAGGTGTTACTGTTTTATGTCTAGTCATGGCTCTCCCCCAACACACACACACCACCACCACCATTAAACCGATGGAACTATAGCTTCTCTTTCCTAGACATTTAGAGAATGGTCATATCCAAGTACAATATATGAACATCAAGGGAAATATGATATTGTTAGGCATTCAAATGTTTTTTTTTTCAGAATATATATGTGAAATTTTAAAGAGAAGAAATGCTTCATAAGAATTACAGAAGTGTAATGTTAAGAATCAGTAAACTTGTTGCACTGATTCTTGTTTTAAATTTTGGTGGAAGGGTTTTCATGTCACATAATATAATCTTGTTCTCAACTTTTCTTTATAATTCTGGCAACATAAAATTTTATCATCTTCTTATATATGATAACAACTCATCTCTGCTAGCCTGCTGACTTCTTCTAGTGTGCAAAATTTATCTAGTTCATTGTGTGATCACTGTTCCTACTGAGTGATCATCTTGCTTATCTCAGGTCAATATTATTGTGGATAATTTGAATATTGAAAATGTAAACGCTGTCAATTTGAGAGCTGCTGCATCTGCTGCTCTCCTCCTTTTGCCGTCTGAGTTCAGTGAGGTTAGTCTGTATGGTAAATTAGTAATATTCCCAAAACCTTGTTGCAAATGGAAAGTGTCACTTCTGTTAGGTGCTCATGCAGGAAGACTTTTATGCCAAAATCTGTAGCCTGTCATATATGGGTGACTTGCGTATGCTTTTTGCGGAGGATAAAAATAAGGTATGTGGATGGTTGAAGCAAAGATTTTAGAACGTTCTTGAAAGAAAGAGTAATGTTTAGTATCACCTGGCATGTAAGATCTGGAATAAGATGGTGTCGTTTGATTGCTTTACAGTATGCATGTATCATATGTGCATCAAATCATCAGGAACATCTAGTTAATTACCGTAGTATAAGTTATTGCCCTTTTGGTTTAAATTGCGCTATAAGAATAACACTAAGAATAAAGACATACTACTGAACTTGGGAAAATAAACTTCGCTGCAAAATATATAAATATGTAAAGTAAAACTAGTTAACTGTCAATTATATTTCACTAAATTACTATTTTTACACAATGAAGTTAAAAGTTTTAGGCAGTAAATGCAGCAATGAATAATGGGTCTAATGGAAACAACCTCTTGTACCCAATGGAGTTGGGATTATACAAGGGTTTGTTGTATTATTTCTTTAAATATAGTATTCAAACTTACTGTAGTATCTGTTCTTCCAAGTTCTGCTACCAGTGTATTATGATTATTAGTTTTCAAGCAAATGTTTGTAGAAGTTTGGACTGGTTTCATGTCTCTTTATAGAACATCATTTGACATATGATTACCAATTCTGAGTGATACATTGACATTAGTATTATATTTATATTTTTTATTACCATATCCCTAGGTGAAAAATATTGTACAAGGACAATTTCACTTATTCCAAAGAATTTATAGACCATTTCTAGATGAATTTTCTGACAATGGCATGCTGAGATTTTCAGCAACCGGTGAGAATCAAGCTACTATGACTCAGGTATCTCTACAATGCCTCAAGCTTTTGGATTGCTTTCATCTTATTACGTCCGGCCGGGATTTTTGCTAATATTTGTTTTCTACTGCCATAATTTGGTAAATAGAAAATATCTAATGCCACCAACTTAGTACTACAATATCTTTTCTTTCATATGTTAATAGAGGTTTAAACACAGCTCTCTGCACTCTTTATATCCTATTGCATACTCTCTTCAAAACTTTTGCCTAACAAACTATTCGTTGAAAATTTGTCTCTTGGTTTTATTGTTAAGAAGCTCTTGCCTGCATCTTAACCAGCTACCCACACATTCTCTCCATACTATACAAGTTCATTTTTGTTGTTTATATGTTAGTTGTTACAAACTACTACTTCCGTCTCAATCAGAAAATGCACACATTTTATGGTGCATTGACAATTGGGTTGAACAGATTTATTTATCGGGAAAAATGACTACTCGGGTATTTGATAAGATGTGGGGTAGAATTTATCTTAGGTAGTTTGAAGGGTGAAACTGGGAAAAATGACATTTCACTAGTACAAACCTGCACAATCAATGTTTTTGCATAACATAGTTTGGGGTGCATTGGCATTGTAAACCAGGATTCCGGACTATCTGCTACCTCTATCTTGGTGTCACACCTTCCGCCGCTCCTTAAAACCAAAATAGAGACTAATCTTGCTGGGTTCAAACAACTTCATAGCACTGGTATGTGTTTCAATCTGTTCTGAGAATCTTCTTACACTTTTAATTGGGCATCTTCTTTCTGTACACCTCTATGTCTTGCTCTGGAGTCTGGTGTCTGGATGCAGTTGTAATTTGAACACCATAATAGAGCTGTTTGATGTTCTTGTTTCATCAGGAATGACGCGACAAGACACGGCGATTCACTCAAAAGCAGAGGCCGCGAAATGGGCTAGTAAGCACATCAGGCAAAGGGTAATGGTGTCGAGTGGAAGACAGGCGGCTGCAGGTATACTGGCTGCTGGTGCAGTCCATGGGTTCAGATACCTGGGAAACAAGATCCTCAAGTCTGCCAAATCTTGGACATAATAGTCTTATCATCTCACCTCTGGATTTCACTTTTTTTGCTGCCCTTTGCTAATCTCACACACAGCTTCCCCTTAACAAATGGCTATGTTTATTAACAAGGGCTTTGTTGGTCCAAATGTGTTATTGATTCCATAGAGTAGGGGTGGTAAAAATGTGTGTTTCAACAAAGTTGAGATTATCTTGGATTATTGTATATTACTCCCTCCGTCCCACTGTGTTTGTCCACTTACCTTTTGGCACACCATCCAATGTACTTCTTTAATCCATTTTATCTTGTAATTTGTATATTAAAAAATTATACAAATTATATATTAATAATCTATATATTAAGACGAATCAAACAAGATCACAATGACTATTTTTAGGCTTACACATTAAGAGAATTTGATGAGTCAAAGTGCTTAGATGAACAGTTCCAAAAGTCAAATGTGGACAAAGACAATGTGACGGAGGTAGTATTCCGTATTTCTCTATTTTTTGCATCAATTTTAATAAGATTATTTCACGTTTTTATACAATCATGCCGATTTTTTTTGTGCTGTTTGAGCTGGGGGGCCTATGGAAACAGCCTCTTTGCTTTTAGTGGGGGATACACACACCCTCCTGACCTGGTCTTGTGTAATTCTATTCGGTTGTTGTATACAATCATGTTGATTTTGGTATGGAATTTCATTTTTGGATTGTCCATATTTTTTTTTGTTTCCTTTACCACGGCACAATCTCTATTCCGGCTTGGATGGAGATTTTGGCAAACTTCATCAACAACTTTATGTTGGTGAAGATTTGAGCAACAACGAAGATGATGTAAGAAAAAGAACATGGAGAAAGAATAAAGACCTCAACTTTCCTTAATATTTGTTAAAGCGGGAAAAAATATAAATGAACGGAGAGATTATTTGAAAAGTGAAAAAGAAGACCGGTGTGAACTTTGGGCTTTCATATATTGCTTTCACAGGAGTAATTTGTTGGGCGCCCGTGCACTGAATTGCGGGCCACAAGGATCCCCCCAAAGAGTCCATGATCAATCAAGTACTTTATATTTCATTCTGTAAATCACAAAACGTCATATTTTGGTTTCTAAGAGACCACAAATAAAAACTTTTAAAAAACATATTTTTCTTTTGTTAAATTTAGTCGGTATAATTTGTGCTTTTTTTGTTATATTGTTACTTTCACAAAATATGGAATGAAGAAGACCGGCAGTCATAACCAAATTAGGCAAAAGAATGGATCAACAATGAAGCAAAAACATGTTACGGTGTTACCATAGGAACCAATAATATTCTCTGAATGACCCAAAAAAGAGAATGTCTAAAATAACATCAGTTACTTTTACACCAATTTACACCAGTTCGTTTGGGACACCTACAGTTCTCTGTTTGTAGAAATGACGATTCCTATCCCCCCACACCCTAGCCCCCATCCTGACAGTATATTAGAGTGGGGCTGGGGGGTTTTGGGGGAGGGTTAAGAGGGTAGGAACTGGTGTAAGGAAATGACATCAGTAACACTGGTGTCATTTTAGACTTATTCAAAAAAATGTCACAAATTTAAAAATGAAAATGTACTTGTATTGAGAACATTTTAGTTCTAATTACACGGTGTGACATGAAAACAGACAACAAGCTCTAGGCTAGGCGGGGATTTTAAGAACATATTTAGACATAGAAAAAAAAAGTACTCCCTAAGCAAGGGTGTGTAAAACCAGGTGCGTAGAAAATTTAAAGGTTCGAGTTAACTAATAAAGCAGATACTTATTTCGGTGCCGTTCCGTTGACCGTGCAAATTAGTGTCAACAGATGACACTGGGCACCTACGATATAACATTCCATTTTGAATCATACTCAATTACTCATTCAACTAAGATCATTTACAAAAAGCACATAAAACCTGCATCTTAGCCTCTTGTGTTAGAAAAAAAACCTGGTTTAGAAGAGCTAGGACAAGATAAGAAGCACTACCTTGGGTAAGTCATAAGTTGGCATACTTGCTCTTGACTTCAATCTTGGACAAGGGAATCCCCTTTCCTCATTTCTATTTCTATCTGTTTCATAGGATAAATCTTTTGGGTTTACAAGCCCAGCCCAAATCACAGCAAGCCAATCTGGCCCTCTACATGGCCCATTACTGCCCGGGACACGGTCTTGGTCGGCTTTGAGCACCTCGGGTTTTTGTTGGCCAGGCCCAATCTCCAACTTGACTCAACATCTCTTCGGTGCTGTAACACAGAATTTCTGTCCTATCGCAGATTCATTGCCTTTAAGTGCACGTGGTTTTTTTGTGAAGATGAGTGGACGTTGGATGCATCTTACCCTGTATAAACAGACATCACTTGTAAGCAATATTGTACTTCATCAAAGACACTAGCACTATGTTTGGTTCAAAGAAATTGGAAGGAAAAGAAAAGAAAACGGTTTCCCTCAATTTGCTCACCAAAATGGGAGGTATTTGGTTTTCTCTCATCTTAGTACATTTTGCCTTCTCATTTTCTTTTCCTTCCACTTTTCTTTTCTTTTCCTCTCTAGCCAAACAAGAAAAATGCTTTCCTTCACATTTTCTTTTCCTTTCCCTCTCAGATCCTTAACACTATGTTTGGTTCAAGGAATTTGGAAGGAAAAGAAAAGAAAATGGTTTTCTCTCATTTTCCTTACCAAAATGGAAGGAATTTGGTTTTCCCTCCACTTGGTACATTTTGCCTTCTCATTTTCTTTTCCTTCCACTTTTCCTTTCTTTTCCCCTCTAACCAAACAAGAAAAACGGTTTTCCACTTCATTTTCTTTTCTTTTCCCTTTCAAATTCCTTGAACCAAACATAGTGTAAACCAAGCATAGTGTAAAGCAATATGTGTCTTCCCTCTCCCTCTTACCTTTCATATCTCCAGTTCATAAATCAAGACCGCTAGCCATTTATCTCCATGAGGTCCATCATTTCAGATTTCCTTCAACTTTGAATATTCATTTCCAATGAAAAGTATCGGCTCAAGTCCCCAGACAATCTTTTTACAGAGAGATCTGACCAAAAAAATGTCAGAAGCTGTCAAGCAAGCTGCTTCTGTCAGGTTCGGCAAAACACTAGCAAGTAATGCAAACCTGCTATGTTAGGAGTAGTATTATTATCAGAAACAGTTCTTGAGTTTCCAGCAAGAAGCTCGAATTTTTGTAACATGCATCAGGCAATGAAATAAAGCAATCAAATAAAACCACTTTATGACTACATCACATGGACTGAGCAACGGGTATACTGGAAATCAATTGCATTGAATTACACCATTGAATGACCAAATAGAGCTGGAAGAACATCCGCATTTCATGTTAAATGTAGACCGTGCTGATTTTTTTAGGAAAAAAACCAGAGGAGGCAATTTCGCTTCATTTAAAAAAACTTGTATTAATTCAAGGGGGAGAGTAAAAAGTTTTTTATGTAAAGAATGCTGCCAAAGAAGGAAGTCGTCTCACCTATAGAGTAGTCAAAGGAAGAGGTCATTCCAGCACTTGTCTATGGCTACTCGAACCTTCTTTCGTTTCAATAGTTCTCTAACAACTTTATCCAAAGTTGACAGGTTAGGGTACAAAGCCTTTTGAAGCATAACTTCTATAACATTCGATGCCCCAACAACTCTTTGTCTCTTGTGTAACCGCACCACTAGCTCGTCCAAAAAAACTCTCGCACTCTCAAGTGGATTCAACTTCCCGTTCAAACTTTTCAAGAAAATGTTACATGTAACTGAATCAGGGTCACACCCTTGATCCAACATAGTATTTAAAAGATCAATGGCATGTGAAATTCTATCTTGCTTGCACAAAGCACTAAAAAGTATGTTGTATGTTATCACATCAGGTCGACTTCCAGATTCTCCGCATGACATCTCATGGAAAAGTTTTAGTCCTCCTTCGACTGACCCGGAATTGCAGAGACCAGATATCATTGAAGTGTATGACACGACATCAGGTTTCCACCCGGTGCTCATCATTTGCTTCCATACCATCAAAGCATCTCTCACTTTACCAACCTCACACAGTCCGTGGATTAGTACACTGTAACAAACTTCATTCGGTAAAACTTTTTGGTCTGCCATATCTTTCCACAACTCCAAGGCCTCATTGCTTTTACTCATTTTGAAAAAACCCTTCATCAGGGAACTATATGTATATGCATTTGGAGTGCAATCCGCATTGATCATATGCAACAGTATCTCCTTTGCCTCATCGGGCCTACCTTCCTCGCACAAGCCATCTATAAGAGCAGAATAAACAACTGTGTTAGGTTTTCTTCTTCCCTTCTCAACCATTTCCTTCCATATTTTCATTGCCTCTTCGGGTTTTCTCTCCTTGAAAAACCCGCTGATTAGCGAAGAGTAAACATATTCGTTTGCTTCATATCCCCTTTCCTCCACTGCTTTCAAGATTTGTGCACCGTCGGCGACTCTTCCTTTCTTGACAAGACCATCAATGATAGTCCCATATGTTATATCGTTAGGGACGTGCTTGCTAGAAACCATCCTATGCAACAAGCTAATCGCCTTCTCCAGCTTCCCTTTAAGACACAACCCGTGTATGAGCGTGTTGTACGTCACTTCATTAGGAACACCCCCTTTGAGGAACATATTATCCACAAGCTTCGCGGCTCGGACTAAATCACCCTTCTTACAGAGCCCATTGATCAAAACATTGAAAGTCGGCGGAGTGGGGAAACATCCCTCTGTTTGCATTTCATCCAACAGAGAAACAGCTTCCTCAATCCTATCTGCCTTACATAACCCGTCCATCAAAGTGCAATACGTATAAACATCCGGATTACATTCCCACTCAGGCATTTCCCTGAACACATCCACTGCTTTGTCCACCATACCCAGCTTACACATTGCTTTAACAATCAAGTTAAATGTCAACACATTTGGCACTGAAACCCTCCTATCTACAACAATGTCAGAATAAAACTGCAACGCGAGATTAAATTCACCGGACTGTATAATCACATTAAGAACCGAATTAAATGACCTAACGGTCGGTCTACACTGAAACTCAACCACCATTCTTTCATAAAGATCAATGGCTTTATCGGGCAGGCGCGCTTTCCCATAAGCCCTAAACACTAGGATGAAACTCTTCTCCAGGAAGACTCTCTTCTCGCGCCTCATCCTATCGAAAACCTCTTCCAGAGACTTGAAGTCCCCTGAGTTGGCGTAATTCTTGATGAGAGAATAAAAGGTGGAGTCGCCCTGCTTGTGAGAGCCCGATCTGGGGGCGAGAATGAACAGTTCATCGGAAATTGGGGGATCTCTCCGGACGGGGTGAAGATCCAGATGTTGAATCGGACTTTGGTTGTCTTGAGATTCCGATGGACTGGGAAGGGATGAAAAGAGGCGACGAATGAGAGGGAAGGGGAAGAAGAAGAAGAAGATCTTACATGGTTTCGCGGAGAGGCTTGGCCTCAGATGCTTGGAGGTGCACGGCATGAGACTCAAATCAGACACACTCTGGCTCGAGAGCTATTATCTTTGAGGAAGGAATGAGAAGTGTTTGGGGACGACGAATACTCATTTCGGTTCTGTTTGAGACGAAGTTGGGAAATGTAGAGGTGGAATGGAATGGCTGAAAAACGATGCACATTATCACTCGCAGCATCTTCGCCATTGCCGCCGCCATTGCTTTGCTGGTGGTTCCTTGCAGGCACTTGCCAAACTTAAAAGAGTAATGATGATTAATTGGTGGATAAGTTAAATTTAAATTAAGTTATAAAAATGATCAATGAAGTATTTTTTTCAAAATGATTTTTTCTAATTAAAAATGTGTATTTGATTCGAGTTCTAAAAGATTTTTATAGAGTTTTAATACGGAGTAATACATAGATTATGTCTATTCAATGTATTTTTTTAATTTTACATTTAATTGTATAAAATGATCATTTCAAAAATAAACTTTAAATTTAGACGATAGAAATATCAAAATATTTTTTTAATTAATCATTATTTGAGTAACATTATTTATGAAGGCTGCCACTTGAGAAATAAAACTTAATTATAAAGGATCACGTAGGTCATCAAAATTTATAGAGGACCGAATTGGAAAAATACCAAATTACAACGGACCATTTTGGAAATTTACTCTAACAAATAACTTGAACACAAACTACAAAAATTTGTCATTTGTGCACTTTCTTAAGAGAATAAAATGGTTTTTAAATAATTACAAAATAAAATTTGAAATACATATTTCAAATAAAAGTTGTGTAATTTGTATCTAAATTGTTTGTGACTCTATTGATTAAACATTGGAGACGAAGTTGTAAATGAACCAAAATATTTTAATTTGATTCGTAATTCGTATTTGTTTGTATTGATTTGTATTTGAAAAAATCAAATCTAATATGAAGAGTATTTCTTATTTATTGATGGTATTTGTTTTTCGTTACACTAACGAATAAAAATATAAATATGCTCATTTTCAATTCGCTCCCTACACAAATCTTACTATATACAATGGTAAAATGTGTTTTTCTACAGTGTTCCCGCCCACAACTCTACATTGAGTTATTCCATTTTGAGTTTCATTACGATTATTTGCTTCTTTAATGATGTTTTGTTGATGTTTTGTTTAAAATTAGTATAGATTGTTGATGAATAATGATAACGCACATACGTAGGGGGGACATTGAGAGAGTTTGGTCCACATTATTTCTAATATTACCGTTCAAGGTGAGTCCAATCATGTACCTTTGTTGTCTCTTTGAGATTAATCTTTTTAACAAACAATTGATCGATAAGTTTTGTAATTGCAGGTGTGAGAACTGGGAGAGCTGTTGCCTCATTTTTGCTGCCTAAATTTGTGGTTATTGGGAACAGAGGGAAAAAGCTTAATGTGTTGTAGTTCCCTGTTGGGAGAACGAAGGATTTGAAAGAGATCTACATTCCTTCTTTCCATGCCGTTGTCGTACTTTACCATTTCATTGCAAGTACAATTGTGTTTGTTAAGTGCATGCATTATAAATTACTCATTGATTGCTTAGCTCTTATCTTGCCTAATGTTCAGTGCAAGTTTTATTAATAAGAGCAATTGTTTGTAGCTATTTTTTGAAAATCACTTTTTTTTGTCAATTGTCCATAGAATTTATAATATTTAAATTAATGTTTGCAAATAAAACTCTAGGAACATTGCCTTATTCTGCCACGATTCCATTAAGCACCAATAGGCTACCAAGTGTACTTGGTGTATGTTCTCCTGAAGTCATTGTCACATGCGCCTGAAACAATCGTTCACTTCCCGTCCAGGTGCGAGGGGTATAACCCTTTAATTTTTCCATCTTCTTACTTTCTAGCTTCTATTTCAGATTTTTCGATAATTTATTAGAATTTCTATGAGTTTTAGTTTGTTGGGGCAAAGGTCATTATACCAAAGGAGCCAAGTTGATCATTTTGTTCTAGATGTTGTTTGACAAGAATTTGAGAATTACAATTGTCTTCAAGGTAATTATTCATTTTATTTTCTTTCAATATTAGATTTTTTTTTATTTCTTTTTTAATACAAAGCATATTTATTTGCTCAAACGAAGTATCATCTCTTTTGTTGACAAGTCTTTATTGATGAATCCACATGCTCAGTTATTATATGAATTTTCTGCAAAATAAAATTATTATATGAATTTTCATGATTTTTAATAGTTTGCAAGCTTTCTATCCACTTAGCAGGCTCTTTGGTTACATCTATTGAATTGAGGTTGTCTTTTGGTTTGGAACTAGCATGCTAGATCACCTCGCACCCCAGATAGACACTCTAATCTCTTAAGAGGCACCAAAGAAGGCAAGTCCGGCTCTTTGCGGTTGTACTTTTGAGGATGTTTTGTTATTTTGGAAGCTCATGTATGTATTTATGTTTTGCAGAGATTTTGTGTGTCAAATTTACACTTTTTAATGAAATTATTTTTTTATTTTGTGTTGTGGAAAGATTATATGGAGTATCTTTTTTCAAGATTCTAAGAAAATAAGAATGGTTAATACCTGGAGTACATTTTGGCCACTCTACCTCAAAAGTATATTACTGTACAAAGTACTTTTATATGATTTTCACACTCCGTGTGTTGGATTCGTTTTTGGGCGAGAGAGATGGGTTTGATCCATTCTCAAAGTTGACAATGGTTAAGTCGGACGGCTGATAACAAAAGAGATGGATCAGAATGATAACTCTGTCCATGGACGATGATTAAATTCCTCTAATCCTTTAGGTTTTTGTAACATTTTTCCTTATTGCAAATGATGGGAAATAATACGTGGCTCGGCCCATATTTCCCAATTATTTACAAAGAACAATTAAACCAGACCTGTTTAATAAAATAGAGGAATGAGAAAATATTCCTCCGTAGATGCTCTCACCCTCTCCTATAAAAGGGAGGGTTGCCCTAATTGTTGGGGAGGCCAATTAATCCCTTCTCCCTGCCCAATTCTTCTTTCTCTCTCTAGATTATATATTTTTTTTTCTTTCAATGAGCTGGAAGCTCCACATCCTCTCCATTAATGGCTTCCAAGTCCAACTCTTGTACCATGTACACACCCCCATATATCAATAAAAATCCCCCGTTGGCAAGATACCGCCAAAAAAGGCACGTGGTTTTCTCTCGATTTGGGTTTCCACGTAAAAATCCCCGTGTTTATATTTTGGTGTGTTTTTTTAGACTAGTTTATCGTTTTTACCGGTTAAAAACGATATACCGGTCGACAATTTACACCATCATTTTGGCGCCACCCGTGGGACCCGAACAAAAAGCTTCATCTTTGTTCGGCCATCTTGCACAGCCGAAAGTGTGAGAAACAAAAAAAAAAAGAGGAGAGTATGAAGCTTTTCTTGAATTTTGCAAAAAAACAAGAAGAGGGAGAGATCTTGAAGAAAATAGGAAGAATGGTCAGAGGAGCACCACCGCGATTCTATGGTGCTAGATGTCCTTGATCTCTCAAAGCCACCATTTTGCCACAGGGACGGGAGCCACCGCCGCTGCAATCCACCCTCGCAACCTCCGATGAGGATACCCGCGGTAAAAATCCAAAGTCATTATCAAATAGAGGAAGTTGATTGCTGCCATCGCTGCTCAGATTCGCCGCCGCCGCCGCTGCTCAAACCTACCGTCACCGCTACTCAAATCCGCCGTCGCTGCCGCTGCTCAGATCCATCGCCGTCGTTTCTCAGACCCGCCACTGCCGCTCATCAGGCCCCTCGTCTTTTGGAAAAAGCAGGGGTCCAAAAGGCTTCAAATCCGCAGCGGCGGAAAAATCAAGAATGCCCACATCTTCCGGGATCTTTAGAGAGCCAAGTCCAGGTTGAGAATGGGACCCAGATCCGGATTCTACATTGCTGACGTCGTCAACGGCAAAATCATCCTTCTCACCGGAAACCTCCAAAGAGAAGCCTACTTCAAAACTAGGGAACAAATTCCTGGGGCCAAGGCCTCTAGCCACGGCAAGGACTGAAACATATGCATAGAGAGCTGGATCTCCGGCGATGACCCGATATCGTATTTCTACGTGGACGGCAAATGGGTCCTCCAAATCAAGCATTTGAGGTGGAAATTCAGAGACACCAGGAGAATCAGAATGGACGGGTTCCCGATCTAGACTATCTAGTCTCCTGGGGCGGCCATAAATGGCTGTTCAGATTCAAGGAAGAAGGTCGCGGCTAGGGCGAGTGCCGCTCACGCGCCGCCGGGAGAGCGGGGAACAGTTGCGGGTTTGGGCCTGAGACGAAGATGATGAAGAAGGTACTGCTCGGGACGGTGAAGAGCTCGTCGATGTTGGCGTCTCGTCGTCGGCGTCCTGTAGTTCCGTGATGGAGTGGACCGGCGCAGAGGAGAGCAAACTCAGCTCACCGGGTTCTCTTTATTGGGGTACGGAAAGGTTATTAACTTTTTCCTAGTGCCTCTCCCCTTGGCCAATAAGCACCAGCTGGATTTCACTGCCAAAGAAGAAAAGTGTGAGAGCAAAGAGTTAAAGTATGCTGGACAAATTCAAGCACGTGAATGCCTTATTCTTAACAAAGATATGGGCCCACCATTAATTAATGAGAAGAAGGGGGCACTTGATTTTAAAAGCATCCAAATCGAGTGGACGAAGAATTCACATGGCAATTGGGAAAAGTACAAGACATGCCATTATCTTGGTCCCACAAATCATTGCATGAAGTTCACCTTCAAATAATTGCATCCTTTTTTGTTTCATACGGTTACAAAAATGGGAAAGGAAGACTGAGACACAGGCCCGGACCTGGCACGCCGGTTACTACACCGGTCTTGCTCAGTATAAAATAAAAAAATAATAAACCCGGAAGAGGGGCCCGGAAGAGGGTATGCCTGCAAGAGGGCTGGACCTGGAAGAAGGTTCGAACCGTACTTACACGGGCCCATGAGGTTTGACCGGTATCGGGGAATCAGCCGGTGCCGTCAAATTGATTGGGGACTAAAAGATGCCCATTAAAAGAAATAGAAAGGGATCGTCCACCGTGGCGCATCCTATTTCCCCATTCTCAGGGAAGACTTGAACGGGGGGTGAGCTAAGGTCTTCCCGGGATAGTAAATATCAAAGGGCCATTAAAAGACTTAATCACCCGGAAGAGGGGGCCCTGGAAGAAGGGTGCATTTTGGGCCTTGGAGAGGGCTCGAAACCATCCGACATGATTAATTCTCCAATGTTGATTTGGCCCGGCCAGCAGCATTATCTTATTGGAAGACTGAGACACAGGCCTGGCCTGGCACGCTGGTTACTACACCGGTCTTGCTCAGTATAATAAAGAAAATATGTGACCCAGTCGAACTGGTACACTGGTCTCACACCAGTCTTACACATATTTTCTAATAAGTCTGAGCCCAATCGAATTGGGTACACCGATTGCACATTGGTTTCAGCAGAAAGTGAGCAAAGCTCACATCGGGGACGCCCGATTCATTTAAGCCCTCAATCTGAGGCACTTTGATCGAAGATGGTCTCCGCGAGACATGAAGATATTTACATCAGTCAGCCAGGCTAACGCTGATCTTCAACAAAGCTACCGCATCAGATTCAATTCTTATTAACTAAGGTCATTGTCATCGGTATACTAATTTCGTCACGCATCGTTTGCTTGACTCGTATTAACAGCGACCTCGACGAAATAACTTTTCGAAGCATCGTTGCTTTATCGAACTGACATCGCTCTCGTTACGATAATTATTCGCGCGAATCTTAATCATCTAACACTGAGCTCCTCGGTAAACATAATAATTTTTTGAGCACGGCATAGGCCGGTCAAAAAAAAAATGCTGTACAAATTATTTTTTGCAGGAAAAAACTTCTGATTCAAGAAATTAGAGAATTAATGAAGACTCGGAGGACTAGCAATAATATCTACCGGTCAAGAATTCAAAGTACGAAGACTGAAGATCACACTCGGAGGACTTGTTTACTTTTTTAAGTTGATGATTCTCACAACTCAAAAAAGTGGAGGACTTCTTGATGGGAAATAATACGTGGCTCGGCCCATATTTCCCAATTATTTACAAAGAACAGTTAAATCGGGCCTGTTTAATAAAATAGAGGAATGAGAGAATATTCCTCCGTAGATGCTCTCACCCTCTCCTATAAAAGGGAGGGTTGCCCTAATTGTTGGGGAGGCCAATTAATCCCTTCTCCCTGCCCAATTCTTCTTTCTCTCTCTAGATTATATATTCTTTTTTCTTTCAGTGAGCTGGAAGCTCCACATTCTCTCCATTAATGGCTTCCAAGTCCAACTCTTGTACCATGTACACACCCCCCATATATCAATAAAAATCCCCCGTTGGCAAGGTACCGCCAAAAAAGGCACGTGGTTTTCTCCCGATTTGGGTTTCCACGTAAAAATCCCCGTGTTTATATTTTGGTGTGTTTTTTAGACTAGTTTATCGTTTTTTACCGGTTAAAAACGATATACCGGTCGACAATTTACACCATCAGCAAACATTACGTAATTATATGTTAACTAATAGCCCGTGCATCGCACGGGTACGAGTCTAGTATATTTAAAAAAAGGAGCCAAAATAGTAAATATTAAAAAATAAATAGGAAATTCAATAATTGCCTAAAAATCAAATTTAGTCCGTATTCCCTATGTTTTTATTTTCATATTCAATATGTAAATTGCAATTTATAATTTTTTTCCTCAATAGCAAATTCCAAACTATACTCTTACAAAAAGTTTTGGAAAAATAGTTTAATATAATTTACATTTTTAAGGAGTAAATTAAATGTTTAAAAGATATCTTAAAATTTAAATGAACTTAATATTTTTAAACGAATTAAAGATTTAAACAAACTGAAAACGAATTGAATACAAATCTCTAAAAAAAATTAAACGAATACAAATACAAATACAAATACCATCTAAAACTAACAAATACGAATAATATTCATCACTACTCAATTCAATTCGGTTATTTACAACCCAACATTGTAGTGATAGTAACAATTTTTTCATGATTATTGTAATACATAAGAGGCAAGCAATGAAGCAATCTAAGGTTGTGAAAACCACAAAAAACATGTTACAAATGAATATATGTATTACAATTGAAAATGTTGTTGGTACTTCTTGGTATTAAGAACAGTTGAAAGAGAACACGAGAAAACGAAGTCAAAGAATTAAGAAACTCTAAACTGCTGTATAACCTTAGGAAGAAAAATCTGGGACACGTTTTTCTCATGGTAGACACTAAAATATAATATAGATTCACAAAACCATTGAACTACTGCACGAAGGATGATGCTATTACCCAAGGTGCATTTCAAAACCTAACCCGCAATCCACTTCCAAACACCACCTGACTTCTGGCCCTGGGAAACTCCGAGTTCCATATCGCGTTCCATTTCATACTTCTGCTTCCTAAGTTCTTCAACCTCTTCCTCTACCGATTGCATCGACTCCAGCATCTTGCGTAGCTCAGTTATTTGTGCCTGAAAAGTTGGGGTGAAACAAGTTTGAGATTTGCACAAGTCAAGAAAGTGAACTGTGGAAGAAGGGTATAACCTCCAATTTTGCACATCTTGATCGCTCGGATGTCAGCTGACTCTGAACTGAATGAAATTCCTGAAACAGTAATTGAGCATGGCTAAGAACCCAGAGCTATAATGCATATATATACCAGAACTAGTGTTTTAGTCTGGGTTGGTTTCGTGTGCACTGTGAACCGGTTGAGTGAATTTCATCATGGTGGCATTAGCAGTTTAGCCCACCTCGTTTGTTCGAGTTAACAGCCTGTTGCACTGCTTGAGGGGAAGAGTAAACTGATTAGTTCACCTCATGACTTGAGTGGGAACACAAGTTTCCACATTTCAAGTGGCTAACCAGTTATATTCAAAATAGCTTCATAGTCCATTAAAAATCCTGGTTTGAAAATATGAGTGATGTTCTTTTGACATCATTCATGGGCGTCATAATATGACACACGCCATTTGAGAACCCTACGATGCTTCGTTCGATGACTTTGACCCCAAAGTGACCCCCCCCCCCCCCATTGCCCTTTCCCTTCCCCTAGTCCACTGGGTTTCCCCTTTATGCTATAGTTTAAGGCAGGGGCGGGTTGGGGGTTCGAAAGGCCCTCAAAGTGCCCAATGTCATATTATGACACTGCCCCTCGCTGTAAAAAACCTCTTTTCAAAAATATATAGAGAAATACTGGGTAAATTTCACCAATGGTACCTGAACTTTAGCTGGAATTTCGAAGTGGTACCTAAACTTCAAATCCTTTCAAAAAAATCCCTGAACTTACACAATCCTTTCACTAAAAGTCCATTTGCCCGTTTCTAGGTTAACTTCCGGTCATTTGGGCCAAACTAGAATTTTGAATAATTTAAAATTTTCAATTTGACCCCATTTCTTTTGTTTTTTTTCTTCCGCTCCCCGCCGCCGTCACACCACCTCAAACTCGCCGGAAAATCAACCTGGTCCGATTCCGGCGGGACCAACGTCATTCTCTTCGTCTTGAGACGAGGATCAAGAATATCCAAACCATTTTGTCCGATTTGGCCTGTAACTCCTCGAATTTGAACTTTTTCACTCGAAAAAACCCTAAAATCCGAAATTGGGTCCGAAATTGGGGGTTTTGCAAATCGTCATCAAATCTTGCAATTGAGGGGTCCTTGGAGGTCGCCGTGATGCCACGAACACATTGGAGGGGATGACCGGCGTCAATTTCGCCGGATTTAGCAGGAAAACGCTCCGACCCGCCAGCGGTTTCCGGCGGGTCGGAGCGTTTTCCGGCCAACTCTGGCGAAATTGACGGCGGGCATCCACTCCAATGCGGTCGTGGCATCCGGGCGACCTCCAAGGACCCTTCAATTGCAAGATTTGATGAAGATTTGCAAAACCCCCAATTTTGGACCCAATTTCGAATTTTAGGGTTTTTCGAGTAGAAAAATTCAGATTCGAGAAGTTACAGGCCAAATTAGACAAAATGGTTTGGATATTATTGATCCTCGTCTCAAGACGAAGAGAATGACATTGGTCCCGCCGGAATCGGAAAAAGTTCATTTTCCGGCGACTTTGACCGGCGGGGGCGGCGGCGGGGCCTGGAAGAAAAGAAAAGAAGAAATGGGGTCAAATTGAAAATTTTAAAATATATAAAATTCGAATTTGGCCCTAATGACCGGAAGTTAACTTAGAAACGGGCTAATGGCTCATTAGTGAAAGGATTGTGTAAATTCAGGGATTTTTGTGAAAGGATTTGAAGTTCAGGTACCACTTCGAAATTTCAGCTAAAGTTGAGGTACCATTACTGAAATTTACCCAAAAACGGGTAAATGGACTATTAGTGAAAGGATTGTGTAACTTCAGGGATTTGAAAGGATTTGAAGTTTAGGTACCACTTTGAAATTCCAGCTAAAGTTCAGGTACCATTGTTGAAATTTACCCAATTTGGCCCAAATGACCAGAAGTTAACCTAGAAAAGGGCAAATGGACTTTTAGTGAATGGATTGTGTAAGTTCAAGGATTTTTTTGAAAGGATTTGAAATTTAGGTACTACTTCGAAATTCCAGCTAAAGTTCAGGTACCATTGGTGAAATTTACCCGAGAAAAACTTCATAATTGACAACTCGTTTATAATTGACCAATGCATAATTTAGAAAGGTTTGGCCAATATGTGTTATCGCCTCAGTTGGGTGATCACAACTAATTTATAATTTACAAAATTAGAGTACCTTGGATAAGTCCGCATAAGTGATGTTAACTTCATCAACCTTTGCCTTGAGAGCAGAGTTCTCTGCTGTAACTTCAGCAAGAGATGATTCCAATTCCTTTTTCTCTTCTCTAATCACACCAATCTCATAAGATAAATCCTTTTGGGAGGTACCATTCCTGAATTCCTTAAAATTTGAATCTTCGCTTGCAGTTAAGTCCAATTTTTCAGGTCTAGTCAAGGCATAAGCCGCAGTGACGGAAGCTGCAGCAGCTGCAGCTGCTGGTGACATAAGTATCTTGGGAAGCAATGAATCTCTTGGTTTAGGCCTCATAACAAATACCTGCATTTGAGATGTTGTATACCATTTTAGCCCTTATACTTGACATGTACAAGGTGTCTAATGCTCTTAGGTAAAGTAAAACAAGTTCTTTAATGGAAGAATATTCCAAAACATTAATTGATAGAAAAAATGTACTCCGGACTTAAACAGAGCCAATATTTATAAAAGTACCTCATTGTTGTATTTTCCGTTATAGCCGCCAAATGCAACCAAAAAATTCTCGCCATCTAGTAATGCTGAGGATACAGTTAGTCCCTGGTTCAAATATCGTATGACGCATAAGAAATTGTTAATTATATGTAGTATTGTCTTACATCAATGTCTTACACCGGACTGAAAACTAGGAAGCAGTGGAGACAAAAGAAACAAAAAACAAGAGGACAGCTACTCATGCTAAATAATGTGCATCAAGTCATGCATTTTTACTGTTTTACTTCACATAGGCGCATAGCCTATTCCAGAGCCTAAATATCTTGTTCAAATTTATCTACTCCCTTCTAAGAAAAGAGTTATATTTTAAGAACTTTTTATGACGAGAAAAAGGTCATATTTCATCAAACAATGCTAATTTTTCATGTAAATCACACAGGAGTCACAAACTGGCTAAATATGATAAATTTAATTAAACCAACAATATTTAAAAAATATAACCACGACTAATGATTTAAAGCAGTTGTACATTGTAGAAAATTGAATGAAAAGTGTACCTTGTAAAATAGGAATCATTTTTGGGACAGTATTATTTTTCTAATATTTCTCTTTGTTGGCACAATGATTCTTCAATGAAGCTACAATTTACCTATCTAAATAGATCATACTAGTGCACAAGGCCTGGAGAAGGTATCAATGTATGGAGTGTTACAGCCTAACAACTTCCCAGTCTGCCTAACTATGTCCCAAAAATTCATGTGGAAATAAAAAGAAGAAACAAGAATGTGTCACTTCTCATAGCTAGAAAGTTAGAAACTTCAGATAAAAAACACACACAACTGAGAGGAAATGGTACTTGTGTGTGTTGCAGGAGATGCAGTTAATTGCACATATGGCTACCACATTCACCAAAGAATGGAACTTAAAGCAATGAAATAGGCAAATAGCTAACAATATTCGGAACATCAGGGGGGAAATGGATTCATGGATTTGTAAGAACGTCGAGAAAAAAAAGTACAAAAATGTTTGGAAGATAGTTACCTCACTAGCAAGTGGATCTCTCCCCTTGACACTTGTCAACACTGACACGACAAGCTTAGACATATTCAAAACAAGAGTTTCTGGCACACCTACAAACACAATAGAAGCTCTTCAATATACATGTACGTATCCATCGTAAACAAGAACCTGAGACACCCCCGATCACACAGTACCACTTTTGTTATCTCCACCACCAACTATGTACCAGTTCTCGTCTATGATGACCCCAGCATGACCAGCTCGTGAGCCAATAATATCGCCCTGAAGTTGGGGGCAAGACCATTCCATCTAATACATAAAAAGCAAACATGTTACGGTGTTGCCCTAAATGCAATACGATTTTGTTACAACTGATAAGCCTCATATGACTTGCTATTGTAACTATGTAATGACAGAAGAAGGCGTAGGATGCTTAAGTAGCAGATACATAGCATCTTTAAGCCATTTCTAGACCATAACCATTAAATTATAAAGAGAAACATCATTCCATGCCTCAAAAACTACAAACTTTGTGTAAAATAGAAAAAATGGAACGGATATCTAAAACTCTAAAACTTATTTTGCATCTTGATACCATGGAAAAGACGACTCCATAATAAATATAAAATTCAAACTACATCAAACCAGAAAAACTTACCGTTTCCAAGTCCAGAACATGCAGATCATTGAAAAAAACTGAATGAGAACACCCGCCAAAAATTAGAAGGTAGTGATCTTCATGTAGTGCAGCCGTGTGATCAAATCTGGGAGACGGGGGTGTCTGCCTATCAAGCCAAAACAGTGTGATTAAGAACTCTTCACGATGCATACGCTAAAGTTTGATGCTACTAAATTTGTCACTTACGTGGTCTCCACATAACTCCATGTCTTTGTCTCAAGATCAAGAACATGAATATCATTCAATAACCGCCGGTTCCTATCTTCACCACCAAACATTATTAGCTTAGAACCAAAGAGTGTCACAGATTGCCCACCACGAGCTACCTGAATATGTGTTTCAAACAAGTTAGGAAATTAAGACAACAAAAGAACAGCCTAAAAATGATGTATGAATGAAATGGGTCTGACACTCACTTCACCCAACCCCACCCCAATTGACAAATTTCGGGCAAGCTAAATACATATGGTTGTTCTCTTTAAGATAATTAATAAAAGTAAGGCAGACAGACACTAAATATAATGTTTCTGAGAGAGACAGATATTTACTGGTGGTGTTCCATAGGTCTCCATAATAGAACAGTTGTGTGATTCCAGATCAATCACCCTAACTACAAAAAAAGATCAACAATAATGTGCACAGTCAAAATGTTGAGCACATGGCTTTTTCTGTCACGTTGGAAGCTTTGACAAGTGGCAAGAAATCAAACCTATAACAGTATCAGAAACACTTCTTGAGTGGCCAGCAAGAATCAGCAATTTGTGATCCCAGCTAATCTATCAATGAAGTAAAGGTCATTATTATAACTTCATCACGTGGGCTGAGCAAAAAGTAGATTATAGATTAACTGTAATGAATCTCACCATAGAATGGCCAGATAGAGCTGGAAGAACATCTGTGGTTGATTTTATTGTAAACCATGCCAATGTTTTAAGATCAAATACCTGAAGATTGGATGATTTCTTATCAAAAAAAATTCATAATCTAATATTCATGAGAACTTATAAATATGCATTGGCCACATTTCACGGATTTTGAGAATAATGGGAACAATCTAATTCTTAGAGATGATACCCCATTGATTGAGCCTTTAGGGTAGCTATTTTTTAATTCAAAAATTCATACAATAGTTATAAATTACTAACAACACCGACACAGCTCAAAAACTGTGACATCAGTAATCAGATAATCTCACTTCATGGAAATTACTTGTTTTTATCCCACACTCAAACTATTTGTATAAGGGAAGAAAATTCAAACTAATTATATATAAGAAGGGAAAAAAGACACTAAGAAAATACAAAATTATACCTATAATTATAATTCATAATAATATAAACAAAAATGTACCAAACATAGTGGCTGACTAGTAATGACTAATGATAGTAATGGTTTATGAATTTGATTAAAGAAAATCTTGGGTCACGGTAAATTTCACAACTTTGATGTAAGTGTACAGTGAATTTAACTTAAAATATCCATGTCTTCTGTATCAAGGGAGGAAAAAAAGGTTACCAATTGTCAAGGGCTTGATAGACCATAATAGCATAACCTATTAGCAAGATTAATACCTGGATATCAGACAAATATCGGCCATTTCGACTTCCGCCAACAACATACAATTTCCCATCAAACACAGAAGCAGCATGCTGAAACATAAAGTACACCAGAACCCTTAGAATAAAGAATAAGAATTTAAACATTTGAAATGGAAAATAAAGGTTCTGATTATGACAGGCAAAAGATCATTCATAATGTGGGCCCATTGGGTCATACATAATATTCAGAAATATGAATTACCTTGTAGCGAGCAGCTGGACGTGAACCAGATACAGGAACAGGTTTCCACTGCTCATAGCTTAAATCCAAATGCCAACTTTGGCTATCTGTCCCCATATCAGTTTACTTGAGGCCCAATGTGCAAAGAGCTGAATGATATGTCGAAGGACATATAGAATGCAAAATCAGTTACATTTCTAAGATAGAATATTAGCAATGGTCTGAAAACCGTACAAAGTTCACTGAAATGAAATTCCAAAAAAAAATGACGTGAGAAATGCAACTGTTCTTAATGCAGAACAGTACTCATCAGAAGAAATTTAACAGAAAGGTGAGATTAATTCTTTATGGGGACAAGTGGTGTATGTATCATATATTCATATAACACACACGCGCGCGCGCGCACGCGCACACACACACACACACACACAGATATATATATATATATATATATATATATATATATATATATATATATATATATATATATATATATATATATATATATATATATATATATATATATATATATATATATATATATATATATATATATATATATATATATATATAATATATATATATATATATATATATATATATATATATATATATATATATATATATATATATATATATATATATATATATATATATATATATATAGGGAATAGGCAATCAGGGAGACTGCTTAAAGGGAAGCCCAGTTCAAGAGCTCCTTCATGTGTAGGATCTGGAGAAGGGTTGGACCATTAAGGCCATGAGTACAGTCTTACAGAGTAGAGTGCCCAATTCAGGGAAACAAAATGGAGTCTTTAAGAAAGCAACTCAAATGAAAATCGAGGAAAAAACTTTACCTAGGTTGTTGTGGCCCCAAAGAAAAAAATGTGTAGATATTATGCCATATTTTATACTTGCACAAGATTCGTATAAAATGTACAGACAGTAGTTTAAATCTATATACAGTTACATAATATTGCCATGTAAAGATCAACTATATGCACACCATCTACACTATGTTTGGTTCAAGCAATTTGAAGGGGAAGAGAAAACAAAATGAGATGGAAAACAATTTTTTTGGTTTGGTTGGAGAGGAAAAGAAAATAAGGAGGCAAAATGAACTAAGGGTATAGAAAATAAAATTCTTCCCATTTTGGTGAGGAAAATGAGAGAAAACCATTTTCTTTTCTTGTTCTTTCTAATTCCTTGAACCAAACATAGTGTTAGAAATACAACTGCTATAAAAGAAATGAAAATTTGAACTTGAAATGAAACAAAAGTGAATAATAGTTTTCACACGATGACTCTGATCAAGTCTAGTAGCATGAAGCAACAACACTCATAATATTCCAATACTCCTTGTGAGCGAAATGTGTTTTCCAACGCTACTTGGGTTTAAGTTAGAATTCAGGGACATTATTTCTATCCACAACAATACAGCAAGTAAGATGAACTATCTGAAAAGCAATGCTTGCACTTGTACAGAGAAATAAATAAAAGTATTTCTTCCCATTCAAATCCTTCACTGATCTCCATCTAAGTGCATACCAAACAAGTTTAATCGATCATCGGCATGACCTCTGTGACTTCAATTTTACATCTTCTCATGGATAAACCGGCGCCAATGCCGAAAAGAGAGCAAAAAGATAAATCCAAATGGGGGATTAAGCAATTCAATCATGAAGCATTATAGCGGCGATTGGGATTTGGAAACAAAAGTTTTTTTTGGATCAAGGAAGAGAAACGAAAATCTCACATGATGGAGCTTGGAGAATCTCGGATCTGATGAGCTTGATGAGAGATCGGAGTGCGGGGCTAATCCGATCTCGTGTCCTGCACAGAGCTGTTAGGTCACTGGAATGACAAAAAGAATTGTGCGCGCTGTCGTGTCTTCCTAAAATTTGTATTTCTTGCGGGTAGCTGAGATGCTCGGGAAGAGTGTTGAGCCACTTTCAACAAATAAATGGCACTTCATGGTGGGTGATGATGACTAATGAAAGGCATGTCAATGGGTTGGGTCGGGTTCGGGACAATTGATAGGACCTGTATCCTTTTTTAAAATTTGATTTTGACACGTACTCATTTATTCCATGGGTCTTAAAGTTTAATCTTAGATTTGGACCCATTAAATTTTTGTATTGGATCTAATGGTATAAATCATTGACTGGTATATCGTTTTTAGTCGGGCAAAAACAATAAACTAGTCTAAAAAAATACACCAAAATATAAGCACGGGGATTTTGACGTAGAAATCCAAATCGGGAGAAAACCACGGGCCTTTTTTGGCGGTACCTTGCCAACGGGGGATTTTATTAATATCGGGGGTGTGTACACGGTACATTATTTAGGTTGGGAAGCCATTAATGGAGTTTTTGAACTCTTGAAGAAGAAGAAAAATACACACTATTAGGGCAACCCTCCTTTTATAGGGAAGGAGGAAAGAATATTCGGGGAATATTCTCTTATTATTCCATTTTATTAAACAGGCTCGGTTTGATTGTTTTTCGTAAATAATTGGGAAATGTGGGCCGGGCCACGTATTATTTCCCATCAAGAAGTCCTCCAGTTTTTTAAGTTGTGAGAATCATCAACTTAAAAAAGTAAACAAGTCATCCGAGTGCTATCTTCAGTCTTCTACTTTGGATTCTTGACCGGTTGATATTATTGCTAGTCCTCCGAGTCTTCATTAGTTCTCTAAGTTCTTGAATCAGAAGTTTTTTCTACAAAAAATAATATGTACAACAATTTTTTTGACCGGCCTATGCCGTGCTCAAAAAATTATTATTTTTACCAAGGAGCTCGGTGTTAGGGTGATTAAATTTCGCGCGAATAATTATCGTAACAAGAGCAATGTGAGTTCGATAAGGAAATGATGTTTCGAATAGTTACACGACACCGGAGTTAGTACGATGAATCGACGGTGCCTCAAATAGTTATTTCATCGATATCGATGTTAGTATGAATAAGTAACCGATAAAGTAGCTAATCAGTTTTAGCTCGGCTGACTGATGTAAATATCGTCATGTTTCGCGGAGACCATCTTCGATAAAAGTGCCTTAGACAGAGGGCTTAAATGAATCGGGCGTCCCCGATATGAGCTCAGCTCACTTTTTTTGTTGAAACCGATGTGCAATCGGTGTACCCAATTCGATTGGGCTCAGCCTCATTAGAAAATGTGTGCAAGACCGGTGTTCGACTGGGCCACATATTTTCTTTATTATACTGAGCAAGACCGGTGTAGTAACCAGCGTGTGAGGCCACGCCTGTGTCTCAGTCTTCCTCTAAGATAATGCTGCTGGCTGGGCCAGATCAACATTGGAGAATTAACCATGTCGGATGGTTTCGAGCCCTCTCCAGGGCCCAAAATGCACCCTTCTTCCAGGGCCCCCTCTTCCGGGTGATTAAGTCTTTTAATGGCCCTTTGATGTTTACTATCTCGGGAAGACTTTAGCTCACCCTCCCGTTCAAGTCTTCCCTAAGAAGGGGAAATCCGATCCGGTCGGAGTAGGATGCATTGCGGTGAACGATCCTTTTCTATTTCTTTTAATGGGCATCTTTTAGTCCCCAATCAGTTTGACGGTTTTGGCTGACTCCCCGATACCGGTCAAACCTCATGAGCCCGTGTAAGTACGGTTCGAACCCTCTTCCAGGTCTAGCCTTCTTGCAGGCATACCCCTTATCCGGGGCCCCTCTTCCGGATTTATATTTTTTTATTATACTGAGCAAGATCAGTGTAGTAACCAGCGTGCCAGGTCCGGGCCTGTGTCTCAGTCTTCCATAAAGATTTGTTGAAACAGAGTCGCGAGCTGTGCACCCAATCCAATTTTGCTGATTTTTTGTAAGACCTCGCACCACATTTTCACCATCCAAGATTCACTCTTTTTTAGTAGATATGGATAATGCTTGAAGGAATCAATAATGGCCCCACCATGTGGCTCCCTATTTTTGCTCCCCATGACTATTCGTACTTTTTGGCAAGTAAACACCCTTATTTGTTTGATTCTTCATAGATGAGAAGGAGAACCATCAACTCATGATATTGTATTGTCTTTATTTTTTTCGCCAATTGCCTTGTGCTCCTTTCATTTGTAATCTTCTTCTTGGAAAAAATCAATATGTGGAATCCAATGAGAGATGACTTGCCGTAGAATAGTGGTGCGGATGAAGTTAGATGCTACGGTCATTTCTGTCAGCGGCGAACAAGCCCCAAAACTAGCGCGGCAATGACGGATGTAGAAACAACCGTCAATTTGAATAGCAGCGACGTTGGTGGCTAGCTCCTGTAGTGGCAATCGTTGAATTCAGCGGCCTTGGCTGTAATTTTTGAGCAGCCATGGCGACTCTATTGTGGCTTCGGCAGACCATCTTCTTTCCAATTTCGATAGTAGCAGCAGTCTCATTGGTCTCGATGTCGCATCGTCGCAGCGGTCCACTCCTGCAGCGACTGGAACAGTGGTGGTAGCAGAGGATTTTATTGGCGACTGCAAATCCGAGCCAAGTCCTATAGAGGTGGCACTGACTAACCTTCTGCATATGCTTTATCAAATCTAGAGCAAACAGCGGCAGACAACATTGCGGTGGCGGATGGAATTGAGGATAACAACATCGTCTACGGTGTCGATGCTTAACCGTCGGTATGGTGCACAATCCAACTCCTCCAATTGCGATGGTTACTGTGGACAAAACAGAGATGAAGCACCGTCCAAGTATGATTAAAGTGTGGGCAGAGACAAAAGGTTGAAGAATATGAGTACGTTAAGCTTCTGCTCATTCTGGAATCAACACTCTAGTGTTTTTTTGCATAAGTATTGAGGCCTTGAATACTGCATCTTGGACGGACAAAGGTTTTAGATTGAAGCTTCTCTCTTTTTTTTCTCTGATGAGGAAGATGGATGAATATAGTTACAACTTACATGGCTCTTTGTTCGGGTCCCACGGTCGGCGCCAAAATGATGGTGTAAATTATCGATCAGTATATTGTTTTTAGTCGGGCAAAAACGATAAACTAATCTAAAAAATACACCAAAATATAAACACAGAGATTTTGACGTGGAAACCCAAATCGGGAGAAAACCACAGGCCTTTTTTGGCGGTACCTTGCCAACGGGGGGAATTTTATTAATATCGAGGGGTGTGTACACGGTACATTATTTAGGTTGGGAAGCCATTAATGGAGCTTGTGAGAGCTCTTGAAGAAGAAGAAAAATATACACTATTCTAGAGAGAGAAAGGAAGTGGGCAGAGGAGAGTGTAAAAATTGGCCTCCCTTTAACAATTAGGGCAACCCTCCTTTTATAGGGAATGAGGAAAGAATATTCGGGGAATATTCTCTTATTATTCTATTTTATTAAATAGGCCCAGTTTGATTGTTCTTCGTAAATAATTGGGAAATGTGGGCCGAGCCACGTATTATTTCCCATCAGGATCGGTATATGCATATTAAAAATCGACGTCTTTTATTTTTCTATAATTGAAAAACAATTAGTGAAAATACTATAAATGAAAAATATTTCATTCAATACAATTAAAAATAAGACTAGTACGTTGCTGCAACAAAAATCGGCCTTCTTTACTAAAAACCTTTTTTAAAAAATCTTAGATTCATAGTCGGTCTTCTTGTCACATTCATTTATTTTGCAAGAATGTTTTTTATAACATCACAGCTAATTCCAAACTATTTATTTTATACTATTGCATAAACCATTGTGTACATGCTTCTAATGTGGTGAAATAAATACAAATATATTTGGAAGTCACGCAACCAGTGTCAATTGGAAGTAGCAAAGAAGAGGAGTAGTGTTTTGTAATATTTAATATTATCTATTTATTTGACCAATACGCATTTTAAACGGGTCGGGACTACTCGTCCTATACCCGACCCTTTATTTTACTAAAATTACGGGTATAGATTTGGATACGGGTAAATCATATTTTTTATGCTTCTAAATCAGCTAAAAAATTACGAGTATTAACGTGGTCGAGTCTATACCTAACACATTGACAAGCTTAGGTGAGGTGACACATTTAAGTCAAACGGTGACAAGAGAATGGGTGGTATGTCGTGGAGTAATAAGTCATTGTTTTTAACAAGAATTATTTTTAGTTATCTATTTTTAATTTTTTGCCCCAAAATGTTTGTTACATTACGCAAAACAAAAAAAAATCAAATTTTCAAAATGAAGAAATTAAATTATAAAGTTACATCTAATATCTTACTCATTCGTTCCAAAAATTTGTCACAATTTGACTTTTTAGTCAAATTATGTTACACTTTGACAATATTGTATATTTTGACCAAAAAATACTGTGATAATCTTTTTTAGACGGAAAAGTTTCTTTCTTTATAAAAAAAGTCACTCGAAAAATAAAAATAAAAAAGAAAATGAAAAAGGGGAGCAAAATTGCCTCGCACGTGCCATGAGAAGCAAGATAACACAGTGATTCCAAGTAACACATATCAAGGAGACTAGAAAAGTTAGAAAATACATTGAATCTGCTTTCTAGACCTATCAGGATTAGGACCAAGAATTAAATTAGGATTATCTTTCCTATTCACATGTTTATATATGTAGTAGGATTAGGATTATCCTCCGATGGGAAATAAGACTTGACCCAGTTCAAATTTCTCAAATAATTATGAAGATTTTTTGAACTCCCCAGTGTGTCACCCATCCTGGGACGACTGTTCCAACACGCTTAACTACAAAGTTCTTGAGTTAAAGAGTAACAAATGCTTCCTAAAACCAATTGGTAATAGGAAGGTGGACACTTACTATTTAACCACGTCTCTCTGCAGTCCCAGGTCGAGATAGATTCCTATAGGACACCCCCTACAGTTCACTACGGTAGCGTGGAGCCCCACTACTAAGCGGTGGATGGACAGGAGGGGTTTCGCAAGATACACGACTCATGCACCTCGACAGGTTGGGCTGTCAATACCCGATACCGCGGTAAGCATAGTAGTGAATCCCTAAGGGTGATCGATGGCCCCCATAAGACCAACACAATTAAGATAATTTATTCAAGATAGAGCTAGAGATTTTGAGACAAAATGATATATTTGAAGTGATATTTAGCTAGGACCTGGGGAGCACTATCACATGCCTAGCACGCACCCTTCACATGGCCACCATGTGGAACATGTCTGCTCGTCCATTCTCTTTTCCCTTTATAAGAGAATATCCAGAATACAAAGAGTGGGGTCAATCTCTCTTCTCCCAATTTCATATGCCATTTCTCTTCTCCCAATTTCATACGCCATTTCTCTTCTCCCAATTTCATGCGCCATCTCTCTTCTCCCAATTTCATATGCATTAGAAAGAGATGATGGCCCACCACCATATGCATGGTTTCAAGTGTCCCGTTGGAGAATAAACCATGGAAAAATTTTCAAAAGGCAAAACTCCGCGCGCAACATGTTCGGAAAAAAGGAACTAAACCAAGTCCAATAGCTACACCAATTACACATCAGTATTTAGCAACTTTAGAGAGAAGACTGAGGCATATGCCGAGCCTGACACACTGGTTACTACACCTGTAACACCCTAATTCGTCTAGGTCTGCAACCCCTTTGGACTAATGTATTAACTTGGTAATCATAAAAATTTAAAACATTTCCAAACACTTTTATTCATCGTAAGAATAATATTTATAACAATAACAGTACGAAGTTTCCAATGTTGCGGAAGCTTAACAAATCACAACCACAAAACGTAATTAATTTATATTCTTTAACTCAAAACCATCACATCTATCCCGACAATCTTGCCTCCGTCTTCCTCCAAGATCACGTCCCATCATTCTTTCTATTTACCTTCGTGTAGCAAATAAAATATACTACACGCTCAGCATTGAAGCTGTGTAAGGATATCTAATGCTTCGAACGTCCATATAAATTGAATCTCACTTCAGAATCAAATCATTTGATATCATGCACATAATATTTAATTCAAGCATTCACCATTCATGATATTCACAATACTTTGATCTTAGTCATTTCATGATATATACAATGTTCAATATTCATTATTTCAACAGTGCTCTGAAATTTTTCTTAATCTAAGGCCAAATCATTTTGATAATAAGCTCTTAAACTATTCTTAGTCTAAGGCACTAATTTTAACCAACTCTTAAACCATTTCTAGTTTAAGGTACTTCTAACCAACTCTTAAGCTAGTCTAGTTTAAGGTACAATTTTTCAAAAAGGTTTTCCAACTCTTAAACTAGCCTTAGCTTAAGGTACCCAATGAACCGAATAGCAGACTACTCATAGTCGGGTTGGGTGGTACCCTCAAACGAGTAGGTACTCAAGTTTGGTTTGTGGATCCCATACGTACGTTTTAACCCTGGCCACCAGACATCATACTTGTAACACCCTAATTCGTCCAGGTCTACAGCCCCTTTCGCACTAAAGTATAAACTCGATAATCGTAGAATTTAAAATATTTCAAACAACTTTATTCATCATAAATAATATTCCATATATAACAACTGTAGAAAATACGGAGTGTTTAATAATAATACGGAAGTGAGTTTAAAGCATGTCACATATTAAACATAATTGTTTATTTCATTCAATAATCCACCACGACTGTCTCGCCCCTTCCGCTGCCAGGAATATGCCAATCATTCATTTTGCCTACCTGTGTATAGCAAATAAAACACACTACACGCTCAGCGGTGAAGCTGAGTAAGCATATCTAAAGCGTCGAACATCCACATAAATTGAATCTCAATTCATAATCAACCATTTGATATCATGTACACAATATAATATTCAAACATTCATGATATTCTCAATATTTTATTCCAAGTCATTTAATATCCAATATTTCAACAATGCTCTTAAATTATTCTTAATCTAAGGCCAAATCATTTTATAACAAGCTCTTAGTTATTCCTAGTCTAAGGCAATATCTCTGTAATCCACATGACTTATAGGGTGGATTATCGATTCTTGTGTTCTATTGGTTAGAAACGATAATCCACCCTATAAATCATGTGGATTACGTACCAACCGTACAGTGAACTGTCGGGCGGGTGATATCTGATCTGGATCCCGTATGTACGTTTTAACACCGAATTATGAATTTTGTCACATAGGTATATCTTAGAGTTCTTCTAGATATCCTTAATAGTCGTAAATTTTCAGATTGCATATCTTAGAGTTCTTCTGTACATCCTTAACAATATACATCATTTTCATATTCATCAATATGTCCATTTTTATTCATGATTTGATTCTTCATAATGATCATTTCAATCACAATATTAAATCATCATTATCATCATTTAATGATATTTATCATAATCATCAAATTATCGTAAATAACAAGTAGCAGCCTAGCATCGAGTGTTAACACCGTATCTTACTGTTATGCATCTAACAAGAATCTTAGATTTATCAAAACATCATATTCATTTCCAGAAATCATATTAAAATTGATCAGAATTGATTGGTATCAAAAATAGGATTTAACAATCCGAAAATTAGGTTTTATAAAATTTTCTCTGGACAAACGGTACCCTTAACGGTACCTCGGTACCGCCCAAACAGTACGGGGTACCGTTTGGTATTAAGTACCACAAAAGGGAACCAATTTTGGAGGTTGAGACAGTAGCTACCCTACCGTTCCGACGGTACGGCCTCCCGTCCCGGCGGTACCAAAGTACCGTCCGGACGGTCGCTGGCTACCATTCTGCGCGCAGTTTTGAACAGTGTCATTCTTCAACCTCGGCCAATTTTTGGAAATGTAATTTTTAGTCACCAATCTTTAATTAAACTATATAGAAATGTTCTCCAAGGTTCATAGATCATTTTGGTATCATTAGTTCATAATTTTAACATCAAATTCAATGTTTATGATTCTTAGTTCTTCAAACACGTCAAACACAAAACACAAAACGACTTCTATGAACATTCTAGTCGTTAGATATATCTACGGGCTTACCTTGAAGCTAAACGATGATTCCGCGGATTGAACGTCGAAACTTCTAGCGAACACCACAGCTTGCTCCGGCGACTTCACACAAAATTAACAACACCACAACACTCCTCGCACTCTCAGGAACTCACATCAAGAAGAAATAGAAGAAATGGTGAAGGAATGGGTTGAAGAGGGTGTGCTTATATAGCAGGAGGAAGGAGAAGAAGCCGAGCCAAGCTGGTTCCCTGATTGCTTCTACGATTTTGGAATCGGTGTAATTGAACAGGGCGTCGTTTGGTGTGTAGTCCCTGATTGGGAATAATTTATGTTGGTCCCATTCGGGGTACACTTTTTGGTCCAACTTTCACCAAATTGAAATCCGATTGAAGCGTTGGGATGAGACAGTCAAACTCTGCATAATGATATAATTTTCATTATTTATTGACAAACTTTATTAATCACTTACTTTTAGATCCTTCTCAGTAATTAATTAATTATCAATTAATTAATTCTGATAGGCTCATTTTCGAGGCATTACAGTACCCGCAAGGCCTAACTAAATGGGTATATCTTAGAGTTCTTCTGGATACCCAAAAAATCAATATCAATTGACTAAATTGGTCATTTAGGGATATCTTAGAGTTCTTTTAGATATCCTTTAATATCAACATCAACGTGGGTATATCTTAGAGTTCTTCTAGATACCCTTAATAATACATATTTTTTCATAATCATCAATATATTTATTTTTATATCATGGTTAAATCATTCATAATTATCATTCCAACCAGAACCTTCATCAAGATATAATCATCATAATCACCAATCAATAATATTTATCATAATCATAAATAAATAATCAACATCATACTATTCAATAACAAATAGCGACATAGTGTCGAGTGTTAACACCCTAGCTTACCGTCATGTATCAAACAAGGTTCTTAAATTTGTCAAAACATAACAATTATTTTCAGAAATCATATTTACATTGATCATAATTGATTCGTATCAAAAATAGGATTTTATAGTTCAAAAATCGGGTATTTCTAGAGAATTTCACATTTTGGACAGCTTAGGTGATTGATCCAAGCATGGTGATCGATCACCAGGGGATCGATCCATCTACTATGATCGATCACCCGAAGTTGATTCTCGGGTGCTTTCATTTATTGTTCATCGCCTCCTACCTTCGGCCATTTTTTCCAATTTCATGTTAAATCACTGAAATTCAATTACATTATATAAAAATGTTCTCCAAGGTTCATAGATCATGTTGGTATCATTAATTTGAAGTTTTAACAACAAATTCAAGGTTTGTGATTCTTGGTTCATCAAACATGTCAAACACAAAACTCAACCAAATGAGCATTTATGAACGAAGAAATGATCTAGATGAACATTCTAGTCACTGGTTATATCTATTGGCATACCTCAGAGCTTAACGATGATTTTGGCAATTGAACGACGAAACTTCCGGCGAACACTACGGCTTACTTCGGCAACTTCGACGGCAACCAACAATAGCAGACTACTCTCCTCACTCTAAAGATTCTTATTGAACAACAAACAACAACAACAACAACAACCCATTTGGATCCCACTACAGTAGGGTCTGGGGAGGGTTTGTGTACGCAGACCTTGCCCCTACTCGGAAGCAGGGAGGCTGTTTCCAAGAGACCCCCGGCTCAACCTGCACAAAAAATATGATAGGGTACACAGTATAGCATGGATAAAGCACCAAGTACAATGAAATGAAAGTTCTACAAGCATTAATAGAAGATTCCAATCAAACACAACACACTACAAAAAACCTCTGTAGCACCGAGCTCCTAACCAGCTACTCTAATCCAAGTTCTTATGGAACAATTTTCAGAAAATTTGGTGAAGAAATGGAGGAATGGGTTCTCCTTTATATAGCGTGAAGAAAAAAGAGGAAGATCGTTGTTAAGTTGCTGCTGCGTAGGATTTCAATTTACGATCGATAGTGGAGGAGGAGGAGGCGCTGTTTACATCTTATCTGATTGAGACTAATTTTGGTTACAGTCGGGGTACACTTTTTTGTCCAACTTTCTCCGAATTGAAATCAATATGCACCGTTGTGAAAAGACAGTTAAACTCTATCTAACGATATACTTTTTATATTTTTTTGAAATGCTTTTTTTCACATCATATTTTTGGGGGTTTGACCTTGACAGAGTCAAAATTGATTTAGTTGACCTTTATTCAAAAAGGTTCTTACATTTAATTCATATTATTTACCCTCATGATTTATTTCAATAAATCATTTCAAAGTTCACATCATAAATTCAAATTCTTTATTTATCCTTAACTAGAAATCGAACCCTGCGAGCAGAATCCAGAGTAGAAAAATCCTTCCATAGATCTTGATAAAGAAAATCATAATTCTATGAGTGTCCATGAGAGCAAAAGACAATTATGCAGTCGTAAATACACAAACATAGATACGTACCTCAACTTTTCGAAAGCTTTTGTTCGTCCAATAATTTGAAAATGGCAAAGCCATCGGGGGTTTCAAACAGAACCAACATCTCCACACGAGTGAGCGGATGATCAACCATTTGAGGAAGGAGCTTACGTCGTTTATGGTTTAGCAAGTGATGAGGAAGGAGCCCTGAGCTGACATGAATAGATTTGGAGAAAACAACAATGGATTTGTGGTGGGGGTTTGATTAGTGATTCTAATCTGAATTTGACCCCACATTTTGCCTTCATATGCAAATAGTGTCCCTTCTATTCTTAACTACTCATATTTCATGTTTCTACAATGGGCGCATTTGGGAATAACCCAAAGGCCCTAGAAATATAAGATGAGAGTTTCTTTTTTACACGTACTAGTATTTTGACCCGTGCCGTGCATGGGGCCGAATTAATTTTTTGTCGATTCCTATTTTTTTCATGTAATATTTTTTGCGGATTAAAGAAAATTAATTTTTACATGATTTTTTGAAACACTTCAGGGTATACAACATTTTTTGTATGGTTGCAAGGATTTTTATTCTCATCTAAAATAAACATTTTTAATCATGTATTGACCTTGACAGAGTCAAAATTGATTTAGTTGACCTTTATTTAAAAAGATTCTTGCATTTAATTCATATTATTTACCCTCATGATTTATTTCAATAAATCAATTCAAAGTTCACATCATAAATTCAAATTCTTTATTTATTCTTAACTAGAAATTGAACCCTGTGAGCGGAATCCAGAGTAGAAAAATGCTTCCATAGATCCTGATAAAGAAAATCATAATTCTATGAGTGTCCATGAGAGCAAAAGACAATTATGCAGTCGTAAATACACAAACATAGGTACGCACCTCAACTTTTTCGAAAGCTTTTGTTCGCTTATTAATTTGAAAATGGCAAAGCCAGCGGGGGTTTCAAACAGAACCAACATCTCCACAGGAGTGAGCGGATGATCGGCCATTTGAGGAAGGAGCTTACGTCGTTTATAGTTTAGCGAGTGAGGAGGAAGGAGCCCCGAGCTGAGATGAATAGATTTGGGGTAAAACAGCTATGGATTTGGGGTGGGGGTTTGATTAGTGATTCTAATCTGAATTTGACCCCACATTTTGCCTTCATATGTAAATAGTGTCCCTTCTATTCTTAACTACTCATATTTCATGTTTCTACAATGGGCGTGTTTGGGAATATCCCAAAGGCCCAATATAAAAATATAAGATGAGAGTTTCTTTTTTTTACACGCACTAGTATTTTGACCCATGCCTTGCATGGGGCTGAATAAATTTTTTGTCGATTCCTATTTTTTTCATGTAATATTTTTTGCGGATTAAAGAAAATTAATTTTTTACATGATTTTTTGAAACAATTCAGGGTATACAACATTTTTTATATGGTTGCAAGGATTTCTATTCTCATCTAAAATAAACATTTTTAATCATGTATTTATTTTCACTCGTGAAGCAACAACATAAAATTGATCATAAATGAATACTGACTTAGTTAAAATAATCTAACAAAAGATAATGTTTCACCTTAACTTTTGTTAATAATCATAGCAAAGCATAAAACTACTGTGAATTGTCTTTTTTGAAATTTTAGGGGGTAGCCTTAGATCATATGGTACCAAATTTGTTCGAGGTATGTAAACCTTTTCCCCGTTTCGATTTCTTGAAACCACGATTACACGGTTAATATTTTTTCGCATCTCTTCAACAATTAATCTTGTACCAATACACAATGTTGGAACACGGGTTTACGCCTACGTCGTACTAAACTGTGTTCGTTTTTATGACAGGTTTTGATAATGCCAAACCGCCGCGACACATCAAAGCTAAAGTGAGCAAAACTAAGGCGAAGAAACATGGCATGATGACTAGAGAACCAAGAACCCAGAATCAAGAACGAAGAATTAGAATTGTATTGAGTCGGTCTTAATGTGATCAAGACCGGCACAAAATTCCAAATCTTGGCTCTCTAGGCTCAATTGATAAAAATTTCTTTTATATGTTCAAAAATATTTTTCTTAAGTTTAAACTTGGGTAAAAACGCTTGGAGTTCGCCCAAACCAAAAACCAATCCATCCGGCGTTCGGTTTTCCGAAACCGGCGTTCGGCTCTCGATTTTCGGCATTGGTTTTTGGCATCCGAATCAACCAAGTGGTTTTCAACTTTTTATGACTGGTTTTTACTTCTGGGCATATTTAAATAGTTCTCCAACAAAAACGCCTCAAAAACCACTCTCCGTTTTTAGTCGTTTAGTGAAAACCATGCGAAACGGCACGAACTTGGTTAGCCGTGGTTTTCAACTAAATAACGTGGTTTTTAAGATGTTTTACTTGATTTCTTAGCAAAATGCAATAAACAAATGTTTTCTAAACTTGGTTTTTATTTTGGAGAACTTGCGTTTTTGACATCGGCTAACGACGTGACTAAACAAACCATGGGTCTGGCTAAACCCTTCCAACAGCGATGTTGAGGTAATCAACAGCGCTGTCTGGCCTGGGTAGCTGAAAACATGGTTTGGCGTTAAGTCTTCCTACAACGATGTTGGACACCAGACATCGTTGTTGAGCCAAGGTTGGATTTCTAGAAACTTCTGGAACAGCGATGTAGGCTTCCCTACAGCGCTGTCTAACCTAAGCCAAAAATATAGTGCTTTGGCAGAAAGTTTTTGGACAGCGATGTTGACCTAGCAACAGCGCTGTCAGGCCAAACTTCCATCTTCAAAGGCAGACCTAAACAGCGATGTTCTAGTATAGAACATCGATGTAGAGACCTGACCGTTGGAAGGAATTTAAGGCTAAAACTTTCCTTGTTTGGAAGTCAACAGCCAAAACAGCGATGTAGTGATTTTAGACATCGCTGTTGGCATGACCGTTGCTTCCCATTTTTCAAACCGCAAGCCTAGAACAGCGATGTCCAGGCCTAGGACAGCGCTGTCTGGGTGATTTTCAGCAGATCCAAATTTTATCAAATCCCACAAATTGTGCCAATCACCCCTTAAATACTTTGGTCTGTTGGAGCCTATTTTTCTACTATAAAATGGGGTGTTTGGGTCTGTTTTACACATCACATTACTTCACAACTCTTATTCTTTCATTCCAAATCATTCTTTAATTATTCATAGCTTTTGAGAGCCATTTTTGTGAAGCTTGTGTTGTGTTTTTGAGCGTTCTTAGTTTACTCTTTATCCACTCTAAAAGAGAGTATTGTTCTTGAGTGTTTTTAGTGTTCTTAGACACTTGACAAGAGAAGGTATCTCTCTTGTTGTTCGAAGGAAGGGCTGTTTCCTTCGAAGGTTCGTTGAGGTTCGTGTGACTCGAATTCTCAAGTTGTATGGGTTTGTTAAGCACCGTTAAGCTTAACGAGATAGTAGTGTAGCTCGAGAGAGTCTCTCGGGAGGCTGGATTAGCCACAAGTTGTGGTGAACCAGGGTAAAATCCGTGTGCATCTTTACTTCTCGTTTATTCATTTTTTTATTCCTGCGATTTCTTGATCAAACACTAGTCACCCCCCCCCTCTAGCGTTGGTCTATTATTCTAACAATTGGTATCAGAGCCTAACTCGCGTCCAAACTTAACCGTTTGAGAGTAAAGCGATCATGGGTTCTTCTTCTAGAAATCTCTATGCAGGATTGGAGAAGGTCAATCAACCTCCAGGCCACCACTCTTTGATGGCACCAACTACTCTTATTGGAAGGAACAGGTGAGAGTCTATATTCGTTCCACCAACTTCCAATTGTGGTTGGTGATCAAAAATGGCGAAGAAATCCCTATGAAGAAAGTGGGAGAAACCACGGTCCAAAGACCGAAAACGAATTTGATGCCGAGGACATCAAGAAGATTGAAAACTATGCAAAGGCCATCAACATGCTATATTGCGCGGTCAACCCCGATGACTACTGAAAGATCTCCTGTTGCACAACCGCCAAGGAGATGTGGGACAAGCTTGAAGTAACGTACGAAGGTATCGATCAAGTGCGTGAAGCCAAGATCGATTTTCTCACCCAAGAGTATGAAATGTTCCGAATGAAAGAAGGTGAGAAAATCGATGACATGTTCGACCGGTTCTCAAAGATCATCAACGATCTTCATGCTCTCAAAAAGACTTACACCAACAAGGATCTTGTGAGGAAAATCCTGCGGAGTCTCACACCCGAATGGAGGTCAAAAGCTGATGCAATCTACGAATCCATCGGAGTCTCCAACGTCACCATCGACGGGCTAAGAGGTAACCTTAAAACCTACGAATCTACTATTCTAACCCCGTCTTTGGATGAACAAAAGAAAAAGGGGATAGCTCTCAAAGCCACCAAGGAACCGGTGGAAGAGGCTTCAAGCGATGACGACAATGAATTCGGGCTCGTCATCAAGAAGTTCCACAAGTTCATGAAAAAGGAATTTGAGCGGAAGGGAAGGAAGCACGACGGTCCTCCCAAATGCTACGGCTGTGGCGAGATTGGCCACATCAAGCCAAGGTGTCCAAAGGCCAAACACGGCAAGGACAAGCCTGGCTTCAAGAAGCAAAGGGCCTACATCTCTTGGGGTGGCGATTCCGGCGACGAATCAACCGACCAAGAGGAGGACGAAGCTGCAAATGTCTGCCTCATGGCGCACGAAGATCAAAGCGACGATGTCCAAGAGGTATGTAACATTTCTTCCGACTCTTATACTTTTGAAGAAATGCAAGAAGCACTTCATGAACTTTATGAGGAATTTGTTAGCGTTTCCAAAACAAATAAATCTTTAAAGAAACGACTTTCTTTACTTGAAAACGATTTTGAAAAATTGGAAAAAGAAAATGAAATACTTAAACAAGAAAACAACTTTTTTGGAAAAAAAAGCGCTGACAAACCAGAAAGCTCATCAAGTGAATGTGGGTCTTGCAAAGCTTTAAAAGAGCAAGTCGCTAAACTTGAGAGCATGGTCAAGAAATTTAATACTCCTCACAGAGACTTGAATTTACTTCTTGACACTATGCATTTTTCTAAGGAAGGAATAGGTTTTGATAAAAATAAAGCTAAAGATAATGTTGAACCACCACCTAGACAATCATCTAAGGTTCAACATAAGAAACCTAAAAATCAAGATAATAGAAAACCTAGTCAAACTAAGGACACTAGACAACCAAGACTAAAACCTAGGAATGAAAACCGTCATGGTAAACAACCTAAGAAAAATGATTTTGTGCATAAAAATGAATTTTCTCAAATAAGAAGAAATAATTCTAGAACACCTAGAAGAGGCCAGTTTCAAAATTTCCAAAAACCATCATTTTCACAAAATAGGAACAAAATGGTTAAACCTTCTAACTTTTATGAACCTAGGCACATGTACAACCCCAATGTAGTTTGCCATTATTGTAATAGGATAGGCCATATTGCTCCCGTTTGTTACGCTAGGCATAGGCACCTGTCACAAAATCAAGCACACTACCATCACACACCTAAACCGAGCCGTCATTCGACCGATACTCATGAAAATGCCCTATGAACTATACAAAGGGAGAAAGCCAAACCTTTCCCATCTTCGAGTCTTTGGCTGCAAATGTTTTATTCATAATAACGGCAAATATAACTTGGGAAAATTTGATGCCAAGTCGGACGAAGGGATTTTTCTTGGTTATTCTCTTCGCAGCAAGGCCTATAGAGTATTTAATAAACGTACTCTGACTATTGAGGAGTCCCCTCATATTGTATTCTCCGAAGATAATACTCGCTTGGCGAGAAAGGCTATTTGTGATGATCTTGCAGATTCATTAGAGAAAGTACACCTTGAAGACGATGAAGAAGACACACCATTATACACCAACCCGCAACCACAACCTGAGGAAACACCTCAAGGGATGGTCGGAAATGAGCACCAAGCGGAAGAAGAAGAACAAGAGGAAGCCCAGGAACAAGAGGAAACCGAGCTTCCCATCGCTTGGAGAACGCACAAGAACCACCCACTTGACCAGGTAATCGGCAGCATCAACCGCGGGGTAAGTACTCGTAACTCACTTAGGGACACAGTAGGACACATGGCGTTTGTTTCTCAAATTGAACCTACAACCATTTCCGAAGCAATAAACGATGATCATTGGACATTGGCTATGCAAGAGGAACTAAACCAATTCAAACGAAATGACGTTTGGGAATTGGTGCCAAGACCCGATGATCGTACGATTATTAGTACGAAATGGGTGTTCCGTAACAAACTTGATGAAAATGGAATAATCACTAGAAACAAAGCTAGGCTCGTAGCTAAAAGCTACAATCAAGAAGAAGGCATTGATTTTGAAGAAACTTATGCACCTGTAGCACGTTTAGAAGCTATTCGTTTACTTCTTGCTTTTGCTTCGTCTATGGATTTTAAAGTTTATCAAATGGATGTTAAGAGTGCCTTCCTAAATGGTTTTATTCAAGAGGAAGTGTATGTTGACCAGCCCCCGGGGTTTGAGGACTTTGAGTTTCCCGATCACGTCTTCAAACTCAAGAAAGCGCTCTACGGTCTTAAACAAGCACCACGTGCTTGGTACGAACGTTTGAGCAAATTTCTTTTGGATAGTGGTTTCCAAAGGGGAAAGGTAGACACCACACTTTTTATCAAGAGTAAAAACAATAACATCCTTTTGTTCAAGTTTATGTAGACGACATTATATTCGGTGCTATTAACGAGTCTTTGTACAAGGAATTCTCAACGCTAATGACTAGCGGATTTGAAATGTCAATGATGGGCGAGCTCACATTCTTTTTGGGACTCCAAGTTAAGCAAATGAAAGACGGAACGTTCATTTGCCAAGCTAAATACTGCAAGAAGCTCCTAAAACGATTTGAAATGGAGAACGCCAAAGCCATGGCAACCCCGATGAGCACGTCTGACCATCTTGACAAAGACGAGAAAGGTAAGGAAGTAGAGGTCAAAAAGTATCGAGGTATGATCGGATCCCTTCTGTATCTTACTGCTAGTAGGCCGGATATCATGTTTAGCGTTTGCCTTTGCGCGAGGTATCAATCGTATCCGAAGGAATCGCACCTAACCGCGGTTGAACGGATCATGAAATACCTTGTCGGCACGGTTAACATTGGACTGTGGTATCCAAAAGGCTCTTCTTGTCATCTCGTTGGCTACTCCGACTCGGACTTTGCCGGTTGCAAATTGGACCGTAAAAGTACGAGTGGGACGTGCCACTTACTTGGTAGTTCCTTAGTCTCATGGTTTAGCAAGAAACAAGTCAGTGTTGCGTTATCCACAACCGAAGTGGAATATGTAGCCGCTGGTAGTTGTTGTGCTCAAATCCTTTGGATGAAGCAACAACTCGTGGACTATGGCCTTAGTATTAATCATGTCCCTCTTCGTTGTGATAATACTAGCGCCATAAGCTTGACGAAGAACCCCGTTCTTCACTCAAGGACAAAACACATTGACATTAGGCATCATTTCATTAGAGATCATGTTCTCAAAGGTGATGTCGAAATTGAGTTTGTTGAAACACACAATCAATTAGTTGACATTTTCACAAAACCTTTAGAGAAAGAGTCATTCTTCCGCATTCGAAGTGAACTCGGAATCCTTGACTCCACGATGATCTAAGTTGTGCATCTAAATTTTTTAAAACATTTACTAACTTGAGCGTCGGAGAACTTTTTTTTTTGCAGGTACCCCGTTCATGAAATCAGGGGGAACTATGCAAACAGCGCTGTCCAGGAGACACAACAGCGCTGTTGTGGGAAACACCGTCAACCAGAAAGTTTTTCAATAGCGCTGTCCATCAATCCAACAGCGCTGTCCCAGGGAGTCTCTTACACCTTCATTTCCAGAAACTTTTTCAACATCGATGTTCCCTTTTAAACATCGCTGTCTTCCCAAAACTTTTTGTTTTCAACCCAAACCAGAAACTTTTTAAACATCGATGTCTTACCTTCAACATCGATGTCCACTTTTACAAATTTTTTCCTCTATCGCAAAACAGCGATGTAGAGGAACCCAACAGCGCTGTCCAAATGGGTTCACACCCTTACACAATTCCAGAAACTTTTGGAACATCGTTGTAGGGTACCCAACATCGCTGTCCTTTTGACTTTTAGTTTTTCTAAAAACATGACGCAGAAAAGCGCTGTACACGGAACAACAGCGCTGTCCCAACAGCGATGTCGCCTGTAGAACATCGCTGTTCGGGTCAAAATTTTCAAAAAAAAAATATCCATTGGAAGCAGCATTAACTTCTCCAACAGCCATATTTTTGAAATTCAGGACGTTGGAGACCACCTTTTCTATAAATTGGGACCCCCTCTCTTCACTTTTACACACACAAACACAAATTCCTCTAATATCTTCCATATTTCATCCTCTCTACTCTAATTTTCTTTAATTTTCTTCACCATGGGCAAAGACAAGAGCAGGGCCGCCACCTCCGGGAAATCTAAGTCCAAATCCCGGGCGCCTACGTCCTCCTCCGAGGAGCGCCTCTACTATGGCGACGGGACATACCTTTGGTTTGATTCCGAGGAGGAGCGCACCCGTTTCCTCGCCTTCTTCTCTAAACGGGTTGTGGCTCCCCCACGGATCATCCCGGTGTGCTACCCGGAGCTGCAAGGCTACGACGACCTTGACACACAGCTTCACTAAGCCGGCCTTTGGCCGTTCGTCTCTCAGGCGCGCAAGGAGATCAACCCGGCGCTGATCCGAGCCTTCTACTCCAACCTCCGGTGTGAGGACGACGTTCTCTACTCGCTCGTCAAGAGCACGCCGATCGAGCTCACCGTGGAACAGCTTGGGCGCATTGCCGACCTCCCCTTCCAAGGCGACGATGTGTCTCACTATGGTGGAGAGGATTGGGTGCTCAACAACGAGGGCCTTATCCTCAACGAGCTTGGCATCACCGAGCTCAAACGCCATGCCTCGGGCCGCCCAACCATCCACTCTGCCAACCCCGAAGGCCGCCTCGTCCTCTACATCGTCTCCCGGATCATCAAACCGAGGAAGCACGGCCACACCATCATGCACGGTGAAGACCTCAAGCTTATCCATGCGATCATGCATTCGGCCCCAATCAATTGGGCAAAGTTTGTCATGATCAACATGACGATCGCCCGTAGCCGTTTTTGGTGATGGACATCCTTGAACGGTTCAAGGTAACCACCACCGTTGGCCCGCTCACGAAGGCCACGAAGATTTGGACAATAAGCAACCAAACCTTCAACAAGCGGTCGGACAACGCCGCGGCAGCCACTGCCGAGCCACGCCACACTGCCCCTGCCGCTGGCCCAGCCAAACCCCAGGCCCGGGTCAACCTTGCCTCCATCGCCGACTCCCTCAACCGGCTACACCTCAAAGTTGACGGGATGGGTGGCTACCTTGAACGGCTCGACGTAGCTGTTCAACGCCAAGGGTACGCCATGAACGCGTACTTCCAAGGCATCAACTACGTCCCCCCACCGTACCACGGCACGTTCCTTGGGCAAGTGTACGGTGACGAATACGAAGCCGATGACTCCTACACCCCATTAAGCTCCCCGGATGAAGATGAGTTCGAAGATGCCATTGATGGTGATGAGATGGACGTTGACGACGACGAGGAGGAAACCGAAGACGAAGCCTAGGACTCCCCTAGCATTTCTTTCTTTTCTTTCGATTATCCTGTTATTAATGCTTCCGTTGTACTCCGCTATTTCCCTTTATTAAATAAAATCATTTCGTTTATCTTTTTGTTAATGTCAAAAGGGGGAAGAAAAGGGCTATGCATATACTAAGGGGGAATGTCTCTATAAACGAGACCGTTTGATTTTAATCCAACTAAATTTTTTAAGCACAAATTAAGGGGGAACTTTTTCTTCACAACTTTTGAAAAACAAATATCCCTTAGTATGTATATCCCCGTCTTGTTTGCCATTATCAAAAAGGGGGAAAATGTTGGAACACGGGTTTACGCCTACGTCGTACTAAACTGTGTTCGTTTTTATGACAGGTTTTGATAATGCCAAACCGCCGCGACACATCAAAGCTAAAGTGAGCAAAACTTAGGCGAAGAAACATGGCATGATGACTAGAGAACCAAGAACCCAGAATCAAGAACGAAGAATTAGAATTGTATTGAGTCGGTCTTAATGTGATCAAGACCGGCACAAAATTCCAAATCTTGGCTCTCTAGGCTCAATTGATAAAAATTTCTTTTATATGTTCAAAAATATTTTTCTTAAGTTTAAACTTGGGTAAAAACGCTTGGAGTTCGCCCAAACCAAAAACCAATCCATCCGGCGTTCGGTTTTCCGAAACCGGCGTTCGGCTCTCGATTTTCGGCATTGGTTTTTGGCGTCCGAATCAACCAAGTGGTTTTCAACTTTTTATGACTGGTTTTTACTTCTGGGCATATTTAAATAGTTCTCCAACAAAAACGCCTCAAAAACCACTCTCCGTTTTTAGTCGTTTAGTGAAAACCATGCGAAACGGCACGAACTTGGTTAGCCGTGGTTTTCAACTAAATGACGTGGTTTTTAAGATGTTTTACTTGATTTCTTAGCAAAATGCAATAAACAAATGTTTTCTAAACTTGGTTTTTATTTTGGAGAACTTGCGTTTTTGACATCGGCTAACGACGTGACTAAACAAACCATGGGTCTGGCTAAACCCTTCCAACAGCGATGTTGAGGTAATCAACAGCGCTGTCTGGCCTGGGTAGCTGAAAACATGGTTTGGCGTTAAGTCTTCCTACAACGATGTTGGACACCAGACATCGTTGTTGAGCCAAGGTTGGATTTCTAGAAACTTCTGGAACAGCGATGTAGGCTTCCCTACAGCGCTGTCTAACCTAAGCCAAAAATATAGTGCTTTGGCAGAAAGTTTTTGGACAGCGATGTTGACCTAGCAACAGCGCTGTCAGGCCAAACTTCCATCTTCAAAGGCAGACCTAAACAGCGATGTTCTAGTATAGAACATCGATGTAGAGACCTGACCGTTGGAAGGAATTTAAGGCTAAAACTTTCCTTGTTTGGAAGTCAACAGCCAAAACAGCGATGTAGTGATTTTAGACATCGCTGTTGGCATGACCGTTGCTTCCCATTTTTCAAACCGCAAGCCTAGAACAGCGATGTCCAGGCCTAGGACAGCGCTGTCTGGGTGATTTTCAGCAGATCCAAATTTTATCAAATCCCACAAATTGTGCCAATCACCCTTAAATACTTTGGTCCGTTGGAGCCTATTTTTCTACTATAAAATGGGGTGTTTGGGTCTGTTTTACACATCACATTACTTCACAACTCTTATTCTTTCATTCCAAATCATTCTTTAATTATTCATAGCTTTTGAGAGCCATTTTTGTGAAGCTTGTGTTGTGTTTTTGAGCGTTCTTAGTTTACTCTTTATCCACTCTAAAAGAGAGTATTGTTCTTGAGTGTTTTTAGTGTTCTTAGACACTTGACAAGAGAAGGTATCTCTCTTGTTGTTCGAAGGAAGGGCTGTTTCCTTCGAAGGTTCGTTGAGGTTCGTGTGACTCGAATTCTCAAGTTGTATGGGTTTGTTAAGCACCGTTAAGCTTAACGAGATAGTAGTGTAGCTCGAGAGAGTCTCTCGGGAGGCTGGATTAGCCACAAGTTGTGGTGAACCAGGGTAAAATCCGTGTGCATCTTTACTTCTCGTTTATTCATTTTTTTATTCCTGCGATTTCTTGATCAAACACTAGTCACCCCCCCCTCTAGCGTTGGTCTATTATTCTAACAATTGGTATCAGAGCCTAACTCGCGTCCAAACTTAACCGTTTGAGAGTAAAGCGATCATGGGTTCTTCTTCTAGAAATCTCTATGCAGGATTGGAGAAGGTCAATCAACCTCCAGGCCACCACTCTTTGATGGCACCAACTACTCTTATTGGAAGGAACAGGTGAGAATCTATATTCGTTCCACCAACTTCCAATTGTGGTTGGTGATCAAAAATGGCGAAGAAATCCCTATGAAGAAAGTGGGAGAAACCACGGTCCAAAGACCGAAAACGAATTTGATGCCGAGGACATCAAGAAGATTGAAAACTATGCAAAGGCCATCAACATGCTATATTGCGCGGTCAACCCCGATGACTACTGAAAGATCTCCTGTTGCACAACCGCCAAGGAGATGTGGGACAAGCTTGAAGTAACGTACGAAGGTATCGATCAAGTGCGTGAAGCCAAGATCGATTTTCTCACCCAAGAGTATGAAATGTTCCGAATGAAAGAAGGTGAGAAAATCGATGACATGTTCGACCGGTTCTCAAAGATCATCAACGATCTTCATGCTCTCAAAAAGACTTACACCAACAAGGATCTTGTGAGGAAAATCCTGCGGAGTCTCACACCCGAATGGAGGTCAAAAGCTGATGCAATCTACGAATCCATCGGAGTCTCCAACGTCACCATCGACGGGCTAAGAGGTAACCTTAAAACCTACGAATCTACTATTCTAACCCCGTCTTTGGATGAACAAAAGAAAAAGGGGATAGCTCTCAAAGCCACCAAGGAACCGGTGGAAGAGGCTTCAAGCGATGACGACAATGAATTCGGGCTCGTCATCAAGAAGTTCCACAAGTTCATGAAAAAGGAATTTGAGCGGAAGGGAAGGAAGCACGACGGTCCTCCAAAATGCTACGGCTGTGGCGAGATTGGCCACATCAAGCCAAGGTGTCCAAAGGCCAAACACGGCAAGGACAAGCCTGGCTTCAAGAAGCAAAGGGCCTACATCTCTTGGGGTGGCGATTCCGGCGACGAATCAACCGACCAAGAGGAGGACGAAGCTGCAAATGTCTGCCTCATGGCGCACGAAGATCAAAGCGACGATGTCCAAGAGGTATGTAACATTTCTTCCGACTCTTATACTTTTGAAGAAATGCAAGAAGCACTTCATGAACTTTATGAGGAATTTGTTAGCGTTTCCAAAACAAATAAATCTTTAAAGAAACGACTTTCTTTACTTGAAAACGATTTTGAAAAATTGGAAAAAGAAAATGAAATACTTAAACAAGAAAACAACTTTTTTGGAAAAAAAAGCGCTGACAAACCAGAAAGCTCATCAAGTGAATGTGGGTCTTGCAAAGCTTTAAAAGAGCAAGTCGCTAAACTTGAGAGCATGGTCAAGAAATTTAATACTCCTCACAGAGACTTGAATTTACTTCTTGACACTATGCATTTTTCTAAGGAAGGAATAGGTTTTGATAAAAATAAAGCTAAAGATAATGTTGAACCACCACCTAGACAATCATCTAAGGTTCAACATAAGAAACCTAAAAATCAAGATAATAGAAAACCTAGTCAAACTAAGGACACTAGACAACCAAGACTAAAACCTAGGAATGAAAACCGTCATGGTAAACAACCTAAGAAAAATGATTTTGTGCATAAAAATGAATTTTCTCAAATAAGAAGAAATAATGCTAGAACACCTAGAAGAGGCCAGTTTCAAAATTTCCAAAAACCATCATTTTCACAAAATAGGAACAAAATGGTTAAACCTTCTAACTATTATGAACCTAGGCACATGTACAACCCCAATGTAGTTTGCCATTATTGTAATAGGATAGGCCATATTGCTCCCGTTTGTTACGCTAGGCATAGGCACCTGTCACAAAATCAAGCACACTACCATCACACACCTAACACCCGAGGACCCAACGTAAATTGGGTACCTAGAACTCATTGATGTGTTTCATAGGTGTGCTTGAAGGCATCAAGTGTACTTTGGTACCTTGATAGCGGATGCTCCAAGCACATGACCGGGGATGCATATAAGTTTCTCCAAATCAAACTCGCTAAAGGAGAAAATGTAATTTTTGGAGATAATAGCAAGGGAAAGATTATCGGCATCAAATGTTATCCAATAAGCATCAACACCTACATTCGCATCTTCTTGCTATTAAGAATCATAACTCAAGTATTCCTTGTTCATAACCGAGAAAGACGAATATGACAAACTCATTTACCATTTCAACAACTTCGAGGGTGGGTTCTAATGGTGCCCTATCCAAAAAAAGAATTTTTTTCATATTTTCTAATAAGTTCAGATAAGTGAATTCCAGTATTATACTCTTGAGTGGATAACTTAGGTCAAGAATCAAGAATCCAGGCGGAACTTCAACGCCAAAAATTCCATCAATCACCTAACCAAGCTTTCCATCTCCAATTTTGATTATCCAATCAAAAAATTTTGTGTATCCCTATCTGCGTAAGAGGACATAGATGAATGAAATATCATATTCTTGGTGATGGGTAATAACCCATGGATACCACCCGGTTGGTTCGCCCGCCTGGCTGGTGATGCAAGTGACAACACGCACCCTTCTCAGCCCGGGTTATTTTCACTCGGTAGATGGGAAGGCCGGACGTCAATAGCAGAACACCTGGTTGACCGGTCAGCCGCCTGACCGGCTGGACAATCAAAGACGTGCTTGACGTGCTTAGGATTATTATAAATACCACTAAAAGCCTCATTTGTGAGGCATGCTTAAAAAAAATCCACACGGCCTGTACTAATTGTAATAAGTCCCTACTTTCATTAATAACAAGCCGGGTTACAGGTGTTTCCACCTACAACCCTTCCGATTACTTATACTTAGCATTTGCGTGGTAATTTACGCCATCAAATTGGCGCCGACCGTGGGACCTATTACAAAAAGTCATGACAAGCAATCAGGGAACCGTCATCTCACAAATCTCTACTCCCGTTGAGAACGTCGCCTCGTTCCTGGGAGGCAGTGCACAACCCTCAAACCAGATTCCTACCCCCATCATCACCATTCCAACACCTACTCCATTCACTTCGCCCGTCACCTCTATCCCTATTTTTTCTCCAAATTTTCCCGAGCCCGTGGACCCGCTGTTTTCACAAGCATTCCAAAATTTTGGGCAGTTCATGTCCATGTTTCAACAGCCGGGAGGATTTTCACCTTTCATTCCCGGGTTATACCCACAATCCTTGCCCCAAACTAATATCATCCGCCCGGTCGCTCCAACAAATCTGATCGGAGAGATGGACAAAGCTGGTCCATCCCGGTCCAGAAGGAGTCAGTCTCGAAGGTCACGCATGCAGATCACGCCTGATGGCGATTGCGATCAGTCCATAGCAAGGATGAGGATTGGGATGTACCCCAGGCACAAAAAAAGCTGAAGGGAAAAGCTATTCAACTTGAGGGGTCCAGGAGGTCAGCGTTTCAAAGGCTTGGCCATGAAGGCCGAAATCAAAACCGGCCTGCCAAAGAACGACTAGGGGTGGAAACAACCCCGTTGAGTGCTCTTGATCGCTTGGGTAGAGGGGCCGAGCGACCTGGTCAGACCAGGCGCGCAGAACCTCCCCATCGCGAAGAGCCCCAACATAGCCGGGCGCCCCATGACGAAGAAGCAGAGAGCCATCCCAGGCACACGATCCGCTCCCATGTTGAACAACCCCGGGATCGTGTGGGCCGGGTCGAAGCATGTTTGGAGAAGTTGCAGCGCCAGGTGGACCGGGACGAAAAGAAGAAAATCCTGCTGAACGAATCTCCGTTCACAGATCGGGTTCACGAGACCCCATTTCCAAAGAAAGCAAAGTTGGAGGTCCCGAAGTTTACCGGGAAGGAGGACCCGGAAATACATGTCAAAACCCTTCATCAAAGTGGAAGGATGATGGGCCTTTCCAGGGACGAAAAATGTTTACTTTTCTTCCAAACCCTCCGCGGCCGAGCCGCTGAGTGGTTTCCTAACCTACCGGTCGGTGAGATCGATTCTTTCGCTGAGCTGGCCGAAGTGTTCCAAGAGAAGTTCAAGGAAAACTGCACCAAGAGGAAAAAGTTTATCTACTTGAGCACGGCCGGGCAGAGGGAGCACGATGATTTAACGAAATTCCTCACCCGGTGGAAGGATGAGGTTGATAAAGTCGAGGAGATGGACGACAAAACCGCCATGTCCCTCCTAGTATCCGGACTCCGGTCCGGAGAATTGTATAAAGAGCTCTGAAGGAGACCTCCCCAGTCATACCAAGAGGCCTACAACACGGCCTGGGATTATGCTGACGCCGAAGCACAGGTGTCATCCAAGAGGGAGGCCGAGCAGGGCCATTCCAAAGGAAAAATTTCCTTGAAAAAGGAAATTGAACAGCCCGGGAAAGCGAAGGCGGAAGTCATGGAGGTTAAGCCGGTCAAATCAGAAAAGAACCCGACTGGCGAGAGACAATGGACGGAGAAGTATTGCTTTTTCCACAAAACTGATTCCCATAACACTGCGGAGTGTAACAGTGTGAAGGGAGTAATTAAGAAGATGATCGAGGCCGGGGAGATCGATCTTGAGTATCTAGCTCAGGCCAAGCAAAAGAAAAGCCAATGGATCAGGCCTGAAGGGAAGCCGGTTGAACAGAATAAGAAGAAGAAAGCACCCGGAAAAGAGCATTTGCAAGTCATCTACGGTGGACCGGAAGGGGGAGACTTCGCTTCCCAAAGGAAGAAATGGGGGCGAGAGCTCTACGTCGGGACGGTGGTCCTAAATCCCTGGTCAAAACAGGCAAGACGAGAGCCGATCACCTTTACTGACCGGAACTCCCCGCCACCGGAGAAGATCACAATGACCCCCTGGTCATAACTATGGACATGGGTGGAGTCGATGTCTCCCGGGTACTCGTTGACACGGGCAGTAGTGTCAATGTTTTGTACTAGGATGCATTTGAAAAGCTCAAGTTGTGTCGGACCCGGCTTGAGCCCTTAAAGACTCCCCTGTCCGGGTTCACCGGGGACTCTGTTGAAGCTGAAGGGTCAATCCTTCTGACTTGCGAGTTAGGCACAGGAGACCAGGTCGTCCAAAAACAAATGAGGTTTGTGGTAGTGAACATCAAATGTGTTCACAACGCCATCCTAGGCCGACCTGGAATAAACAAGGTCCGTGGAGTCATCTTCATGGCCCACCTCTGCATGAAGTTCGATATCCCGGGTGGTATCGGACAAGTGAGAGGAGACCAAAAGAAGGCTCGGTCTTGTTACTTGGAAGCCGTAAAGAAAATGACCAAGGCATTTGAGAGGGTTACCTTGGTTTCCCATGAAGAAGAGCGGTCAAAACTGGAGCCGTGTGATGAGACCGAGCAGATTGTTCTCCGCGAGGCTTTCCCGGAAAGGATGGTGCGTATTGGTCGGGATCTGCCCGGGGGACTTCGAGAGGAAATCATCTCAGTCCTCCGGGAATATGCAGAGATTTTCGCCTGGAGTGTGGCGGACATGCCACGCATAGACCGTTTTGTCATATGCCACTGTTTGGCTGTGATGGAAGGTAGCCGGCCCGTGAAGCAGAAGAAAAGGCACTTGGCAAGCGCCCGAAGGGACTTTGTGAAGAAAGAAGTGAAGGATTTTCTGGCGGTCGGGCACATAAGAGAAGTACAATACCCGGCCTGGTTGGCAAACGTCGTCCTAGCACCGAAAGGCGACACCTGGCGCATGTGCGTGGACTACACGGATCTGAACAAGGCATGCCCTATGGATTCGTACCCGCTGCACAGTCCCGATCAGATGGTCGATGAGACGGCCGGGTGTGAGTTGCTGAGCTTCATGGATGCCTTCAAAGGCTATCATCAGATCTTCATGGTCGAGGGAGACGAAGAGAAAACCTCTTTCTTAACTCTTGAAGGCACTTATTGCTACCGGGTGATGGCCTTTGGACTGAAGAACTCGGGCGCCACTTATCAGAGGATGGTAAACCGGCTTTTTAAGCCACTCCTCGGTAAGTCCATGGAGGCCTATGTAGATGACATGCTGATCAAGAGCCCGGGTGCGGAAAGCCACCCGGCCGACATGAGGCTCTGCTTTGAGATTATGGCTAAGTACAACTTGCGCCTTAACCCCAAGAAATGCATCTTTGCTGTAAAGACCGGAAAGTTTCTGGGGTTCATGGTAACCAAGCGTGGTATTGAGCCTAATCCTGAGAAGATTAAAGCCATAACCGAGATGAGATCGCCCAGTTCATTGAAGGACGTGCAACGACTGACCGGGCGGTTGGCAGCTTTGAGTCGTTTTCTCTCCCGTTCCGCCGAGAAGGCTCTACCTTTCTTCAAAGTTCTGAAGAAGGCAAATGCGTTCGAGTGGGACCGGGAGTGCGAGGAAGCTCTCCAGCAGCTGAAAGAGTACTTAGTTTCTGATATAGTTCTGTCCAAACCCAAACCGGGTGAGACTTTGTACTTGTATCTAGGAGTTTTCCAAAACGCTGTAAGCTCTGTCTTGATAAAAAATGAAGACGGCCAGAGGCCTATTTACTATGTGAGCAAAGCACTTAATGGGGCAGAAAGCCGGTACACTACCATTGAAAAAACAGCATACACACTTTTTATTATGGCCAAAAAACTGACCGCGTACTTCCAAGCTCACACTGTGGAAGTACTAACCGATCAGCCACTTGGGCCGGTACTCCGAAATTCAACCTCCTCAGGGCGATTGATCAAGTGGGCGATGATGCTCACTCAGTTCAATATAGAGTATAAACCGAGGACCGCAATCAAGGGTCAAGCTTTGGCAGACTTTCTCGTTGAACTGACCGGTTTAGAGCCCGAAGACGGACCCTCCCATACGGTCGAACCATGGTGGGATATGGCCGTTGATGGAGCCTTTGGACCGAAGGGATGCGGAGCCAGCGTAGTTTTCACTACCCCGGAAGGATTCAAGATCTACCATGCCTTGGTTTTTAATTTCAAACTCACCAATAATGAGGCGGAGTATGAGGCGTTGGCCGGTGGACTCAGATTAGCCCGGGCTCTCGGGATAAAAAGGATGAAGATCCGTTCCGATTCAAGTCTGGTCGTTGGACAGGTCAATGGTGAGATGGAAGTAAAAGAAGATCGCCTGGCCCGGTATAGTGACCTGGTCCGAGCGTTCCTAAGGGAGTTGGAAGAGTTTCGTTTGACTAGGATACCCCGGTCAGAAAACACTGATGCAGATATGCTCTCGAAGTTGACGCAAGCTTGCCCGGAGCATGTGTTAAAGTTGGCAAAAATTGAGATACTCGACGTGCCGAGCGCAGACCGGTTTGAAGTGGCGGCCATCCAACCGGGCCAGACTTCAGCAATCGGGATAATCGGAGCAGATGATGACTGGATATACGATCTCATGGAGTATCCGGAGACCGGTCAGAAACCAGATGATGAAGAATGGGCCAGGAAGGTGGTCCTGCGGGCTCCTCATTTTCAGGTAATCGATGGTCACCTGTACAAACGAGCCATTGGCGGACCTCTCCTACGTTGCCTTACCAACCCGGAGGCTGAGAGGGTAATAGTTGAGGTACATGAGGGAGTTTCTGCAGCCCATCAAATGTCCCGCACTTTGGCTCAAAGAATTATATTGCTTGGCTACTATTGGCCGACCATTATTAGGGATTGCGAGCGGTATGTTCAGAAGTGTAGGACGTGCCAAGTTTTTTACAAACATTCCGGCAGACCGTCCACATTCTACCAACCCACGTCCAATGTCATACCATTCGCCCGGTTTGGGATTGACATTATTGGAGCTTTCCCGGTCGCCCAAGGTGGGAAGAAGTTCGTGATGGTGACGATTGATTACTTCACTAAATGGGTCGAGGCTGAGGCGATGGCTACCATAACCGTGCGGCAATGTGAGAAATTTGTGTGGAAAAACATTATCACCCGGTTTGGTGCCCCAAAGATCATTGTTACCGACAACGGTCCACAGTTTCGCAACCCCCGGTTCACTACGTACCTTGCTAGCTTCGGGATCAAGCATAGCAAGGCATCTGTGGCATATCCACAAGGAAATGGCCAAGTCAAAAATGCTAACTGGACAATAGTGGACGGGCTGAAAAAGAGATTGGGTGAGGAAGGACACAAGTGGTTGGAAGCCCTACCTCATACAGTCTGGGAACATTGAGTGACTTCAAGAAGGGCAACTGGAGAGACTCCTTTCGTGCTCACGTACGGATGTGAAGCTCGACTACCAGTAGAGGCAGAAATTCCAACATTTAGAGAAACCGTGTACCAGCCCGGTCAGAATGAGGCCGACCACCTAGCTGAATTGAATCTGGTGGAAGAACGAAGGACCATAGCAGTTGTCAAGATGACCGGTTACCAACAGTCAGTAAAGAGGTATCATGACAACCGGGTGGGCCCACGATATCTCCAAGTGCATGATGAAGTCTTACGCAGAAGGGATGCTAGTAAGCCTAATGAGAAAGGCAAGCTAGTACGAAACTGGGAGGGACCCTATCGCGTAAAGGCTATCGTCAGGCCGGGCACTTACCAACTGGAGACCATGGAAGGTGGCCGGGTTGACCGACATTGGAACTCTCATCACTTGCATAAATTCTTTAGATAAAGTGTAATGAGTTCCCTAGACATCAATAAAACTCTGTTCTTTTCAGAAAAATTATTCTCATACATCAACCGATAGTTGGTCAACACACTGATCCACCCGGTTAGATGTCCAATCAAATTGGGCCTCTCAAAAAAAAGGAGACCGGTCTAGCCAATCCTACACCTCATGCGTACTAACACGGGAGTTGAAACGATTTGGCTTGACTAAAGGGAGAGCATCCTGGCCAGTTTAAGCCAGACGTTCTGCAGAAAAACTTAAGGCTTACCTATCCGCAAGGGTGTTAAGCCAATGTGGAAACAGGTCGGTCTTATAAACGCCTAGGCAAATACTCATCCTTTCGAAAAGGACAAGTCAATATGCCATCTCGGGTTATTAACCAACCGGGAGGAAATTAATAAAACTTAAAGTCTTCCCGGTCGACTATCCAACCTTTCGAAAAGACTTGGGTAAAATTGTATGTTAAGCCGGGTAAATGCAGTCGGGCTATTATTTACTAATCTAAACGGTTAAAAGGAAAAGTTGAAAAGAATTAATGAGACATGAAGAAAAGCACTCAGCACACAATGTAGAAAATACTTCTATTAATATCGAGTTTACAAAAACTACCCGGAGGCAAATCATTACATCATAAAAACAAAAATAGAAGAGAAGAAGGCCAAGGGGATCAGATTCCCGGTAATGGAGGGACTGGCTCCTCATCATGTAGCTCGGGCAGAGAGAGAACCTTTGGTTGAAAACCTTGGACCCTTTGCTCAAGGATGCCATAGAGGGCCCGTCGCTCGGCGTACTGACCGCTCTCAAAGCCAAAGGTCCCGATCTCATCGACAATCCCGGCCGAGACTTTGTGCTTGTATAGCCCTTGGAAGAAGCGGATGGCTGTCTCCCGGTCAGGTAGCGCCTGAGCGGCGAACTCCTCATGCTCTTGAACAGCCCAGGCGGCAGCAAGGGCAGCACGCTCCGCCCGCTCCTTTGTCACCTCGTCTTCAAGCCGAGCGATCTCCTCCGCAGACTGGGCGTTCTCGGCCTCCAACTTTTGGGCCTCCTCAGCAGCCCAGGCGTTTTAAGCCTCTAGCTTTTGGATCTTTGTAACACCCCAACCCGCGTAACCCAAACTCGTGAGACCGCGAACCGGTGTGCCACTGGATTGGTATCCGAATATACAACATTTTCAAAACAATTTTAAACAAACGTTCTTTCAATACATATAAAAATCCATCGGAGTAATTTAAAATAATGCGGAAGCCTTTTTAAAGTCAAACAACTTGGGATCTTGCCCGAAAAAGTAATAAGCATTAAAGTTAATTAAATAAAGCATAACTACAGATCAAAGAGACAGCCACGCCATCGTACATCTCCTCCTCAATGCCCTCTGGGATCGGCTCTAGGTTCATCTGTCTGATCACCTACGGACAGCAAAAAGGAAAACAACGCTATCCGCTCAGCATTGACTCTGACTGGCACTCCATTGTAGCACAAGAATAAACATAATAATTCAATAATTAAGATCGCGCATATGTTTATCCTTTTAATAAAAATCAATTCAACTTTACATTCGGTTCTTTAGACGGTTGACCAACAGTGATCTTATTTTCTTTCTTTTCAAAACGATTTAGGTGTCAAGGATTCCTCATTAACTCTTTGACCACCGGTCAAACCAATTTAGACTTTCACGAAAGTCAAACCACTTAACATTTAATGCCTATGACGGAGATAGCCTCAATCCGTAATACCGAAGATAGCCTCAATTCGGTGGAGGTAGGATCCCTCGGGCGATAGCCTCAAACCCAAGATCACAGACCCTCGTGCGCACGTCCTAACCTCACTGACCAGGCCCTGCAGCCGCCCGAGCAATGGCCAGTTTCTATGTTCAACATAATAAACCAATTGACCCTAATTACCGATTAGAATTAATTAATTAACTTAACCAATTCATTAAAGTCTTGGATTTAACCATCCGGTCAAACCTACGTCAACAGAATATCCAGTCCAAGTCAAACAGGACCTAACCCAAGTCAAAGTCAAACCTGTTCTGTCAATCCATAATCCTCAACAATTCAATTCAAGTAATCAATTTAATTCAATTAACCAATTTAGCCAAATTATAGCATAAACATATATAACGATCCAAACCATTAAATCTATTCTAAACGCTATTAACTTCATAGTACGGACCTGGATTACGCCGAAATCGAATCGATAGCTCGAACGGAAGACAAATCAACGAAATCAAACGAACGGGTCAAATTGAGTCAAAACACGAAGTTGACCAATCAATCAGGCGTGGAGGTTAATCTGTCGGCGATATCTATCCGGGGCAGCGGCTGGATGAGGCGACGGTGACGGACGCCGGCGACAATGGCGGAGCGGCAGCTCAACGGCGATGAGCAGCGACTGGCGGCGCTGCAATCGACGGTGGCGGACGACCGACGAAGGCGAAACAGCGGCGCTGCACTCGACGGCAGTGGATGACCGACGAAGGCGAAACAGCGGTGCTGCAGCTCGATGGCGATGATAGCGGACTTCCGGCGAAGGCGAAACAGCGGCGCTGCACTCGACGGCGAGGACGACCGACGAAGGAAGCAGCGGCGATTGGCGGCGTTGGAACTGGCAGTGGGCGACGGACTTCCGGCGAAGGAGAAGCTGCGGTGATGGCTGGGGAAGGGCGACCGAAGTGAAGAATAAGAAGAAGAAAGAAAGAAGAAGAAGATGAAAGAAAGAAGAAGAAGAAGAAGAAGAAAGAAGATAATGATCCTACGGCTGAAATTAGTTTAGGTTTTATTTATTAATTCCAATACTAGTGGTCTGGGCTCCGGGCCCAAAATACCTGATTAAATGGTCATAACATGAGCTCCATAACTCCGATTCGCGAGCCGTCTGAACCGACGCGATCACAAAAATATTTCATACGAGATGACATAAAAGTTGGGCTTAGAATCCAAATTATAATTTTAACCCTTTTTGGGCCCAATTCGTAATCAATTGCTCTAACAATTTAATTAATTCTTTTGGGCCAGATTTCGGGGCGTTACATTTCTCCCCCCCTTAAAAAGAATTTCGTCCTCGAAATTACCTGAGTCATTGGTCGCCGAAGAGATGAGGGTACTGAGTTCGCATAGATTCTTCGGTCTCCCAGGTTGCTTCTTCCACCGCATGATTACGCCATAGTACCTTTACTAAAGGTACCGTCTTATTCCTTAACACTTTAGTTTCGCGGGCCAAGATCTTAACTGGCTTTTCTTCGTAAGACAAACTCTCGTCGAGGGTTACAACATTGGTCGGCAACACATGAGTCGGATCTGAACGGTATCTACATAGCATGGAGACATGAAAGACATCGTGAATCCTGTTCAACTCTGGTGGCAACTCTAACCTGTAAGCAACAGGTCCTATTCACTCCTTAATGCGATAGGGTCCAATGAATCTAGGGCTAAGCTTCCCTTTCTTCCCGAACCGTAGGACCTTCTTCCAAGGTGAAACCTTCAAGAATACCATGTCACCAACATTGTACTCTATGTCTCGTTTCTTTAAGTCTGCATAAGATTTCTGTCTGTCCGAAGCAGTGCGGAGTCGGTCTCTGATCACACGAACCTTCTCCTCGGTTTCCTGCACAATATCTGGTCCCTCGAGCTTACGCTCGCTAAGCTCTGTCCAACAAATCGGGGTTCGGAACTTTCTTCCGTAGAGTGCCTCACAAGGAGCCATCTGAATACTCGCCTGGTAACTGTTATTATATGCAAACTCCATCAACGGCAAGTAACGCTCCCAATCTTCTCCAAAGTCGATCACACAAGCTCGCATCATATCCTCGACAATCTGTATCACCCTCTAAGACTGGCCATCGGTCTGAGGGTGAAATGCCGTACTAAGGTTCAAAGCTGTGCCAAAAGCCTTCTGAAGTCCTCTCCAGAACATCGAAGTGAACCGGGGATCTCTATCAGATATGATTGACAGTGGTGCACCGTGCAACCGAACTATCTCTCTAACATATAAGTCTGCCAATTTGTCCAAGGAAGAGTCACGTCTGACGGGTAGAAAATGAGCGGACTTTGTCAACCTGTCAACAATGACCCAGATGGCGTCATTCTTTCGTGAAGATCGTGGCAATCCGATCACAAAGTCCATAGTGATCCTTTCCCACTTCCATTCCGGAATGGTAGGAGGGTGCAGCAACCCTGTCGGAACCTGCTGCTCAACCTTGACTTGCTGACAAGTCAAACAGCGCGCAGTGAACTCGGAGATTTCCTTTTTCATAGCTGGCCACCAATAGGATTTCTTCAAATCCTGATACATCTTGTTACTACCCGGGTGCATAGTGTATACAGTTCCGTGAGCCTCACGCAACAAGCGATCCCTCACTCCACCGCGGGGCACCACTAGGCGTTCACGATAGTACAAGACTCCGTCATCGCGAATTGCAAACTCGGGCCTCTTTCTTGTAGGAACTAACTCTCGAGTCTTCTGACAAAACTCATCATCTCTCTGTGCTGTACGGATCTCCTACTCTAACGGAGACTGAAGTTGTAGCTCGGCTAACGATTTTCTGCTCAAAGCATCGGCCACGATGTTAGCCTTGCCCGGGTGATACTCAATGACTAAATCGTAATCCTTGATCAGCTCCAACCATCAATGTTGTCTAAGATTCAGCTCCTTCTGGGTAAGTAGGTACCTCAAACTCTTGTGGTCGGTGAAGATGTGAATCCTCTCTCCAAAGATGTAGTGGCGCCAAATCTTCAAGGCGAACACTACGGCTGCCAACTCTAAATCATGTGTCGGGTAGTTCTCCTCATGAGTCTTCAACTGTCTCGATGCGTAGGCCACTACCTTACTCAACTGCATCAGTACACAACCTAAGCCGCTATGAGATGCGTCACTATAGATGGTATACTCGATGCCAGGAGTAGGTTGAATCAAGACTGGTGCCTCGGTCAGGCACTCCTACAGTTGATCAAAACTGCGCTGGCACACTTCTGTCCACTCAAATTTGATGTCCTTCCGCAGTAGCTTGTTCAACGGAGTAGCGATCGAGGCGAAGCCCTTAACAAATCGACGATAATAACCGGCTAACCCAAGGAAGCTCCTCACCTCACGAACATTCCGTGGAGTCTTCCAATCCACTATGGCCGAAATCTTGCTGGGGTCTACCTGGATACCGGTGGCAGAGATAACATGTCCTAAGAATGTCACCTCACTCAACTAGAATTCACACTTGGACAATTTTGAATACAGCTTGTGCTCTCTCAACACACTCAAAACCAATTGCAAATGTCTAGCATGTTCCTCCTGAGTCCGTGAATAAACCAAGATGTCATCGATGAACACTACTACGAACTGGTCCAAGTATGGTCGGAACACACTGTTCATAAGCTCCATGAACACTTCCGGGGCATTAGTCAATCCGAAAGGCATGACTGAGAACTCATAATGCCCATAGCGTGTCCTAAAAGCAGTCTTCAGAATGTCTTCTCTCTTAACGGGAATCTGATGGTATCTAGAACGCAGATCGATCTTCGAGAATACCGTAGCCCCTCTGAGCTGGTCGAACAGGTCGTCGATGCGAGGCAACGGATAACGATTCTTCACTGTGGCTTTGTTCAACTGCCTGTAGTCGATGCAAAGTCTCATGGATCCATCCTTCTTTCGAACAAATAACACCGGTGCTCCCCATGGGGAAACGCTAGGTCGGATGAATCCCTTTTCCAGTAGCTCTTGCAACTGAGCCTTCAACTCCTTCATCTCGGCAGGTGCTATACGATACGGTGTAGCAGATATGGGTTCCGTACCCGGAATGAGATTGATCGAGAACTCTACCTCTCTCGGCGGAGGCAAACCAGGAAGGTCTTCGGGAAAGACATCGGGAAAGTCGCAAACCGTACGGATGTCCTGCTGACGTGGCGATTCTTTTTGCATATCCTGAACGTGACACAGGAACATCTCGCACTTCTTGCGACTCAAGCGCCTCGCGCTCATGGACGATATGAACTCGGAAGCCTTGGGGAACACCTCCCCGGAGAGTGATACATCGCTACCATCCTCGGCTCTCAGCCGTACGGTCCGACAACTGCAGTCGACCACTACTCTATGCTCGGTGAGCCAATCCATATCAAGGATAATGTCAAACTCCTTGTGTGGTAGCTCTATCAAATCTGCAGGGAATTGCTTCCCTTGCACGGACAACGGACACCTATGATAAATGTGATGAAGACGCATGCTATGTCCTAGCGAATTCGATACAATAGTAGGTATCTCAAGGTCACTCCTCACGATCGTAGAATTAGCAGGCATGCCAACACAGATATAGGAGAGTGTAGAACCCGGATCGATCAAGGCATGCATAACCGAATCAAATAGTATGAACGTACCCAAGATAACATCGGGACTAGGATCTGTGTGCCCCTGCATGGCGTAGGTACGCGCTGGTGCCCGGCCTGACTGCTGCGGACGTGGTCTCTGCTGATTATTTGCTGCTGTAGACTGCTAACTCCGTGCTGGATGCGATGTGGCAGGCTAATCCGGAGCTCTAGGAAAAACAGGCTCGCTGCTAGGGTTTGTCGGGCAATGCCTCCTAAAATGCCCTGGCTGGCCACAACCCAAACATAAGCCTTGGGCGAGCCAACACTCGCCCGGGTGATGCCTACCACACTGTACACACTGCGGGTGGCTCCTCGTTCTGATCGAGTTGCTAGTGGCGGCCGACAGAGGCGGCATCGACTTACTCCTCTTAGGCGGTGGCGCACTAGAAGAACCCTTCTCGTACCTCTTTCCCCCGAATCCAAAACTCTTCCCGCTCGGCCCGGTGCTGGCCGCGTGTCGCGGGTCTTTCATCGCTCGATCCTCCTTCTTAGTTGCTTGCAAATCGTCCAAGCTCTTTTCCGTCTTCACAATCAAATCATACGCTGCATTAAAATCTGTCGTCGTGATCAGCGCGGCGTACGGCCTCAAGTCCGGCCGTAGCTTCTTGACGAACTCATTCAAACGATCCTCCGGAGTGGAGACCAGACTCGTCGCAAACTGGGACAGGTAGTCGAACTTCTGTCTCAGTTCAGGCAGTGACATCCCCTCGTGCTTAAGCGCAACAAACTCATCGCGCCTCTCCTTGCAGTACCGGGTGGGGACGTACTCCTTCGTGAAGGCTCGATCAAAGCGATCCCAGGTCCATGGCTTGGGCGTGTGTGGATCCTGGTCAATGCGCTTCCACCAATCATATGCTCCCTTCCGGAACATCTGTGACGCCAACTCCAAGCGATCTGCATCAGGGACTCAAATTCTTGAGTACCCGGTCCATCTGCTCAAGCTAATCCAACGCAATCTGGGGCTCCCCCATCTTGTCTCCTCGAAACACTTCCGCTCCATTATCCTTCAATGTCTTGAAGGCAACGATGCACGGCTGCGGCTATGGTGGTGGCTGGAACATGGGCATAAGCTGCGCCATGTGCTGCATATAATGGGCCATCATGGCCGGGAACATCTGCTCGTAGGCCACCTGCGGCATCACCAACGGTGGCATCACTGGAGGTGGTACGACTAGCGGTGGTACAGCTGGTGGTTGTCCCGCTGGCTCAGGTTGATTCTGCGGCTACCCTCCGTCACCCGGAGGCGTGAAACTCGAACCCTCGGTGTTCACCGTGTGCACGCTCACGTGCTCCGGCTCCGGAACGTACTGACCATGGGTCGATTCTTGACTCATTCTAAAATAATAAGGAAATTCCCAAGTCAGATCTTAACATATAACAGATAAAGCTATAAATACTTATTACCTTCCCGGGGCAGAGGAGTTACGTGAGATGTAGATGTGGTTGAATTATTCATTGTATTTTATTTTGAAAGGGTCCAAAGATCGATTTTAAAACCAATTGCTCCGATACCAAAATGTAACACCCCAACCCGCGTAACCCAAACCCGTGAGACCGCGGACCGGTGTGCCACTCGATTGGTATCCGAATATACAACATTTTCAAAACAATTTTAAACAAACGTTCTTTCAATACATATAAAAATCCATCGGAGTAATTTAAAATAATGCGAAATCCTTTTTAAAGTCAAACAACTTGGGATCTTGCCCGAAAACGTAATAAGCATTAAAGTTAATTAAATAAAGCATAACTACAGATCAAAGAGACAGCCACGCCATCGTACATCTCCTCCTCAATGCCCTCTGGGTTCGGCTCTAGGTTCATCTGTCTGATCACCTACGGACAGCAAAAAGGAAAACAACGCTATCCGCTCAGCATTGACGCTGAGTGGCACTCCATTGTAGCACAAGAATAAACATAATAATTCAACAATTAAGATCGCGCATATGTTTATCCTTTTAATAAAAATCAATTCAACTTTACATTCGGTTCTTTAGACGGTTGACCAACAGTCATCTTATTTTCTTTCTTTTCAAAACGATTTAGGTGTCAAGGATTCCTAATTAACTCTTTGACCACCGGTCAATCCAATTTAGACTTTCACAAAAGTCAAACCACTTAACATTTAATGCCTATGACGGAGATAGCCTCAATCCGTAATACCGAAGATAGCCTCAATTCGGTGGAGGTAGGATCCCTCGGGTGATAGCCTCAAACCCAAGATCACAGACCCTCGTGCGCACGTCTTAACCTCACTGACCAGGCCCTGCAGCCGCCCGAGCAATGGCCAGTTTCTATGTTCAACATAATAAACCAATTGACCCTAATTACCGATTAGAATTAATTAATTAACTTAACCAATTCATTAAAGTCTTGGATTTAACCATCCGGTCAAACCTACGTCAACAGAATATCCAGTCAAAGTCCATGTCAAACAGGACCTAACCCAAGTCAAAGTCAAACCTGTTCAGTCAATCCATAATCCTCAACAATTCAATTCAAGTAATCAATTTAATTCAATTAACCAATTTAGCCAAATTATAGCATAAACATATATAACGATCCAAACCATTAAATCTATTCTAAACGCTATTAACTTCATAGTACGGACCTGGATTACGCTGAAATCGAATCGATAGCTCGAACGGAAGACAAATCAACGAAATCAAACGAACAGGTCAAATTGAGTCAAAACACAAAGTTGACCAATCAATCGGGCATGGAGGTTAATCTGTCAGCGATATCTATCCGGGGCAGCGGCTGGATGCGGCGACGGTGACGGACGCCGGCGACAGTGGCGGAGCAGCAGCTCGACGGCGATGAGCAGCGACTGGCGGTGCTGCAATCAACGGCGGCGGACGACCGACGAAGGTGAAACAGCGGCGTTGCACTCGACGGCGGCAGACGACCGACGAAGGCGAAACAGCGGCGCTGCAGCTCGATGGCGATGATAGCGGACTTCCGACGAAGGCGAAACAGCGGCGCTGCACTCGACGGCGAGGACGACCGGCGAAGGAAGAAGCGGCGATTGGCTGCGCTAGAACTGGCAGTGGGCGACGGACTTCCGGTGAAGGAGAAGTTGCGGCGATGGCTGGGGAAGGGCGACCGAAGTGAAGAAGAAGAAGAAGAAGAAGAAGAAAGAAGAAGAAGAAGAAGAAGAAGAAGAAGAAGAAGAAGAAGAAGAAGAAGAGAAGAAGAAGAAGAAGAAGAAGAAGAAGAAGAAGAAGAAGAAGAAGAAGAAGAAGAAGAAGAAGAAGAAGAAGAAGAAGAAGAAGAAGAAGAAGAAGAAGAAGAAGAAGAAGAAGAAGAAGAAGAAGAAGAAGAAAGAAAGAAAGAAGAAGAAGAAGAAAGAAAGAAGAAGAAGAAGAAAGAAGATAACGATCCTACAGCTCAAATTAGTTTAGGTTTTATTTATTAATTCCAATACTAGTGGTTTGGGCTCCGGGCCCAAAATACCTGATTAAATGGTCATAACATGAGCTCCATAACTCCGATTCGTGAGCCGTCTGAACCGACGCGATCACAAAAATATTTCCTACGAGATGACATAAAATTTGGGCTTAGAATCCAAATTATAATTTTAACCCCTTTTGGGCCCAATTCGTAATCAATTGCTCTAACAATTTAATTAATTCTTTTGGGCCAGATTTCGGGGCATTACAATCTTCTCCTGAGCTTGATCCTCGGCCTCTTTTGCGTCCTTGAGAAGACCATCGTGCTTGGCATAGAGCTGGCGGTAGACCGCGCAGTGCTCTGTCCATTTGCCCTCTATCTTCTCTGCCTTGGCCCGGGCTGCCTGGGCTTCCTTCCGACACTCGACCATCATGGCCTCCATTCTGGCCCTCTCCTCATCCTTCGATTTTACAAACCGGGCGAAATACTCCTCCCCGATCCGGCCAACCTGCTTTAAAGCCATGGAAAACTTTTCAGGAAAGTGTCAAAAATAGTAAGCGAACGGTAAGAAGGAAGAAAAGGGCATTACCTCAGTCAGATCGGATCGGAACGCTCGGAAGAGCTCCTCGTCTGACCTGGACATCAAAGCCTGGGATCGAGGCATGATTGGCCCCTTGCCGGCGTCGGAGGACTGGGCCCCCTGGTGGGATGGCTGGTTGACCTCCTTAGTCTTCCGCCTCTTCCGTTGAAGGGACTCTCCCCGAGTTGGGCAACCGAGACCACTTACACCACGGAAGAAGAAAGAGCACAAGTTGAAGCATCAACCGGCTTCTTCTGTGGAGAAGTAGCCGGGTGCTCAGAATCAGAGGATGAAGAAGAAGAGGAACCGGAAGTCTGAGATCGGTCACCAGAACCGTATGAATGGATGGAAGGGTTCTGACTGTTTTCGCGGTCAGACATGACTCAAAGAGGAGGAAAGAAAGAGACTTACTTGGAATAAGAGGACTCGGAGGACTCGTGAAGAAGCAGAAGCAGCCGGGCAGTTTTTTAATTGAAGATTTGCAAGTGAGGAAATTCTAGGGAGAACCTCGCTTTATATAGGAGAGATGCCGCCCAGACGGACGAACGAAAGAGTGACACGTGGCAGCTGAAATGATTTGCCATCATAACCTCTTAGGGAGACGAAACGGCACAATAAATCGGCGGCTCCGTACCCGACTTCCAGAAGATTCTCCCGCTTTGGACACCCGGTTTTTGAAATTTCAAAATTCAAATTTCAAACTTCAAATATTTTGGGTTGGCGCTGGTTTTCCGAGACGATTTTCCTGCCAAAAAGCGACTGGGCAGTTCGAATTTCAAGAGATGGCCGCATAAGCTTCTCGCCCCTGATGGTCCCCACAGAACCGAGAATTGGAGGACTCCTTGATGGGCAATAACCCATGGATACCACCCGGTTGGTTTGCCCGCCTGGCTGGTGATGCAAGTGACAGCACGCACCCTTCTCAGCCCGGGTTATTTTCACCGGGTATATGGGAAGGCCGGACGTCAATAGCAGAACAACTGGTTGACCGGTCAGCCGCCTGACCGGCTGGACAATCAGAGACGTGCTTGACATGCTTAGGATTATTATAAATACCACTAAAAGCCTCATTTGTGAGGCATGCTTAAAAAAAATTCCACACGACCTGTACTAATTGTAATAAGTCCCTACTTTCATTAATAACAAGCCGGGTTACAGGTGTTTCCACCTACAACCCTTCCGATTACTTATACTTAGCATTTGCGTGGTAATTTACGCCATCACTTGGTCAACGTAAAAACTTTACAATACTTGTGTATCCCATCTCCAATTTCACGGTAGCACTTACAATTTCCTCTCTGCAAGATTTGGTAAAATTGGAAGGATTTAGCGAAAATCACTTCTGAGTACTAATATCTTCCCTCCGAATGGTTCTTCTCTAGAGTTATTATTATAGAACCTCATTATATCTCTCATTGAGTGATCCAATGACTCAAAAGCAAATCTATTCATCACACATGCTTCATCTCATACAATTCCACTTACTTGTTAGATTAATTCTGCTTTTGGACCCCCTTGTTTGATAGCACACGTTGAACAATCAGTTAAAGCCAGAGGGATTGAGAATCTCGAGTGCGTTGTCCTTCTACCAGGCAAAAGCAATGCTGCAATGCCATTGGATGCAACATTCAAAACAACCTTACATAACATTCGTTCTTGAGAGGTAGACATTGGTTTCTATATAAATGTTTTTCCAAGTCTCCCGTAGCCATATACAAAAAAGAAACCTCCTCTTTCAGATACCAGACTTCTATTATTGCATCCGATATCTTCCTTTGATCTTCATTCATCGTAGATAAATTGTAACACCTCGGCCCCCACCCTATCCGTAAGTGTCCGCTCATATGATTGTAGATTGGCCCCACAAACCAACACAAGTCTTTCCCGCGCACTTTGTCCTCACTCGTGCGCGCCCAATGAATTTCCCAGGGGTCACCCATCCTAAAATTACTCTAGGTCAAGCACACCCCCTAGGAAATTCCTTGGGCGCGCACGAGTGAGGACAAAGTGCGCGGGAAAGACTTGTCTTGGTTTGTAGGGCCAGTCTACAATCCTATGAGCAGACACTTACGACCAGGGTGGGGCCGGGGTGTTACATAAATATCCTTTAAAATCAGATGACAATTTTTCTTTGTCATAGTTCAAGTTCTCAATCAAGAAATTTTTTTGAAATCTATTAAGTAGACTATCATATGAAAATGACATAACATTGAACTCCTTTAAGAATGCATAATTTTGTTATTATTTTCTAACTTTTCCTTTACTTTATAATAATGTAAGGTATGATGTGTAGGATAAATGATTTTAGGGTGCACCCTTTTTCTAATTTGAAAAGTTTATGGGACACCTTTCTTTGTATTAGAAAATTTCTATGGGACAGATGTAGTACAATTTTCTTCAAATAATAAAAGTTATTTATTTAAATTAGGTTTCCCAAAAAACAATTTACTTAAGTAGTCAACATTGCGTATGCATTTTTTCAAAAAATATCTTCAATAATTCTACAATTAACCCCTTTTACATTTTTTGGCAATACAATTATATCAATTATTATCGCTGGTTTAATGCATTGAAAGTCTTATTTCAATATATGAATTTCGTTTTAAACATATTAATGATTCTCGTCAAATTCTATGGTGGACTTAAGGTGTACCATGGACCAACATATGAACAAAATAAGTATTTTTTATTACTTAAATAAGCATTTGTTTTTATAAATAAAAAAATTTAAAAAAATATTTTTTATGTGAGATGGTCCACAAAAATAATATGCACTCAAGGTGCACTAAAGAAACATTCATGATTCTCTCTCTATTGAACATGCGTTATGATTAAGTGTCCATTTTGGATATTGTAATTTTCTCAGTTAAAAAAAGGCCTAAAATCAAAATTTTAATTATTTCTAAAACTATCAAATGCTAGACGTTAGAATACACTTTAGGACCCTTATCATATAGAATTTTATGGTATTTTTAGAAAAGATAGTTTGTCTCTTGAAGAAGTAAGATCAGCTATTCATACGAGAGAAGTCTGCCATAAAGCATCCGGTTCTAGTATAGAAGATCAATCATCAATGTTATCTACTACTTGAAGTTTGTAACAAAGAAAATCTGGTAGAAGGAATTTGATTTCTAAGGGTCCTAAAGTTGGTGATGTCTGTCATTATTGTAAAGAGAAAAGATATTGGAAGAGTGAGTGTCCTAAGAAAAAGAGGCAATAACAAAAAGAAGAAAGTTCTGCTGACGTGGAAGAAGTCGACACTAATTCTGAGTCCCTCTTGTGTCTTGTCGATCAGAACAATATCATCAGCAAAAAGCATGCACCACGGAACTTTCCCTTGAACATCTTATGGTAGAACATATAAAGTAAAGAAGAAAAGACTAAAGGCAGACCCTTGGTGTAACCTTACCTCTACACATAAAGGGTCAGGGTCACCCCTGATAATCTTCACCCTAGCGTTTGCTCCGACATACACATCTCTAATTACATGAATGTACACAAGCGAAACTCCTTCAAATTCAAAATGCCTCCACAAGATCTCTCGACACCCTGCCGCACAATAAACGTTATGGAGTAATAAATGTACATCATTGTTAAAGCTGCAATTTCTATTTAAAAAAAGATATTGATGGGAATATTAGGATGATAGTTTTATTATTTGTGTAATCGTCCAATAAATGGATGCTGGTAGATTGATATCTATGGGACAGTAGGTCGGGTTTAGCCAGCGATTAACATTGAGGCGCGAAAGCAGGACATGCGGTGCATTATGGTTAATTATCCGAGGAAAATGGGTTGGTAGTTACCTAATAGACTCAAATAGATCTTTAGAAAAGTGAATTGGTGATAGTTAATAGGCAAACATGTGAACTTATAAATACTCACATAATATTAGAGTGAGGTACAAGTTTTGTTTCAAGTATTCAAGTATCATTCAACTCTAGATCCTTATTCATATATAGGGATAATTCAGTAAGGAGTGATTCACTAAAGCAGTAGATTAATATTCTATTATTGGTATTTTCATTGAGAGTTGGATGAGAATACTCAAACATGCTATTTGAGTAATAGAAAGAGGAAGAAAGACCATGAACATTATGGTCGGGGGTGAGGCAATTAGATCTATTAGAGGATCCAACAAATGAAACCATAATGAGTTGGTGGCTCCAACCACCCCGACGAGTCTAGATCCTGTGTTGAATGAAATCACTGTGTTACTAGCCACATTTGTGGATCAGTTGGAAAAGGTCGTGCCGGGATCGTCCACCTCACCATTCATGGTAGATCCCAATGCCCCAAGAAAAGAGTTGGGAACATGAAAACCCCTCCCGTGCTTCGGAGCGTGAGAGCATGTTTGCCATAAGAGGGACTCAGCATGAGCTAGAGATTCATTGGGAGCACAATATGATTCATATGTATGAATGGAGATGTTGATTGTTCCTGAGCAAGAACCCCGAGATGGACAAATCGCGAGTTTAATATGGTTCCTTCTACCCGAGACTAGGATCAGTCGCAAAACGCACAGATGTCAGCTCAAGGAGGGTCGTTTGATAGGCTTCAAGTTCTGGTTCTTGAAAGGTTAGGCCCAGCCCTTAAAGTTGTAACGGATCCCAACCAGAGGACACATAGAAGCAAGATGGAGCCTTCTACATAGATTGTGAGTGGCCGCCATGCGACTGAGGCCCAGCATGACAATGAAGTCCATAGTACCCCGTGCGTTTGACATTGGAACACGTAGGGCTAGCTTTGAAGATTGAAGAGTAGGCCAACGAGAGAGACACCTTTGGAGCGCAAGCATTATCGGTGAGGACAATGCGTTGGGAGATCTCCACCAGCGGATGGGCAAGATGCAAGAGATGATTGACAATCCAGTGCATGTGATGGTGTAGCTCCGAACTAAACCATCCTTTTATATGAGGTCATGGCTTTCCCTTGTAAAAGAGGATGTTTCTAGGAGATTCCCTGCTCGAAGAAAAAATAGTATTATTACTATAAAACACAAAAGAGATGATTTGTAGTGTTATAAATTACATTTGTAACACCCTAATCCGTCCAGGTCTGCAGTCCCTTTTGGACTAAAGTATAAAATTGGGAATCATAGAATTTAAAACATTTTCAAACTTTATTTCGTAATAAATTATTCAGGATAACAACAGAGTATTTAAAGTCGCAGAAGCTTAATAAATCACAATTATAAAACATAATAAATTTATGTCTATTAGAATAGTAATTCAAATTCACATATCCATCCTGACCATCTCGCCCCATCTGCCACCAGGATTTCATCACTTCATTCTTTTTGTTTACCTGCATGTAGTAAATAAAACATACTATACGCTCAGCCGTAAAGCTGAGTAAGCATATCTAATGCATCGAACGTCCATATAAATTGAATCTCAATTCATAATCAAATCATTTGGTATCATGCACATAATATTCAATTCAAGCATTCATCATTCATGATATTCACAACATTTTAATTCGAGTCATTTCATGATATATACAATATTCCATATTGAGTAAGTATTTCAACAATGCTCTTAAATTATTATTATCTAAGGCCAAACCATTTTGATAACAAAGCTCTTATACTATTCTTAGTCTAATGCAATATTTATGGCCAGACTCTTAAACTATAATTAGTTTATGGCAGAACACAATAATCGATGATCCATCCTACGAGTCTTATGGATCATGCTCCAACTGAACATAGAATTGTCGGGTGGGTGATGTCCCCAAGCAAGTGATCCTCAAGTTTGGTTTGGATCCCGTACGTACATTTTAACCCCAGATTACTGAATTGGTTACATAGGTATATCTTAGAGTTCTTCTGGATATTCTTAATAATCAACATTAATTTTTTAAATGGGTATATCTTAGAGTTATTCTAGATACCCTTAACAATACACATGATTTTCATAATCATCAATATATTCATTTTTAGTCATGATTCAATCATTCAAAATTTTATTTTCAATCAGAATATTCATTAAAGTTCGATCATAAACAACGTCAATAATAATCATCAATTCATCATAATATCCAATAACAAATAGCGGCCTAGCGTTGAGTGTTAACACCCTAGCTTACCGTCATACATCACATAAGATTCTTAGGGGATCAAACTATCATTTTTATTTCCAGATATCATTTTTATATTTATCATAGCTGATTGGTATTAAAAATAGGATTTAATAGTTCAAAGATCGGGTTTTCTGGGAAATTTCAGGTTTTGGAGGGTACCCGTCACGCTACCTCGGTACCGACCGCCACCAGCCACCACCAGAGAAGCAGCAACCGGCGGTAGGAGGGCCACTGTTGTGGTGGTATGCCCTGTTTTGGTGGTATGCCCTACCATGCAGGCGGTAACTAGGTACTGTCCGGGCGGTAGCATGATACCGTTCTAAGCTTAATTTTGAACAGTGTCATCTTCAACCTCGAGCTAATTTTCGGAAATTTCATTTTAAGTCACCAAACTTCAATTAAACTAGATAACAATGTTCTCCAAGGTTCATAGATCATTTTGACATTATTAATTCGAAGTTTTAACAATAAATTCAAGATTTATGATTCTTGGTTATTCAAACATGTCAAACACAAAACTCAACCAAACGACTGTTTATGAACGTAGAAACGACCAACATTCATAAACGACCGTTTATGAACGTAGGAAAGCCAGTGGTGGAGGAGACCTAAAACAAAAGACTTTTGTGACATTTACCTATGCATTGGTTTTAGTACAAAAATAAAAATGAACAAAAACTGGGTGACAAAAGGAATACACTTTTTGTAATCAAATTATTAATGATTACTTACAAGTAAAATATTTAATAAAAATTAATTTTTAAATTATTTTTTACTTCACAAAAATATTTTTGAAATGTTTGATGACAAAATGTTGCATTATGTGTGTCAAAATAGAAATTTAATGTTTAAAAGATAATTTGAGAATTATGTTAAAGGAGAGTGGGATTGGTGATTTTTTTCTTATGTTGATGAAATTTACACATCAAAAATTTATTCATAGAAATAATGTGAAAAAAAGGACTGGAGCATGTGAGATTTTTTGTCTTCCAAGGAGGGAGTATTGTTTGGTACCGTAATTTTTTAACCGGGAAATAAAAAAAACATTTTTTGCCGCGGTACGCATTTAATTTCGAATTTCAGAAAACTCTTTGTTTCCGTCTAATTCAATCTCCGCCGTTGATAGATCAAAATAATCAACGGCTAGAAAGCTGGGAGTTCACGATCCGCGTCGTTCCCAAAGAACCAATCACGACGCCGCCGAGAGTCCTATATAAACAAACCCCGACCGATCGAATTCTCATCGCCATTCCACATTTGAGCTTTCTCACCAAACTCAATCCTCTCTATCTCTCTATAGTTTCCTCGTTTTCCTCCAGATCAGATGGCCCCCAAGGCGGAGAAGAAGCCTGCTGCGGCGGAGAAGGCCGCAGCCGCCGAGAAATCTGTGGCGGCGGAGAAGAAGCCTAAGGCCGGGAAGAAGCTCCCGAAGGACGTCGGAGCATCTGCTCCGGCTGGTGACAAGAAGAAGAAGAGGGTGAAGAAGTCGGTGGAGACCTACAAGATCTACATCTTCAAGGTGCTGAAGCAGGTCCATCCTGACATCGGGATCTCCAGCAAGGCCATGGGGATCATGAACAGCTTCATCAATGACATCTTCGAAAAGCTTGCCCAGGAGTCGTCTCGTCTCGCCCGCTATAATAAGAAGCCCACCATCACTTCCCGCGAGATCCAGACCGCCGTGAGATTGGTTCTTCCAGGAGAATTGGCCAAGCACGCTGTTTCTGAAGGCACCAAGGCCGTCACCAAATTCACCAGCTCCTAAACATTTTTAATCTGTCTTTGGATTTCATTATCGTCTGAATTAGGGCTAATTGATGTAAAGTAGCTTTGATTTCGTCTTGATTCCTGAAATCTTATCGTGTTTCATGTAACCTTCCTCTCTCTTTCAATGAATCGATCACCATTCCAGTTTCTTATTCCGTTTTGATCCTGCATTATTTATTTTCGCTTTAAATATTTGATGAATTTCTGCAGTGACTCGTGATAAAAATTATACGCCGTTTCTTCCTTTAGTTTAACTTTACCTGCGTATGGTAGTGAATTGTCATTATCGATTGAAGGAAACTGTCGGGGACTGAATCTGGAACTCATCAAAGCTTTATTTCATTTTTGTTTTTATTAATAGAAGGAAATCAGACTGAAGAAATGGAGATGAAATCAAGCTTTACTCTTTCTTCATCGTCATCATCACCAAAATTGCTGGACTCTTCATTTCCATTTAGAAACCCTAAACTCCCTGTGTTTAGCTTACCCTCTTTCTCTTCCCATTCGCGAAGAGCATGTCTTCATGTTTCTGCCATATCTGCTCCAAAACTTAGATTTGCAGCTCGCAGGAAGGAATCTGTGGTGGTCCAACAGCTACAAAGACCTCTGAGTGAGATCTTCTGTTTTGTTTTTCTGTGGATAATCTGCTTAGCTCATGATTGATTTGTTTAAACTGATTTGAGTTTTGTTTTTGAAGTGGAGTACATGAGATTGCCCGCGAGTCAGTATTCGGTGCTGGATGCAGAGAGGATCGAACGGGTGGATGATAATACATTCAGATGTTATGTGTATGGTTTTAAGTTCTTCGCTTTTGAGGTGTGCCCTGTTTTGTTGGTGAGAGTCGAGGAGCAGCCCGACGGGTGCTCTATTAACCTATTGTCTTGCAAGGTATGGGCATTACTTGACACACCTTTTTAACTTTTGATTAGTTTGCAGTTCATCATTATTTGCCTCTTGTTTTTTTCCCCATTCCTCAGCTTGAGGGCTCACCTATTGTTGTTGCTCAAAATGATAAGGTTGAAGGTAAGCTTTTTATATACTCATATTTATTTCTGTTTTTTTGTGTGATTGCATGTGTTTGTGGCAATGTTGCTATTTCGTGAAAACAAGAACAAAGGTTATACTAGCTGACTATCTAACCATGTAAAAATATACAGTAATATTTGTAGTCGTATGGTCTAAACTCAAATTATAACCAAAAAGTTAAATAGAGATTCTTATATAAGCTCCCCAACCTAAGGTAGCTTAGTTGGGATTTGGGAAGCTTTTTCTTTCTCTAAATATAGCCAACAGGTAGCTCTTGTCATTCCAACCAAAGCCGCCCATTGGGTTCTCTCAGAAACATTCACGTGGAATTGATGGGGAAAAAAGATTTTTTCAGGACATGTTTCATTTATGCGTAGGCTCTTCCTAATTTGCATTTCCACCCAGTCATGTACCATCTCTTCATCTGTTTCATGCATGGCGTTTTCTTCTTTAATAAAGAGAAATAGTTGATCAATCTAAACAAGGCTTACATTACCCTCATTAAGGGAGGTAGCTGGAAAGGTCTCTTTTAGGCAGTTTTGGATCAGACAAATATGGAATGGCGAATACTTGTATAACAAAGCAATTTTCGTGACTGATCCTTGAATTACCTTTGGCCCTGAACTTTCCTCTAATTCCACTGTCAAATGAATGTCACCAATGCTGCATAAACTTCTACTTCATCTACCCCGACCCCCGTATGGCCGTATAATTGTTTTTAGTCAGTTCCTATTTATATTGCTGGTTAGTCGCTGCAATAAATACAGTTTCCATCTCTCTGCAATAATGAACATTTATTTAAAACAGAGGAGCTGATTTCAAGATCTTAAATTCTTGTGCTTACTCGTGTCTACAAAGCACTAGATGACTCAAAATGAACAAACGTTATTTTACAGCTATAGATCTGATTACCATAAATGTACAATTTAAAAATTTGATCTGGCAGCATCCTAATGAGGCTGTCTTTGTTTTTAAGTGTGTTTGATAACTAGCACTGTAATTGAAAAAAAAAACATAGCAGTTGCCAGTAAGATATTTTTTCCCCTTCCTGAAGCTTACTAAACAAATTATTTTCAAGAGTGATATGACTTTGAAATTTATTTGATATGGATATGCAGCTTCTTTGGTGAATAGAATAAGTTGTGATAACAAACCAGGAGACGCGACTCTAGGGCAACTCACTTCAGATGCAGTCATTGAGGTAATCTCACAGTCTGACATTATGGCCACTTCTCATGTGAAGAATAACTACACATCAGAGTAGTACATGAACATAATTTGTTTACACAGGTTAACATTGAAATTCCCTTTGCATTCCGAGCACTTCCTGTCAAAGCAATTGAATCAACTGGTGCTAAAATCCTTGACCGGGTACTAGGGATCACACTTCCACGGTTTATGGCACAGGTGTGTTAGGGTACAAGTTTTAGCATATATATCCTCCACATGTATGTATTGTTCTGACTTGGACTGTTAAGCAATAGTTGAGATCAAGAAAGATGAAAGAGAATGTTTAGGCATTTTTTGAGTAGAAATCATGTCTTGACTACTTACAAGCTATAAGATGATTTTGAGTTGCCAAAGACTCAAAGAGAAGAACTAGTGTGTGTGGTGTTCGTTATATTCCTCAGCACATAAAGTAAACACTTAAGAGGTATTACCTTTTAAAGTCGCGTGAGGATGCACACACACATTTTTCTATTACTAAGTAAACACAAAGTACACATGGTTCCCTTTACGCTAATCACTAACACATTAAAAATAAGTATTAGATCACCACTCTTTTCCCAATACATAGGGAAGCCTTGCTACACCGTCACATAGAGTTCATTTGGTAAGGGTTGAGGGGTAAATATTATAGTAGATAAGTGCTAAAAGGTAACTACATGTGCTTTAGGTGTATTTTTCATCAAGAGTGAATTCTTTTGTCAATGTGAAGTGAAACCTGCAATTGTGTTCAAACATCAACCCAGACCGAGCAGAGGGGGTACTGCATTGGAACTATGGAAGTACTCCATCCGTCTCAAATGAAACTTTCGATTTGCTTTTTTAAGGAGTTTAAGAAAAAGTGAAATTGTTGGTTGATATTTATGCAGAAAAGATAGAAATGACATGACCATTGGATGTTTTTCTTAAAGGGAATTAGAAGTTTATTTTGGGACGAATTGGTAAGGAAAGTGAGAAGTTTGTTGTTGTGGGTCAAAAACCCAAAACTATCTCCTTGATGGAGAGTATCCTTGGGTGTTTTTGGAGAGTTATGTTTCAGACCATCTGATAGGAAGTAAAGGAACTATAAGTGCAAGATGTGAAGTCAATGGATGACAATGATAACAGCAACCCAGCATAATCCCAACACTACAATGTTGGGGTTTGGGTGTCTTACCTCTGTAAAAACAAATACTCTGCTTCCGTTAGACCATAGATGTATTCATAGAATGTAAGATGCAAGAGATGTTTAATTTGTCATTTTGATTTAGTCCTTTATGTGCTCGGATTCCTCGGAACTAAAATATTGTCAATAATGACTCTTTTACCAGCACCTCCATAACCATACTTCACATGGTGCAACTCATTACTGTATTACATTTGTACAACAACAACAAAGCCAATGTTGTATACTTGTATTACACAGTACTCTTATCTATTAACCATTCCAATTGCTTAAGAATTCTTTTTTTTTCTTCGCGTGCAGCTAGTGAAGGACTATCAAGCATGGGCTTCTGGTGACACCTCAAGGCGTCCTCTGGGAAACGGTCAAATTTAAGACCGCAAGAGCGTGTTTTCATATTTGATGATGATGATGATGACATATACCAATGGGTAATACTATTAGGTGTTGCATGATAAATTGGAAACTCTTCTTGGAAAGGAGAAGGTAGGTTTTTTTTTTTGGTGTGTTTCGAAATGGAGCCGGGGGTCTCTTGGAAACAGCCTCCCTACTTCCGAGTAGGGGCAAGGTCTGCGTACACACACCCTCCCCAGACCCTACTATTGTGGGATCCAACTGGGTTGTTGTTGTTGTTGTTGTTGTTGTTGGTGTGTTTCGAAAACATTATGGAAAATGGCTTACTCTTTGGAGTTCTGTCTTTCAACTTATTACAAGTCCAGCCTGGAGATATGGAGTCACAAGACTCTAGTGCCAGATCTCATTATTCAGAGGACACCATTTATCAATTTTAGGACTTTCAGTTCTCATAGTTATCACCTCTAGATTCTGAAAAAATATCGCTTTGAAAAATATTGTCTATTCCACACCTTGTAAGTGAACCCAACAAAACTCATAAGTGTAGTTTAAAATTTTAAAAAGAATGGCAACCTTTTCTTTTTCGAACAAGAGTCGTTCTTGGATTCTAAGAAAACAATTATTGAAGTTCATATGACAAAAGAGATGCATAGTTTTCATAGTACCTACCTAAAAAAAAGGAGTAAATTCCATAATTAGTCCTTTATAACGGAGAGGTTTCTCTATTTAGTCCTCTATTACCCCAGTAGTCCTTCTTTTATAGGTATTTTTTCATAAATGGTCTTTTTTTGATTTTCTGTCATGTTAGTGTTAATTTGAAAGCTAAATATATAATTTGACATCAACATTATGTCTAGTGACGTGTTCTGATATTGGTTTAGCAGATAACACAAAAATAATGACTACGATTGTGGACTAGGATTTCAACGAAAGACCATATTTGTAGACTATGTTTGTAGTAGAAAGCGGCTGTAATTCACAAACGACGCAAACAGAACAACTTTTGGAATTGTGTATGACAAAAAAGATATATTATCATTGTTAAATTATACTTTTAGCCTTCAAATTAACACCAACATGATAGAAGATAAAAAAAAGACTATTTGTGGAAAGATATCTTGGGGTAATATTTGATAATTGAGGACTAAATAGAGAAACCCCCCTATTATAAAAGACTAATTATAGAATTTACTCTAAAAAAAGCTAAAGGATGTCATATTACGATCCTAGCTCTATTGCCCAATCAATTGCGCAAAGCCTGATGGAAGCTTGGGTCTCACACGTTGAACTATGCCCAACTAGATGGACTTGTACCAAGGGAAAATGTTAAGGGTAACTTGGGCATAGCCATGGGTTAGATGGAAGCCTTCAATGAAGGTCGCTAGAAGCCCTGGTCATCCCCGAGGGACGACCTCCAACATATATGAGGTTCTCACCTCTCTAGTCATCCCCAAAGTAGGGGACGACTTACATACAAATATTACCACAAACAGAATGCACTAGTACTCAACTGGGTCATGTGCACCTTTAGACCTCTACTCGCAAGCTCAAGTTTCATGCATAGAGCATAATGTACTCTAACTTTACAACAAGCATATGAAAGAGATGCTCTCAACACTCACCATGGGTACTCTGACACAAACAAGGTGTCAAAAGTCTAATGAGATGCTATGATGTCCTTTAGAGTACGTCAAGACAAGAAGAACACACCACACGCTACACGACAAACATCATCCCAATAGAGGATTCCCTTTCCACTATAAGCCACCCCCTCATTGCAACAACTTTAAATTCCAAATTTTAATAAGAGTGTGTATTGTGTATGCACACTTTCTCCCCCCTCTCTATTAACCTACATAGGTTATCTTTATTGGTTATTGACTATCAATTATCACCCACACAAATCACGTGTTGCTAAATATAACCGTTTCTAGAAACATCAACATCGTTATTATTTACTATAATCACTCGAGTTAGACGAAAGGGTATATATCGAGTGATGGTCTGTGGAAGGGATGCAACACTAGAAAGGTAAGGCCATACATGTGCAATATGATTTACAAAAGAGAGATGCGTTGCCAAGAAGGAAGGAACCCCGAGGATTGGGGAAATATGCACAAGAGTAATGCTACCTTAACTCTAGCATGAAATCAAAGTTGAAACCATGAAAAATGATCACACACAAATTTCTCATTTTTTGTGAACAATTAATGTGTGCGAAACACTAACAGTATCATCAATGGTGCAGTGTGACCATATGCGTCGGTGAGGTATCACTCAATAAAGGGGATAGAATATGTTGAGCATAAGTGAGTTCTTGAGGCCAACTTATGATCTATACTATATCAAGATTAATAGGCCCTAAAGACTGTTTAAATTATCTTGTGTGATTTTAACATAAGCTTAGTCCATAAAGTAGGCGCTCTGTCAACATAGATGAGAACTACGACATTCCGATTATGACGCTGTTGCAAAGATAGAGGCTACGTCCAAAATATCCTTAGTCGAAAATTATGATATAAGGACTTCATAATATATTTAGAATAATACGTATGAGATGAGATAGCTATGTCTCATAGGGTATAGATAAAGTATTATCTAAATCTATACGTAGGCAAACATATTGAATGTATTGCTAGATTAACCTACTATGAGAATAATATATGAGTATTATGATAATGTGTTAATGCCATCTGAAATATTGGTAGACATACGATTATGTATTAGGTATGCAATGAAACTTAAGTGAAGATCTGAATGACGTAGATAGAATTTATCCCTTTCTTAGTGCAGTGTAATATCTTAGGGCTCATTTATTGATGTGACTTGGGAAGTGCATGACCATGCCCAAATAAAGAACTTATTTGAATCCCACAACTCAATTGAAGAATCAGTAAACCATCAATTTTACTCTAATAAGGTGACACACCTCATACCTTGTGTTAAACAAGATAATAATGATAAATTGATAAGAATTATACAAATAAGATGTGTCGTTGTAGGAATTGTTCTGAGAGCTTCATATCTATAACTTGGAGGTGATAATGTGTTGCTAGATACCGCTTATTACTTATAGTATCTAACAAATGCTAGGGTCAACGTTATAGGTACCTAGAATAGGGTCACACACGTACATAGATAATATGAAAGTGTAGAATATTGTGTATATTATATTGTGTGACAATTTGTAAGGATACGCATACATATATAAATATAGTATATATTATTAGGACATTTTAATTATATGATACTTAAGTTTGTCAAATGATATATATACACACACACACACACACTATATATATAGGAGAGAAATGAGAATGAATCTGGTGCTTTAGATTGTGAGATCTAAGGGTCAAGATTTCATCAAAATTAGATGCACCAAAATGGTTCGAAAATGCATCACGTTGAAATGCACCATAAACCTTCGAAAATGCACTATCTCAAAATCTGAGCGCAGGATGCAATCTGAGCCGCACGATGCATTAGATCCGATGGCTAGATTTTATTCTCATTTCTCTCCACAAGGTGCATTCTCACAGGAACTAGCCCCTAGACACACACACTCCTCCGATTACAAGCTCAACGTAGATGGTAGCATGAACAGAAATGGTTGTGGAGGAGGAGCTGTTCTCAGAGACCACCAAGGAAACTTCCTCCATGCAATCTCCGGCCTTCCCACTTCCTTTCACCTCCCCCGCAACCACAGAAACACTCGCAATGGCACATGCCCTAAGCATCTACACTTTCCCAAACATGATCGTGGAAACCGATAGCATGGAACTCATAAACAACGTACGAGGAATCTCCAACTCTAATGCCCTCACATCCATTCGGTTCAATCACCAGGTGTCCAACCATCATCTCACTCACACCCTAAGGGAGGCCAATGGGGTAGCTGATCTTCTGGCAAAACTCGGATCATCATGCTCGCAACTTGTGTCTTTTGAATCTTTTTCTTCTCTACCTAGAATAATCTCCTTTGTAATTTCCTTGGATTATCTTGTTCCCTATATTAGAATGTAATAAAAAACCCCCTTTCTTAAAAAAAAATACTCCTCTGATTTTGAAAATCTAAGGTCCCAATTTAAAGGGTACCGAGAAAGGGAAGATTTTGTTGATTGAATTCCAAAAAAGCCAAAGTATTTCCAATTAGTGACAAAAGAAGTCGGCGACTTCCTTTGAGAAAAAAAAGAAAAAGAAGTCACGTGTTTGGCCATATTTCTCCATCCCTTCTTCCCTTATTCAATTAAACCATTCAATTATACTACGGAGTATTAAATTACCCTACCCCTTTCCCCTTTTCACACATTCTAACCTCTTTTCAAATTCAAACACTCTCTTCCCCTTTGATATGCACATATTTTATACACTTTTTAGCCATATTTTAAAGGAGTTTTTAGACCCAATTGAATTTAATATTTATATTTTATTTCAATTTTCCATTTTATTTTGGGTAGAGCGGTCCTATGCTTGGTTTTATATGTTTTGCAGGTATTTTGAGGCCATTTGGACGCATTTAGAACAATTTCAAGAACGGAAAATAAATATGTAAATTTGGGACCAAAATAAATGGAAGAGATTTGAAGGAATGAATGAATTAAACAAAAAAGAAGCATAAAACAGCCCCGGGATTCAAACTCTGGACGTTACCAGAGCTTTGACCATCGAGCCAAAGCTAATCATTCGGCATATCACTGGCAGACACAGATAATGTTCTTAAATTGAATTCGGCCATGAATTGAGAGAAAAATGAGAAAACACCGACACTGGATGGGGAATCAAACACGGGATCAAGTGGCAAGACACACAGCCTCAATTCCATGTGGGTTACTGTAGCTTTGTTGACATTTTTGGGACTGTTCGTATATACTCCGTAGATACGAATTTATCTATAAAAAAACCCCTTCTCTTCTTCTAAAGAGGTTGGAACCCCCCATTTCTCTCCTCTCTCCAATTCGGAATTCTCCTCCTACCTCACTAATATCTCACCACTTTCTTCATCCAAACACATAAAAATTACTCCATCTTCATCATCATCTATCATATTTGGAGCTCAAAAACACATCTTACATTTTGTAAGATTTTTATGTTTGTAATAAATATTTATCTGTTTAAGCTTCAAACTATGAACTTCTAAATTCCATTGGGGTTAGAAGTTGGTGTAATTAATTGTCCATCTTAATGTTTTGAATATTTTTAATATGGATTGTTAATTTTATTTTATTTAGATGTTATATTTAAAAATAAATAAATTTGTAATGTTTGTGATTTTTAATTAAGGGCCCAATCATAAACATAATTGTTACAAGGAATATGAGCTAAAATTGATATAATCATAAAATAGAACACTTTTTAAATACACCGTAAGTCTTCTCTACCTTTAACCGGGATTGAAGACTTTCGGATGGACATAATTATTGAGTTGTATTTTTACACCATTAAATTGGGTAAGCATACAATAAAATAATTATGGTTGCCGTTGTTACTAAATAATTTCTCTGGATTTATCATTAGCGTGTTAAATTTGGAGTGGTTATTATTTAGGTGAACTGCGAGAGCGTCCCTAAATACTTTTCTGCAACCCCACACATTCTATATAAAAATAAATTAACAATCCAACTTTTATAAAAACATTGGACAATTAATTTACCAATTTCTACCCCTAACTTTTTATCATCAAAAACTTTGTGTTGTTTGGAACTCTCTCTTTTTACACTTTTTATTTTATCTCTAAAACCAACAAGACCAAAAAAAATATTTTACAACTTCTTTTGTAAACTTTTGTTTAAATTAAATTAACTCACGTCTCCCTGAGGTTCGACACCCTACTTACAAGGGTTCTTTTTAGTTATTTTTGCCCGTTCTATACTACAAATCACCCTTTCCAACACATTATCTTAAATTTATACCTTTTCAATTTTTTCCTTATTCAAATCATCTAAATTATATCACAATTCACAACACAACACTTCTCCATTCTACTCTCAATTAAAAGGTATGTTATTTTTGAGTAAATTCTCAAAATAGTCCTTTGTAATAAGGAGTTTTCCCAAATTAGTCCTTAATAAGTTTTAATTACCTACATGGTCCTCAATAATTAAGATTTTTTCCCAAAATAGTCCTTTGTAATAAGTTGTTTTCCCAAATCAGTCCTCAATAAGTTTTAATTACCTATGTGGTCCTCTATAATTGAGATTTATTCCAAAGATGGTCCTTCGTAAATAATGTTACTCAAATGAGGATTAATTGAGGGTATTTTTTATTCACTAAATTTAGGATTAATTCTTAAAAAAATCATTTATAATGAAGTATTTTTCCCAAAATGGTTTTTCTAATTAAATATGTGTATTTGATTTGAAATTTAAATTTTTTTTTAAGTTTTAAATAATTCATAAATTATTTATGAGTAAATTCTCAAAATGGTCCTTTGTAATAAGTAAGGAATCAGTCCTCAATAAATTTTAATCACTTATGTTGTTCTCTATAATTGATATTTATTCTCAATATGGTCCTTTATAAATAATGTTACTCAAATGATGATTTATTGGGAGATATTTTGGTATTTTGATCATCCAAATTTAAATTATATTCTCGAAACAATCATTTCTGTACAACTAAATGTAAAATTTAAAAAATACATTGACTATAAATAATTTATGAATTATTTAAAACTTAAAAAAATCTTTTAAATTTCAAATCAAATACACATCTCTAATTAGAAAAATCATTTTGGAAAAACACTTCATTATAAATGATTATTTTAAGAATTAATTCTAAATTTAGAGGATAAAAAATACCCTCTATTAATCCTCATTTGAGTAACAATATTTACGAAAGACCATCTTCGGAATAAATCTCAATTATAGAGGTCCACATAGGTAATTAAAACTTATTGATGACTGATTTGGGAAAACACCTTATTATAAAGGACTATTTTGGGAATAAACCTCAATTATAGAGGACCACGTAGGTAATTAAAACTTATTGAGGACTAATTTGGGAAAACCCCTTATTACAAAGGACTATTTTTGGAATTTACTCTTAATTTTTTAATTTTTATTCTTTAAAATCATTATAATTTTTTTGGCTAAAATGATTAGACTTTGTTTTTATTATCATATAAATTTATTTAATCATTAGAAATGTGGTATTTAGTATTAAATAGTATGAAAAAATGAATCAAATAAATTCTTATGATAGATATATGTTGCTTTTATATTTTGCATTTGTATATAATAACTTTAGGGAAGTTTTGTATATATAGTAGAAATATATTTGGAGTATATTAGAGTAAATTTTTTTTGTTTCTTTTATGTTTCATACATTATTATGCTCCAAGATAGAAGTTTTGTATATGTATGGTAGATATATGTTTCTTTTATGGAGTATATTTTCTTTTATTTCCCTTATATTTTCTTGTATTTGCATTTAATTTTAATGAAGCAATGGACCAAATTGAACGTGATATTGCCGGTCCTCGAAACGATGTTGTGTTAACGCTTCAACAGAAATATCGTTCAAGGCGCGTTTGGGAAGAGGAAGATTTTCTTGATGCAAAAGGTTTTTGTTGTCGGTATGACGCCGGCGTTGAAAGCTCTTACGAAGATGATCGGATAGAGACAAATCTCTGAACTGCTGGTTTTACGGGGTGCATCGTGTTCAACCCATTAAATTGGATCACAGTATAGTCACGACCCTATTGGAACGGTGGAGACCAGAGGTTCATGCCTTTCAGTTCCCTTTTGGCGAATTAGGGATTACCTTACAAGATGTTGAGTGTCTTCTTGGATTACCTGTGGATGGTGAACCCATTGTTTTTACGCAAAATGTTCCGCGGGAAACCTATTCACGGTTATTTTTGAGGGTTCTTGACTTTCCGGTGGATGACACTGATTTTGGGTCATTGGGGTTTAACTTGCGTAGACTAGAAGGTCGAGACCCATTGTCTGAGGATAGCACTGATGAGGAAGCAGTTCAGTATACTACAGGGATTATTTTACAGTTGATTGGAGGTTTGTTATTTCCTACTACGTCAAACACATATGTGAGTGTTGAGTTCTTGCCATACTTGGCAAATTTGGATGACATTCATCGATTCAGTCGGGGCTCTGTTGTCTTGGCAAACTTGTATCATAATATGTGCAAAGTAGTGTTACGGAGAACTGATACTCCAAAAATGGGAGGATGTGCTTTGCTTCTGCAACTTTGGGCTTGGACACGGCTAATAACAATATGCCCTGAAACGTGCAATCTTCGACGCGATGTTCATGGACCACTCCGTAATGAGGGAGACGAGCCATATGGCGCACGGTATGTGAAATGTTGTACTCCCTCCGTCCCGGAGTATTCGTCCAGTTTGGAATTTTGGAACTGTTCATCTAATCACTTTGACTCATCAAACTTTCTCAATGTGTAAACTTAAATAAAATCATGTGTGATCTTGTTTGATTTGTCCCAACATATAGATTATTAATATAAAATTTCTATAATTTTTTAATATAAAAATCACAAGATAAAATGGATTAAAGAAGTGTATTGGATGGTGTGTAAAAATGAAAGTGCACAAATACTCTGGGACGGAGGTAGTATTTTTTTTTATAAATATTAGTACGCATGTTATAAATATTACTACGCATGTTACTAAAATTTAAATTTAATATATTCTTAAATTTTAGGTGGCGAATTAGGAAATTATTCCGGGCAAGTCCACGTCACTCAGTACGCTTCTATCGAGAACAATTTGACAGTGTTTCATTTCGTCATGTATATTTTTTAAATATACATTTTTAAGTTTAGATTTTTTAATTAACATTTTTAAAATTATAAATTAATTTTGTATTTCTTATAGGTCGTATGCACTCTGTACAATTTGGCCGTCCTTCCAAACTTTTGTCAGGCCGGTAGAGTTCTCTGGCTTTATGAGGGTTATATTGTTTTTGACATTTTTATTGAGCCACATATGCCTAGGAGGTTTGCTTGACAGTTCAACTGTCTACAAGATATTCCAGCTTTGCCAATTGAGTACAATGGGCACTTGCATAATATTGTGAGACGAAATGTACAAATTAATTTCTTTGTACTGTATTGGAATACGTGGAGTCGTGATCGATTCTTACATCGAGTGGAGATGGAGCAACTACCATTATTGGAATACCATTTTAAGTACTAACCATTTTTTTCCTACATATAATAAACGTAGATGTTAAAGGGTTGTCGGATGCTATTTGTAACTGCTATTGTCACAATGTCGTATAATAAACTCATTGATCAGTTCGAGACACGACATAAAGCATGTTTTTGCGTGGCAGAGGAAAAATTGTTTATTTACTCCTAAAATCACAAAGATTTTTCAGAAGCGCGAGAAAGATAAACAACTTTTTTAAGCTGTGCATTACGTGGGGCAAGAATAAGGGGTGGGCAATCAGGTCCAGGAACCGGGAGTCGGAACCGGACCGCTAGGTTCGGTCCGGGTTAGGGTTGGGTCCTCTTTTCAAAAATTTCAAACAGTCCGGGTCAGTCCGGTCATTACAAATTTTAGGGTCGGTCCGGTTCCCCATTTTGAAATTGTATTGGACCCGGACCAGACCGTTTTTTAAAATCTCAATATTATTTTTAATATTATTTTTAGTAAATATACGGATATATGGAAATATACCTGTCTAAGTCCTTTAATCTTTTTGTCCTTCCAATCGCAGATAGAAAAGTAAGAAAACCTTTCATAGTCAGAGAGTCGGAACCCATGAAGATTGTGAATTTTGTTCTTTTTGGAACCTATTGACATTATAATGCCAAAATATGGTTGTCTTCTTTTTTATTATTGTTGTTGGATGATCATGAGGTTTACACTTTACTCTCATGCTGTCATTGTTTTACTTTCATTTACCCCTCTTTTTTTTATGTTGGATGGCTTAAATTAATTAATTATCCCTTTATTTTTTAATATTAGTATCATGATAGGTTCGGACCCGTTGACCCATGGAATCGGCCCTTTTCAAACAAGTTGGGTTAGGTCCGAATTCAGTTTTAAAATTTTGAAAACCCGTTCCGGTCTGGACCGTTTTAAAAAAACAAGTCGAGTCTGGTTTATACAAATCTTGGCCCGGAACGGCCCATGCCCACCCCTAGCAAGAATATGTGGTAAGCAGAACATCGAGGTCTAATCCAGCTAACATCTATAGCTTTTTAGTGGATTTGGGAAGAAAAACATGACTTGCGGACAATGGAGCAGTGATGGTATACCATGCGTGCATGTTCACGGACTATATCATTCTTTTCGACGGTTGGCTGACGACGAAATCTCTTCAATGTATTCAGTTGAACAATATATGAAATGTTACAATGTACACATCAACCCCGTGCTTTTCCCACAACAACCAGTTACGGGAATTTACGTATTCTACCTCCAGTTAGGCCCGTTGAAGAAATTTCTTGGTTTGGTCGTCGACAGCGAAATTGATTCTTGGGAGAGATGGACAGAGTTGCAAGGCATCAAAACTGAATTCTCACATTTCTTGGGAGAGATGGAGAGAGTTGCAAGTCATTAAAAATCATTTGTTCTTTTAGATTATCTTTTTAATTTCTGTTGACGTTTGTTGAACAAATCTTATTTATGTTATGAATGTAATTTTGTTGTTTTGATTTTTTTTTATGTCAAATTAATTATATCATCATATGAGTTCTTATTTTAATTATTTTTGAATTAAATCAATGCTAAAAGAAATTAATATAAATTAAGTTTTTATTTTGAAAAGTACAAATTAATTTAAAATAAAAAAATATAAAGAGTAAAACATGAGGAAGGGAACTAGCCAACAAAAAGTAAATTCAAAGGAAGTTGCTGACTTCCATTGAGAAAAAGTTCACAGAACCCGTGCGCAAATGTGTGCCAGACTGTTTCATATTAAAGAAAGTGTTTTCAAAGGAAGTCGCTGACTTCTTTTGAGCAAAATTAAAAAAAGAAATTTCAAAGGAAGTCAGCGACTGCGTTTTTCCCTCTGCCGAATTCAGTCCAATAATTCTTCCCTCTCTCGGAATTTTTTTAGAAAAAAAGGGTTGGCAGGTTGGGGGGGGGGGCAATCGACACAGCTTTATTCTCTTGCTACTCTCTCTCTCTCTCTAGCCTGTATTCTCTATATTCTTATGCTACGCAACCAATTTCCTGTGGGTCCAATTTTTTGAAGAAATCTGATCGTCGATTAGGTTGTCCAAATTCAATTGATGATTACCCTCTACCGGTTAGGCTTAGGCCCCGTTCCGTTCAACTTATTTTTTCTTATTTTTTCTTATTCTTATTAAAATCAGATCAGACCAGATTAGATCAGATCAGATCAGATCAAAACAGATCAAATCAGATCAGAACAGATCAGATCAAAACTTATTAAAATCAAATCCCATCAAGAATTATTATTATTATTATTATTATTATATTATTATTATTATTATTATTATTATTATTATTATTATTATTATTGTTATTATATTATTATTATTATTGTTGTTGTTGTTGTTCTTATTATTATTATTATTATTATTATTATTATTATTATTATTATTATTATTATTGTTCTTAAAAATGAAAAAGAATAAACTTTAGAAACAGGTTAAATAGAAAACTAAGAAAGTAATCCTTAATTATTTAACGTCAGAAAAATTAGTTTTAAAATACATTGACAATGTCAATCTAATTCTACTTTAAAAATATATTTTTATTGCTACTTTTAATTTGAGTTTCTAAAGTTTTGATCTTTTATAAGGATGATATATTTTAATAAAAATACTATCTCTTCTATATATTGATTATCTAAATTTAATTACTTTTTAATGTATATATAAATTAAATATTTATTCTAATGTATATATGAAGTAATTATTAAAATATTAAATTAATATTCTGATTTCACAAAAAATAATTATAAAATAAAAAATATTATTAATTATAATATGAATGATTATTCTAATTTATAAATTAACTAATTTTATTTTATTAAAAAATAATCATTAAATAAAATATTGATTATATTATAAAATGAATTATCATTAGAATTTTCAAACGTTATTATAAAGTCAAATCAAATTATTGATTTGAATTTTAATTCAAATCATAATTAATCAGATCAGATCAGACCGGATTAGATCAGATCAGATCAGATCTATTCAAATCAGATCAGATCAGAACCATTCAGATCAGATCCAAGCAGATCAGATCAAAACTTATTAAAATCAGATCAGATAAAATAAGTTGAACGGAACGGAGCCTTAGGGCTGCATTTCCAGTGGGCAGCGCGACAGGGATGGAATCGCTACTGCCATACAAACATGCCCATGCCAGCGGGGATCTTTGAAGGAGGTCGCCAGGTAGCTTCTGCCCTATTTCCATCTGCTGTTTAATGTCTGTCATTCTCTATATACTTTCATAATTTCTAGCTTTTTGTATTTGTATTATTTTTATTACTCTTAAAGGTTAATATTGAATGTCTAATAACGGCAAGGTTCCCATGACATTGTCGGTGGTTGCTCCGGTATCCCGTTCGTAAAATTAACGGTTCTTACCCCCTAGCCCCACGATAAACCCCCACCCCGACCCGAACAAACTCCCGAACCGTTTAAATAATAGCGGTCCGTGATAGGTTCCGGTAATATCACGGACCATCACGGACCGCGCCCATCCCTAGGCAGTGTTTAGGAAACCGGACCGGACCGGGCGGTCCGGTTGGACCGTGACCCAGTCACTAATCTAGTCCGATCCAATTGATAAACCCAGTTTTCAGTTGATTCGTCCAAATCCGCAAGACCCGGAGAACCGGATGACCCGGGTCGATACGATCGGTTTACGGGTTTGGACCAAAATCTACTCTTTAGTTTTAAAAAATACGTGGGATATATATGGCTGGTTTCGAACCCAAACCAACTGCCTACAAAGTAGACGCTTATTGCCAAGCAAGCTCTTCATGTCATGTGAAAATCTGTTGGCAGAGATATTATATATATACTACTTTGCAGTTTACATATGTGATATACGGAGTACAAAACAAACTAATACAAGTACATTTTTTTGCAAGCGTGCATTTATATTTTATTTACTTTATGCATTTTTTAAATAGTTTCAAAAAATTAAGAATTATTTAATTTTTTCCAAAATCAAACATACACTGTAAATTTAATACTTGAAAATTATTGTTATTTTTAAAACTCAAGTAATATTTAGTGTTTATAATTTAATATCCTAATTTTTTTCCAATCATTTTATTTAACTAAATATAATGTTTAACAATACACTATTTAGTCTTTACTTTTTGAGAATATGTGTGGTGCCCAATTATGTAAATATTTATTAGAAATTCATTATCAATTTTTAATAATAATAAAAATAATCGGATACAAAATAAAAGGTGTGAAATAGCATATGCAGAGTGATACTAAAAACTAGATGGAAAAAGAAAAAACAAATTAATTTTTTTATCTAATATATAATATAAAATATTATTTTTTTAAACATTGTTTGACTGAGTCGTTGACCCCCGGTTTGACCGATCAACCCTTGACCCAATACTTCATCCGAGTCGACGTCCGGTCCGATTTTCAGAACATTGTCCCTGGGTAGAGGGAGGTAGATTTAATATTTTACCTTGGTAATGAAAATTGAGATAGGTAGGGGAAGGCAGGGAAAAATAGAGAGAGGCGGGTTACTTGACCACCAAATTGCCAAATTGGCTAAATATGGAGGTAATCCAATTTCTCTTACCTACCTCCAACCAAAAATAGCTTTATTCTCGGGTGGTTTCCCTAATAGGGGAAAAAATTTGAATATAATTCCTGAGTGAGAAAGGTAAATTCCTGAGAAGTAAAATCGGCTTTTGGCAATCCGATTTTTTTTATTTTTTAAATGGATTTCGGCTTTCATAAAGCCATTTTCTTTTTTTCTTTTTGAATTTATTTTTTTCGGCTTTTGAAAAGCCATTTCAGGAGCTGTACAAATTTAATGCATGCATGCGCAGTGCATGCCTGCGTAGTGCGCAGTACCCCCCTTCCCGTTTCTCCCTTTCAGACTCCACCTCTTCCTATTCCCACACTTAATCCATTCAACTACTACGCCTCCCAACTCCACTACAAATAATCAAATCTCTTCCTTCTTTTTACACAAAATACATAATCTCTTCAACTACATCTCACATTCTTTCTCTTCTTTTCTCACTAAATATTCAAAATTTATCTATTCTTCCATAATCATCCAAGAAAATGAGGTATGTTTTCTTAGAATAATTCTTTATAAGTTTTTTAAATATGTAATACATATTTTTTTTACAATTTGTAATGCATATTTTTTTAAAATTTTACAATGTGAAATGCATTTTTTTTAATTTTACAATATGTAATGCATATTTTTTTAAACAAGATTTTTTTAACCATTTTATTGTACTATGAGTAAATAGAAGCTTACTACAATTTTTTTTGAAGCATAATGTATGATCCTGAGAGAGAAATAGCGGGTCCTAGATCGAGGGACATTCTTACTTTACAAGCTACACATCGTTCGCGTGAGGTGTGGCATAACCCGAATTTTATAGACAACAAAGTCTCTCCGGTTCGCTACGAAGGTAGTTTTACTACGGTTTTTTTTGAGGATAGAGTTTATGAAATGTTGCACGACTTGCACCGATCAGGGTTTTATGGAGTGCACCGTGTGCAACCTATCCGATTAGACCATGGTCTAATCACTTCTCTTGTTGAGCGCTGGAGACCGGGGTTACACGCATTTCAGTTTCCTTTTGGTGAGATGGGTATCACCTTACAAGACGTGGAATGCTTACTAGGACTTCCGATTGATGGACTCCCTGCCATGGGCTTTGATTTAACTGTTGAGGAACATAATGTCTTATTTAGAGATGTTTTGATGTGGAACACCGAAGACACCCATTTTGGTCGTTTTGACCAATTCAAGATTGCCCTTCTTTTTGAGGGACAAACCATTCAACCAAATAATGAATGGCCTGATCAGATGGTGGCTCAATATACCGCTAGACTCATATATGCTTATATGGGTGGTTTATTATTTCCAGATTCTTCGGATATGTACGCACCAAGATGTACAGTGCCTCTGCTATACAGATTCTTCGAGGTTATAATTTTTTTCTATAATTTTATTCAAGTTGCTATACATTTATTATTATTCAGGTGGAGACAGACCAAGATGTACAGTGCCTCTGCTAGGCAAAATGTACGCTACTTTAGGAATGAGCTTGACTGCTTGCAGTTCCGAAACGTAAGATTAATATTCATAAAATAATTTAGAAGATAATTTGTAAAAAAATAGATCAGAGATTGACTAATAATAGTTCTGACAATATATAGGTTGTTTGGCAACCGTACGATACTGATAACTTGCCTGCTTATTGTCGTCGTAGTCCTCAACTATGGACTTTCCAAGGCTATGTTATTTATCGTTCGATTATTGAGCGTGTCATGCCTATGCGATTCACGCGACAGTTTGGGATGTTGCAAACCATTCCTGAGCTTACCCATCCGTATACGGAGGCCTATCATAAACCAAAGGGATGTAAATCGACCCACACGGTACAAGCATGCGTGGCGCAATGGAGGGATAATCGCTTCGCCCTTACCGTTTTCCATGAAATGGAGCCCATTGTAGGAGAGAATCCATTCCAAATTACCGTGGAATATGCTAACTGGTTTGCAACGTATGGTCGGCGTATTATTGGAAACCCATATCATCGACCTCTAGAGGGATCTGAAAATACTTCTGTCAAACTTGCATTCTTGGTAATTTAGAAATTATAAATATTTACTTATAATAAAATAAATCCTTCACTATCTAATTTTTTTCGCAGGTGAATACAATAAAGAAAGCGGAGCGTCGACTCGGTAAAGTTCCCGGAGCGGTTGCAGCAGAGGCTCGAGAAAACCTTAGGGGTGCTTTAGAAAACTTTGACCCCAACGAAAATGAGCTTCTTGAAGACGAAGAAATGCATGGAGACGAGGATGAGTTTGATGCTGACGAGGTCGAGACTGGTCCATATTTCCCACAAACTGACATTACTCAACCCGGACAAAGTACCCAAGAAGATCTTTTTGGTGCGACACAATTTGACACACGCAATTTGGGTGGTGATAACTTCGCATCCTCGTCCATGCCGCATGACTATGATAACAGGCCGGTGATGGATTATTGGTTCGATCGTGGATTTAATTAAATTTATTGTAATCATGGATTTTTGTAATTTATAATTTCTATTTTTCGGTCATGTAATGGATTCTACTTTCTTTCACTTAAAATAATTTTGTTCTTTTAAATTATTAATAATCTATATGTTAAGACAAATCAAACAAGATCACGCATGACTATATTTAAGCTTACACATTGAGAGAATATAGCGGGACGGAAGAAGTATTACTTAAAAAGTATAATTCGAAATATAAAGTTTAAAAAAATTTCGGCTTATACAGTAAAAAAAATTCGGATTTTACAGTAAAAAAAATATTTTTCGAAATTTTAAAAAAACTGTCAAGATTTCGGCTTTTACAAAGCCAAAAAATTTGAATTTTGAAATTTTAAAAAGTGCGAAAGATTTTGGCTTTTACAAAGCCAAAAAATTTGAATTTTGAAATGTTAAAAAAAGGAGGTAAAATTTCGGCTTTTACAAAGCCAAAAAAATAAAAAATCGAAAATTTTAAAAATTAGTGAATATTTTGGCTTTTACAAAGCCAAATCATTTGAATTTTGAAATTTAAAAAAAAGAGGGAATATTTCGGTTTGTAAAAAGCCAAAATATATAAAATTTTATGTATAAATCTCCATACATGTCACTTTTAATACATACTACACTGAGCAATAAAATGTCTTATTTAGAAAACCAAATTCTAAACATATACTGGGGAGGAGAAAGAATTCAAAGTAATGGAGATATTTCCTACACAAGGGAATATCAAAAAACTTTGATTGTTAATTCGAGTATGTCTTGGGAAAATATTCGCCAAGAAATTCAATCACATTATACTGCAGATGGTTACGGGATTATATCCAAAATATCTGGAAAAATTCCTTACTCCGTCCCCGGTATCAGTTCGATGAAATTGATGGGCATCGACAGTGATAGGTTATGGGAAATATTTTTCCAAAAGGCCATTCCCTTGGGTTTACTAGAAGTATACATCGACAGTGCTCGTGCTGGTGGAGATGAGGCCGGTCCATCGAGACGTGATTATCGTGTTCGTTCGCAGGGGGAGACGATTGCAGATGAAGTTATTGACAACCCTGACTCTGATGATGATGAAGAGTACATTCCTTCGGACGATGACATTGACACAGAAGAACATTGGATCCATGAAATGGAAGCTGAAGCTGGTGTAAGAGGAATTTCTGGTGGCGTGTCTGATGGCCCTCTTGCAATAGGTATGACCTTTCCTAATTTTGAATCACTTAAGGATGCGGTTACAAAACAATGTGTGGCGAACAATCGTTTTTTTCGAAACGAATACAAAAAAGCGGGATCATGGGCATGTCGGTGTTGGTATTACAACAAAAGCCCACCCTGTTTTTGGCGTGTTCAAGCACAAGGATTAAAATCTGGGGTGTGGAAAATAAAACAATTGCGAGACGTGCACACTTGTCATCCGGATTATTCTCACGGTGGAGATGATTTAAACATCGATTATTTCTCCATTGCCCGGTTCATTGTCGGAAAAGTACGTGTAGATCCTGAGTACAAAGTGAAGTTAATCCAACATGATGTTTTACAGGAATTTCATGTTCCTGTGTCGTATAAAAAATGTTGGTTAGCTCGGATCCGTGCTACAGAGTTGTTGTACGGTAGTTGGGAGAATTCGTATTCTCAACTTCCTATTATGTTGTACAATTTACAAAATTCTTATCCAGGAACTGTAGTCGATGTTGTCTATGCATCCGAACCACCAAACCTTAATGTTACGCCTGAAGAGACCACACACTTTAAGTATGCATTTTGGGCGTTCGCCGCGGCAATACATGGATTACAATACTGCATGCCTGTAGTGACGGTGGACGGAACTCATTTGTACGGAAAGTACAAGGGTCATCTCCTTCTTGCGGTTGCCATGAATGGTAATCGTGAAATCTTTCCTTTGGCTTATGCGGTTGTTGACGGAGAAACGTGTGAGAGTTGGGATTGGTTTTTTCGCCTTCTTGTTCATAGGGTTATCGGCTCACAACAAGTCTGTATTATTTCTGATAGACATATTGGGATCATCAACTCCTATCGTGACCTTCCAGAACTACGGACCGGATTGATAATGAAACATTTTTGTCTTCGCCACGTTCGGAGCAACTTCATGACAAAGTTCCGGAACAGTGATCTTAAAAATTTGGTTTGGGCCACTGGTAGTACACATAATATCCAACAATTTGAAGGATATATGGCTGAAATACGAAACATGAGTGAGGAGGGATATCAGTATTTAAATGATATTCCCCGTGCGGCATGGACCCTTTGTTTTGATGGTGGGTTTAGGTGTGGTATCTTAACGACAAATAGTTCCGAGAGTTTCAACAATATGCTGAAAGGTTGTCGAATGTTACCTGTCACTGCCATTTTATCCATGTCCTATGCCAAGATGGTTGAATTGTTTGCTAAAAGGTACAAGCTTGGTATTCAGTGGCAAGAACAGAGCATGCACATTACTCCGAAAGTTAAAAATTTTCTCCTTAATCGGGAGAAAACTAAGCACAAGTGGACAGTCTCAAGCTACGGTAACAACCAATACGTAGTGACTCACACATCTCGAACAGATCCTTCTTCCATTTACAACTACTTGGTCAATTTGTTTAATAGTGTATGCACTTGTGGGCAGTGGACTTCCGATAATATACCTTGTGTTCATGTTCATGCTGTTTACCACTCTTTTCGACAACAAGTTCCTCACAACATATTACCGGCTAGGTACTCGGTTCAAAACTATTTGAGTTATTATAGTGGTATAATTCAACCTGTTCTTTTCCCTCAAAATTTGGATGTTGGCAACTTTAAAGTTTTACCACCCAAACGGCCAACAGATGAGATTCCACGTTCAGGGAGACGTCAACGCAATCGATACCAGGGCGAGATGGATTTCAGGGCAAGGAGATGATTTTAGTTTAATAATTTTTTTAGTTTGTTTCAGGGAAGATATTGTAATTCTTGTTTACTTCAGATGTTGAGAATGTAACTTTCTGTTGATGTTTTAATATATTTATGTTTTCAATGTTACGTTCTTTTTCTTGTTGAACATCTCTTTATTAAATTTTTATTGGTTGATTTTTTTTAAAAACAAATTATATATTGAATCATAAAAAATATTTCTTTTTATTATAAAAAATAGTTTATGAAATGGCACAATTTTTTTTAAACGTAAGTGTGTATATTTTATGCAATGAAAAAAATCATCAAAGCCATTTTTAAAAAAAAATTTAAACAAAAAACGGCTTTTACAAAGCCAATTTATTTATTATTCTTTTTTTTTTTTTTTACAAAAAACGGCTTTTACAAAGCCAATTTTCAATTTTTTTTTTTTTTTTGTAAAAAACGGCTTCAGTAAAGCCGATTTTCTTTCTGGGGAATTGCCTGCACCAAAACTTCCCTCTGCGGGAATTTATTCCTGCTCTTGCTACTCTCTCTCTGTAGTCTGTAGTCTATACTCTCTATATTCTCACGCTACGCATCCAATTTGCCCATGGTCCAATTTTTTGAAGAAATCTGACCATCGATTAGGAAGGCTGTCCAAATTCAATTGATGATTACCCTCTATCGGTTGGGCTTAGGGCTGCGTTTCCAGTGGGCAGCGCGACAGGGATGGAATCGCTACTGCCATACAAACATGCCCATGCCAGCGGGGATCTTTGAAGGAGGTCGCCAGGTAGCTTCTGCCCTATTTCCATCTACTGTTTAATGTCTGTCATTCTCTATATACTTTCATAATTTCTAGCTTTTTTATTTGTATTAGTTTTATTACTGTTAAAGGTTAATATTGAATGTCTAATCATTATTTCCCATGACATTGCCCGACAATAACCCGGGGTCACTCTCGTGTCCCGTTCGTAAACTTAACTGTTCTTACCCCCTAGCCCCTCGGTAAACCCCTCACCCCGACCCGAATACACCCCCACCCCCTTCAATTCCACCCCACAAGTTGATTTTTTAGTCTATTTTTGAAATAAAAACACTCATTAAATATGGAAATTTTTTTAAGATTTTAAACCATTGATCATACACATTTTAGATTGTTTAAAATTATTTAGAAGAATATCAATAAATAAGTATTTAATAACCAGGTCCATCCGTTCTGAAATAAGACTTTTGCTTCCGTTTATGATGTTTGACTGAAGTTATTTTCAAAAATTGCAAGGGATGAGAAAAGGAGCCCCCTTTACAGTTTAATCGTAAAGGATGAGAAATTCTTTAAATTATATGAAATGTTTTATTTTCATGATATTGTTCTAAATAATTGTTAACATTATGAAATGTTTACTTTCAAATTTATAAAAGTATATTTATAGGTTTATTTATTATATTCTCATCTTATAAAATTTAAAATTATTTTTCCATATTTAATTAGTTTTATTTAAAAATGGACCAATTTGAGAAAAGACCTAATTTAAACTGACCATTTTTGAAAATTAGTATAAGTTTTAATGCTATTCTGAAGGCCATGAAGGCCATTAGTCAGGTGTGGAGCAAAAGATTTGGCTTTGGGTTATGATGGAATAAAGGAAATTGTCTCTTTAAACTGTCTGCGCTTCTTGCAATTGTGAAGTAGCAGTTAGTCAATGCATTTTTTGATGCTCATCATGGGTCATCTGACAAAGTTTGTTTTGTAATTGTTTTGACGTGGGTTATAGTTTTGATTTTGCCGTTGTGTGTGTTTTTAAGGCTTAAGCTTTATTTTGCCCAGGCAGTGTGGATACCTTTTGTTTCTTTGTGTTTTTTTACCGTTAGATTTTAGTTTGTCCTTTGTTCTTTGTTGTTGCTATGTGCTTCTGTGATTGCTCGAGATGGGGGTGTGGGGGGGGGTGTATTGGAAACAAGCTCTACACTTCCAATTACGCGTAAGGTCTGCACACTGCCATATACAACCCTCTGAGACCCTACTTTCGTGGGATCATTTTGGGTCATTGTTGTTGCCATAAACTTAATGTTGTACTTTCTCATTTTATGAAAGGGACGGACGGGGAGCTTGTGGTCGCAGATTATTCCATGTAAATTTGACGAGGAAATGGGGTATGACATCAAGTCTAGCCTTAACTTTGTTGTTAAATATCATAAGAAAGAGATTTCGGCGGGCAACCTCATGAGGATCCTGAGCAGACTTCGTAATGACGGGCGGTTCTCTTTAGCTCTAAAGGTAGCTTCTTCCCTATTTCATATAATCATAATATTCAATTTTGATGGTGCTTTATAGTTCCATTAGACCAGAAGAAACTTTTGGCTTTTCGTGGTACCTCATTTTGCCACTTCACTTAAAAATGGTTAAAATGCACTATCTTCATCCCCAAATAAACTTTTCTTTATAGATTATGATATTTGACGTTATTTTTTACTACGTATTCACTTGATATGAATATTTGTGTGTGAATTTTAAAACAAAACTTTTATATTCAAAAACGAGTTCAAAAGTTTTACAAAACGAGTAGTGTCAAGACAGTTTTATTCATCAAATTATACATGAAAATTGGTAATGAAAGTGAATAAAGGGTAGAACATGCACACTTTGTGTGATCTAATTGGTTCTGATTTGAACTTGTTAAGAACTGGGCTAGTATGGCCTGTTTGCAATGTAATTTAATGTTCGTGATTTGACTTGGCTTGGTTTGGTGTGATTCCAATAAGAATAAGTATTACTTCTTTCGTCCTAGAGTATTTGCCAAGTTTGACCTTTTCGAGTCAAAGTGGACAAACTTTAAACACCAATTAAATTAAATATGTCTGACATATTACGTAGTAATATAATTAAATAAATTTTAGATAGTTTTCTGTAAGATATATCTAATAAAATCATTTTTTGTGCTAATTTACAATATGGTTTATTTAATTAATGATAAATATGTCGAGTTTAACTTGAAAAAGTCAAACGAGACGATGATAGTAAATACTAAGAATAAGCTGAATATAATTGGTTTTGGTTCACAGTTTGACCTTGTGAATAGTAAAATGAAAGTTTATTTTGGGGTGGAAGGAGTACATAGTACAAGTACTGTTTCCACCTTTTTAGTCATAGATTGTTGGATAAAATACTTCATTCCTCGGTCCCAAAAAAAACTTTAATCAATAATCTTTTTAGACATCCATCTTACTTTTTTTTTATAATGAACACGCGGCTTGTAATTTCAACATTTTTATTATATTCTTTGATATTCAAACAAGCAAAGTTTTTTTGTACGAATGGAGTATTAATTATTAGCTACAAATACATTGGCATTTTTTTGGTAACAAGATTTAGGTGACGTTCTCTTCGTTTGTTCTTACCTGATCCAAATCCTTTTAATCTGATTTGCATAGATCTGATTATTGTACGTATTATCATTATTAAGACTCCGTATTATGTTAGAGTAAATTCTACAAAGGGTGCCTTAGTACATGTGATTTTCGTTATTTCGTCCTTAATTCTAAGATATTTGCATATATGACTCTTAATTATTGAAAGCTATTCCACAATTGGTCTTTCATAGACTAAATGTGGAAAAATATTTTGACATATTTGGCCTAACCGACTATTCATAGAATAATTTTCAAAATTGAGGAGCATTTATTTATGTAGTATCTTAGAATTAGGGACTAAATATAGAAAATCAAAATATCAAATTTGACGAATACTTTGGGACAAAAGGAGTATATAGGTAAATATATACTCGGTACATTGGTCATTACATGTAAAGAGATACTCCTATAAAACCTGCTAAGAAAAGTTTTATATGAATTTAAGATCATATTCCAAGAAATAACACAAATCACATTCATAATACAGTAATGAGAGGGGTGTTTTACACCAATTTTTTGGTGTAATATTCTGACACCAATCAATTTGGTGCTTCTTCGGTGTTCCAATCATGAAATTGGCGGTTATGACCTCTAACACTCTCCTGCACACCCCCCAACGCAAGCCTTCTCCCTTGGTGATGCCGACAAATATTGATTCTGAAATTGTGGGATATTATGACATACATAAAAATATTCATCATCAATAATAATTAAAGAGAAGACACACCTTTGGAAAATTCAGTGACTCCACCATCAATACAACATCAACACAGACACTCACACACACACTAAAACTCAGTCTTAGCACCAAGTGACTCCACCATCAGGCGAAAATGTAGGTTGATTAAAAAGAAGTATAAAATCAACAATGTCAGTTGATTAAAGACATGCAAGGAGGAAGCAGAAAAAGAAATCAAAGTATGGATGCCATTTTGAAGTGAGCACTACACATGTATCATGTGGCAGCGGATAAAAGCCTGAACTACCAATTTCTCTTTAGGACGCGGTCGTGTAATATTTGTTAGAATCAAGGAAAGACATGACTTTCTATTATCAAGTTAGTGTTCTTGTGTCAAACATTGAATGCTTTGTGCAAATGTAAAATTGTCACAAATTGTTATGTACTACATATTTATTTTTAATTGTCACAAATTGTTCTGTATTAATTTTTTTCACGAGAAACTACTGTAGTGTTTAATTTATTAGAGACTAGAGAGTAGTTAGAATCATCTTTACTTCAGAGTTCGACTACAATTTCAAATTTATAGTGAGCATCTTGAATTCTTTTGTTTCAAAGCTTTTAAGTCCCTACCCAGTAAGGGAATTCAGGGCAATCAGACGTCATCATTCTTTTTCACTCTGTGCCAAATGAAACAAGACTAGTATTTTATTGCATGTTACCTTTGGTGTGAAGGTTTGAATATAGTGCTAGCTAAATCGAGTGTTTCTAACTAGTTAAGTGATGGTCAACCTGAATTATTGGTACTTTTATCAAAGTTGATGTAGTTTTTTTATAGTTGAAATCATAGTTTCTGATTCAATGGAAATATTTGAGATACGTCCTGATAGGGTTTTGCTTGGATTATAATGTTGTACTTGTTGCAGATTTTTGAATGGATGGGGGAGAGGGATATTTATGAGTTCTCACCTAAGGACCATGCTTTCCAGATCAAGTTGATTGGTAGCGTTCAGGGATTGACTGCCGCGGAGCGCTATGCCTGGAACTTGCCAGAACAAGCTAGGAATGACGTAACATATGGAGAACTTCTTCATTGTTATGTGCATAAACACAGAAGAGAAAAGGCTTTATTTCATTTTCAGAAGATGAAAGAGTTGGGTTTTGTGTCGTCGCCTCGCCCATTCAATGAAATCATGCACCTTTATGCCAAAAGTCTCCAAGTTGATAAGGTCCTTGAGGTGTTAGCCGGGATGAAGAAGAGCGGGGTTTCACCCGATAATGATAGTTACAGAATCTGCATTAGTTCATTTGGGTTAAACTATGATGTGGATGGGATGGAGAGAATGCTGAGAGAAATGGAGAGTCAACCCCACATTGTCATGGACTGGTGTACTTACGCCGTGGTAGCCGACTTCTATGATAGAGAATTCCTTGTAGATAAGGCCGCCAATGCTCTTGAAAAGGCTAGGGTGATATTACAAAAGAATAAGAATAAGAATAAGAATAAGAATAAGAATAAGAATGATGATGGTGGTGGTGGTGGTGGTGGTGGTGGTGACGATGATGATGGTGGTGGTGGTGATCGAAGCCACAATTTGATAAATAGTGATTATGAGAATGTGATAAAGTCTCTGGTGAAGCTTGGCGAGTTTGGTGAGGCTATGAGGTTTGCTACGGAGTGGGAATCGCTGGGTAATTGGTGCACTGTGGGTGATATCAGTATTCCTTGCACAATCATTGAGGAGTACATAAAAAATGGTTCTGAATCTTCACTAAGGGCAGCTTACAGAATGATTTGGGAGTGGGAAAGCAAGGGGAGGGCTGGCATCGACAGACTTTCACTTTTACTCTGCAACGGATTGCTTAAAGCGGGCGATCTATTTGATGCATATTCATGCTTTCAGGGAAAGGGTGCGATTGTGTATGGACCTCTAGCGCTTCAGAGGTCGTTTTTCCAATACCTGGAAGAAGATTGTGGATCATTTTTCCCCTCCAGCGGTGGAAGGTCATTGTGCTGCTGCGCGGTGTCATCACTCAGAACTGCTGGAGGCAAAACATTCTTTGAACTCGCGCGAAATACACGCTCACAGCTGCGGTACTGGTACACCCCCCCACCACCACCACCACCCAAGCAGCAGCAGCAGCAGAAGAAGAAGAAGCAGTAAAAAACATGGATTATTATGAGGGTGTAATAAAATCACTAGTGGAGTCTGGGGAGTTTGATGAGGCTAGGAAGACGGCGATGGAGTGGGAAGCATCTTCTGGCAACTTGACTAGTAGTAGTAGTAGTCTCCATCTCCATGGTTGTTTGAACTTTTCCAAGCTGATCATCGACGGATACTGCAAGAAGAACCGCTCTGTGGAAGCGGAGGGAATGGCCGAAGCTTGGACAAGGGAAAATAAGCCTTGGGTCAGAGGGATTTGGTTGATGCTTGCTTGTCACTACCAGGAAGAGGGTAAATTGGTGAGAGGATTCGAGTGCATGCTGAGATTTGTTAGTTTAACACCATGGCTCAAAAGGTATGGAGGCTTTGTGTTGTTTGAGATGTATGTGTATATGATTGAATATTCCAGGGGCATGAATGCCGCAGGGCTGTCTGAGGATCGCATGCGCTCCCAAAATTTGTTTCAACTGAATGATTTATTATGTTGCACCCAAGAAGAAGAAGACGACGACGAAGAATTATTTGGACCCCTCCACACCTAGGACTTGTTATCCTCGACTTTTCTAATTACTCCTCTCATTTGATTCGGTTCAATTCTCATTTTTTTTAAATTATAATTTAAACTGTTGTGTTTCTTATCTGATTCTAATAAAATTAAGTAGTAAGTTGGAGAGAGCAGTCTTTTATTTTATTTACTCCCTTCGTCCTTAAATATTTGTCACACTTCTACAACGAGGTAAAATTTCAAGTTTTCTCAATTCATTTTATTTACATATTAATATAAAAATAAAAAAATAAAATTTACATATCAAAAAACTACCTGAAAAGTTATTCGAAATAAGAGGTGTTAAGAATATTTTATTTTATCAAATAACTAATGAAAACGTAGAAATAAATAAAAGTTCCCGGGACTAGGGATGTAAACGAATCGAATCGGAGCGAATATTGAGATATTTGAATTTGTATTTGCTTAATTTTTTCGAATACGAATCCGAATCCGAATATGAGACGAATTAAAAATAAGGTTTGAATTTGTATTTGATTATTATTCGAATACTTAACGAATCCTAAACGAATATTTTAATAATTATATTGCGTAATTTATATGATAGACAAACATAGATTTTGAATAATTTAACTTACAATACGTCTTATACTATATCTAAAAACATTAATACATTTTCACCTCACACAAATTATATTTTATAAAACATAATTATTAAAAATCATATGCTTTAGATTTTGATGTTACGTTAAAGTTTTTGAATTCTTAATAATTTAAATACATTTTATACTATATTAGTTTGCTTGACTAATGTTGAAACATGATTTGTGTGTATATACATATATTCGAATTTTTGAATATCACCCAATCGAATATACTCATATTTGTATTTGTATTTGTTTAATATTCGAATCAAAAATGATATTTGAATTTGAATTTGTATTTGAATAATGCGAATTCGAATCATTATATTCGAATATAAATCACGAATCGAATTAAAAGTATTTGATTTGTTTACATCCCCACCTGGGACTGTTGAAAAAGTAAATGCTATAAATATTTAGGGACGGAAGAAGTATTTACTTTTACTTACGAGGAAAAGCACATGTGGGTAAACAAAATTCTCATCAAATTCTAACTACACCTTTTTAACTACTCCGTACTATTCAATACTTCTCTTATACTTTTTGAAAGTGGAACAATAACTTTTTTTTTTCCGGACGAAGGGACTATACACATTTCACGATATAGTTCAATTTTTTTTCAAAGAGAAAAAAGTCCATTAATTTACCTACGACGCATTAACTATTGGGATTTGGGGGAGTAGCCTCTCATGAGTCATGACACCATCAGAGTCACAACATGGCTAGATTGGTCAACCAGGTAGGGTTCGAGATTGAATTATGATTTTAGTTTTTAAAGTTTTTAAATTAGTATTAAAACCTGCATTTTGCATTAAATAAAGTTAAATTATCAAAATTTTTGATTAAATCTATTATTTTATTTTAAATTTTGAAGTAATTTTTAAGTATGTACTCCCTCTGTTCATGAAAACAATTCTATCTTTGACCAATTGATCAAATAAGAAAGTGTTAAATTGTATTCCAAATTTTGCTTTTGATGTGATGAATAAAAGTAATATAAGATGGATAGATTATTAGAAAAAAATTATGATGTGATAGGTATGGTAAAAAAATAGAGGTAAAAATGGTTTTTAATAGAAAGTAGAAGTATTTTAGTAAAGTGAAAAAAAATGAAAGAGAATGTTTTGTAGAACGTGAGGAGTAAATTAAAATAAAGAATTAAAGTTGTGTTAAGGAATGTAGTAGGGTTTGTCGTTAATGAGCTCATTCTTATTGGGCTAGTAATTAGGTCATAGTCTTGTAGCTATTATAAATAGCAGATCTATGTGTAATTAAATCATTCAAGTTTAGATCTAATAATATTTCTACGTGGTAAAGGCCTAAAAATTGTTTTCATTCGCTCCTGGCGGGCGGCGCCACCGCCATTAGCCGTCCGCCGGGCTGTTGTCCAAAGCCAAATTATCTTTGCACGATCATCTTTGCAATCCCGTTAGCGTCCGTCCGTCTTCCTCTGCAAGCACCGTCCGTCCCTCCCTCTTCCGTCCGTTTTCATCTGTGTCGTCCAGCAGATCTGCTCCTCTAGCAGATTCGTCCGTCCAGCATCGCCAGCGCGTCTCTGCATCGCCGAAAGTTCCCTCCGTCCGGAAGTTCCCTCCTTCGCCCAGCAGATCCGTCAGTCTCCTCCTGCAAATCCATCGATCTACCGCACCGCTGCTTCAACCTTGTGCTCGCTGGCTGAAATCGTGCATCCCGTTTTGTCCGGAACCGTCTTGCTATAGCCTGTGTGATCCAATTGTCACGTTTTGTCTCCGTTCAACATCAGCAGTCACATCATCATAGATCGGCACTTGTCGATTTGTTTCATCCAGCCGTAATCAACAGCTAACAATGTCCTGTTCGGCCAGTATGACATGCTTTGTTTGCCACTCAATTTGGAGAGAGTCAACCGCGGTACTGTAGGTCAATTGCCATTAACAAGAGATTGAGGCTTCTTTTCAACTACTGGTCAATAGTGGTGTAAAAAAAGGTTACTTTGGTTTGTGCACTGGTTTTTGTACAGTGGTTGCTGGTTTGTCACTTTGTTGAATTTGTTTTGATTTGTTCGTGCTTCGAGGAAGAAGGTTTTTATGTTCACTCTACCGGTCATCGGAATTTGATGATGTTTTTGGCGACATTGTTTTTGGTTGCTATTTCGTATGTTCAAGTGCAACCAGCTGTATGTTCGACATGTTTGTTTGTGAGGTTGGTCGCATAGTCGCGCCTCAGTTCGACATATCAGTTTGTGAGGTTGGTCGCATAGTCGCGCCTCAGTCTGGCAACACGGCCTCCAAGTTTGGGATGCTTGTTAGTCGTCCCTGTGTCACCGCGTGGGAGTCATTCGTCGTCAAAATTTATTGTTCGTTTGCAGGGCCGATCACCTTCGTTCGTTGTTGTCACAGCAGATCAAGTTCAAGTTGTTTATCAATTTTTTTTAGTCTTAGTTTTGTTTTAATTGTCCAAGTTGTGCATTCCTTCATCTCATGCTCAACTTGAGGGGGAGTGTTAAGGAATGTAGTAGGGTTTGTCGTTAATGGGCTCATTCTTGTTGGGCTCGTAATTAGGTCATAGTCTTGTAGCTATTATAAATAGCAGATCTATGTGTAATCAAATCATTCAAGTTTAGATCTAATAATATTTCTACAAGTTGCCTAATATTTGAATAAAGCAAATAATTATGCAACATCATTAATGTTTTTTCCGAAAATATAAATCTATACTGATGGGTATATCCTTATACCCGGCCCAGATAACCGAAAGTAACAGGTCAAAGTATGACCGGTCACTTTTATCATTCACAAAATGATGTTAGCTCTTCAATTGGGACGGGTCAAAAGTTGACCGGTCACTTCCACTAAAAAAGTGACCGGTCACATTTTGGGCGATAGTCAAAATGTCATTTAATGTTACGAAGAATATTCAGGAAGACCAAAGAGACGAGTTGAGCCCAAGAAATGACCGGGTAACCTTTGAGAAAAGGTGACCGGTCATATCTTCTTACTTGGCTAACATTGATACAGTCTGTCGGGCATGGCGAACCACGTCAAAGACCGAGGGACCACCCCGCCGCTCATCCATCACGAGGCAAATAGTGAAAGGGATGTTTATCACCTTGCAGGGATGATTGGATTGAGAATATCCATTTATAGTCTTTGATTGAACAGTGCTTCTTGGTTGTATTAGTAGCAAGTCTATGATTGAACAGTGATTAGATTATGTACAGTGGCCTTCCTCTAGGTTTCTTATTTTGTCCATGGGTCAACAGGGGAAGGTCACAAATTCTCCTCTATAAATATGATGATATTGAATAGAGGAGGGGATCCATTCTTTCTCTCACTAAAAAATAGTACACTCTCGAGATAGAGTAAGAAATATATTTCGGACTGAGGAGATTTACCCGGTCTAGGTCATACTTTGTGTTCTTGTGTGTGTTTTATATCACGGGTCGAGTGTGTCCAAGTCAAACCCGGTTAACCCACCCAGCTATATTTATACCATCATATACATTAAAAACGAGCAGTAAGAAATAAAATATAACAACAACCTCATTTTTATAGCGTTATACTCGTATTTCATAATAAGGTATATGATTTTGAAAAATTCTTATATTAGCATATCGGTCAGGTCGGGTTCAGGTTTGATTAATAACTGTTCAAAACAATGTTTTCGTATAAGATTTTGAGTAAAAATTATAGCGAGTCGGTCAGGTCTTTCACGTCTACTAGCAAGACAATCGAGAAAAATGTTTGACGTAATGTTTTGAAGAGAGCACTAGACATCAAATTGAAGAAGTAATTGGGTCAAGTTTCAATCGGTTAGAGAAGGTAAACTAGATCAATGATGTATTTTTATTTACTCATATTTCAAACTCATACTCCCTTCGTCCCTTCAAACATTTCGACTTTTCATTCTTACCTATCCTAAAAAATATTTCAAAATGTCAAAAATGGATACAAATACTTATCTTTAACCCTACTTTTCCATATCTATCCATCACATTAAACTTTTTACTTACTTTTTATTGTATTAATCACTATTCATTGATTTAAAACATCACATTTTTATAAAAAAAACCCCAAGGGAAAAATGGGAAGGTCAAAGCCGATAATACACTCTTCATAAAACATAAAAAAGTCAAAGCCCGAAAACTTTTAAGGGACGGAGGGAGTATTTTATTGATTGAAATGAGAAAGAAGTCGAGGAAAAATATTTATATTGGAACATATTAAATTATAATCACTCCCTCTACAAAAAAAATCGTCTGTTGTTTACGAGATTTGATTTAAGTTGTTCTTAATTCAATTTATTTTAAAATTGATAAAAAATTTAAAAAATAAAATTTTCATATTTTAAAACTATATCAAAATTCTATACCAAAAATAGGTAAACATTTGATTAAAATCTGACCATATAAATAGTAAACACACAAATTAAATTGGAATAAAGATTATAGTAATTATTATTTGATTTTTATAGACAACATGAATTTTTAAAGTATATACTCCCTCCGTCCCACTATATTCGTCCATTTTTTACTTTTAGAACTGTACATCTAAGTACTTTGACTCATCAAATTCTCTCAATGTGTAAGCCTAAATATAGTCATGTGTGATCTTGTTTCATTTGTCTTAACATATAGATTATTAATATATAATTTTTATAATTTTTTAATATACAAATTACAAGATAAAATGGATTAAAGAAGTGTATTGGATGGTGTGCAAAAATGAAAGTGGACAAATACTCTGGGACGGAGGTAGTATGATTCATACTACGTACATTACAAAAGTTATTTGATTATAGTAATATTTGTTCGTTGAAGTTAATGAAGTTAATTTTAGATATAGAAAAAATTCACGCGGATACTTCAAAGAATTTGTGATTTTATGCTAATATTCTGAAACTAATTAATTTACACCTTTGTTCCAGAAATTGCTCAATTTTATATCAATACTTCAGGCTATCAACTATGCACAATACATGTCATTTTAAATGAAGACTATAAATTATTAAGCGTATATTGGTAACTACATAGTGAAAAAATAAAGAACAATAATGTCTTGAACAAAATGATAAATTTTGAAGTAGATTGATGGGTGTATTCTTACCCAGGAACCGAACCGAGATCGGTTGCTAGAGTGGCTGACTGGTTAACCCGGAATAGCTCATTTAGAAGAAACTGAGGGAAACAAGAATAGATCGGGTGGGAACAACCACCCGGGTGGATTTCATACCCTTGTTGTCAGACAGCTCATGGAATAAATCAAGGAGTGTAACCGAGTGGCCTTATCCACCCGGGTAATCTATCGAGGATCACGCGTATCCACAGCTCAGCATATTTTGGAAAGTAGCGCTAGGGACCCTTTGCACCGAAGGATATGTCCAAGTATTACACGATAAATCGCTTGATTGGCAATCAAGAGAACAAGACAAACAAGATAAATACCAGTGACCTCATCACATGGCCCAACAAGATCAAGTGGCGCCCTGTTCCCCCCTATTCCCACTATAAATACTTATGTAACCCTCAAAGATAGGGATCCAATTTCTCTCTCTAAAAGAGCATTGTATAACCATTCCCTAATATTCAATAATAATTGGATTGCAAGTGTTTCCACCTACGTTCTTCCCGGTCACTCTGTGTGTTTTTAGCCTTTTATTCTCTTAAACTCATCAATTTATCTTAAACCCGATTTAGACTTTTAGAGTAGTTTGTCCCCCGGAATCTAATTTACACCATCATAGATATATCATAATCAAATTTATATTTGTTGAAAAGATCTTTAGAATATAAATTCAGCGTTCTAGAAACTTTAAAATTTTCTAAATTTTTTACTATTCATAATTTATCTAATTATAATATAAACACTTCATTTTTTTTAGTTTCATTACATTTTTATTTTAAAATCACGTGGAGGGGGTAATTATAACGCATTCAAGCTATTTTTTGTGATTAATTACCAACTCATACTTAATAACTATCCAGTCACCATTTAAAATACCATATATTCACCTTAGTCGGCAATCTAGAATATTAGTGTAAAATTGAATAATTTCTAAGAGTATTCATTTGATTTTTTCCTAAAAGATACACAATACTTAATCTTTCCTAACATTTTTTTATACGGTAACAAAATACTTTATTAGAAAAACAGAACAAAATACTTAAGTTGTTGCAGATTGTGCGACTAATACTCTGAGATCATATCTCTTGAATATTGAATGCCATTCATCATCATCATCGTGCCTCTTGAATATTGAATGCCATTCATAAACGTCCAACACATCATATTGTAATTGCCCTTGAGCCCGGGTGTTAAATTGAAACACCTCCTCATGCACTCCAATCCTCTCACCATTTTACCATGTAGCTGGTAATGCGAAGCCAGTACAAACCATATTTCTGCAACCTGGCCCCTTTTCTCTCTTGTCCAAGCTTCTGCCATTTCCTCTGCTTTCAAAAAGAAACATTTTTTACAATATCCCTCGATGATCAACTTAGGAATGTTCAGATTGTCGCAACTACTACTGCGCCGATTGTCTGATGCTTCCCACTCTGTCACCATCTTCCTAGCCTCGTTTAACTCCCCCAACTCGACTAGTGTCTTGATAATATTCTCATAATCCATATTTAAGGGTTGAGTTGAGTTGTCATGTTGTACCGCCAAACAGGGGATTGGATTGACTTGTAAAAATGGGGTGCAGCGCAAGGGAAAGAACGCTCCACACTCTTCCAAGTATTTGAAAAACAACGTCGGCAGGATCGGGTGAACTTGTTGGGAAGCATGGCGAGTTACCCCCCACCAAAAGCATTTAAATGCTTGAAACACATCACCAACTCTAAGGTATTCTTTACAAAGTAAACGTGAGAGTTTGTCGACATCAACCTTTTCCCCTCCTATTCTAGACCATGCCTGAATTTTATTGAATGCCTCTCGAAATTTACCACTTTTGATGCACTCCTCAATGATTGTGTAGGGAATGCTAATAGGATCCACAGGGTCCATACAATAATTACTTATTCCTTCCCACTTCTTGACAAACTTCATGGCCTCATCAAACTCACCAAGCTTCAACAGTGTCTTTATCACATTCTCATAATCATCAGTATAAAGCAGATAATTGGGGCTTCTTCTTCTTCTTCTTATTCTAATATCCTCCTCCTTTTTGTAATATCACCCTAGCCTTTTCAAGAGCATTGGCGGCCTTATCTACAAGGAATTCTCTATCATAGAACTCGGCTACCACGGCGTAAGTACACCAGTCCATGACAATGTGGGGTTGACTCTCCATTTCTCTCAGCATTCTCTCCATCCCATCCACATCATAGTTTAACCCAAATGAACTAATGCGGATTCTGTAACTATCATTATCGGGTGAAACCCCGCTCTTCTTCATCTCCGCCCACCCCTCAAGGACCTCCTTAGGTTTGCCCTGAATGCGCATGATTTCATTGAAGGGGCGAGGTGACAACGCAAAACCCAACTCTTTCATCCTTTGAAGATGCAATAAAGGACTTAACCATATGCCTGCTCTTTGACTGTGTTCATGCACATAACAACCAATGACTTCTCCGTATGTCTTGTCATTTCTAGCTTGTTTTGGCAAGTTCTTGGCATAGCGCTCCGCAGCACAACTTCCACGAACCTTAAATATCAAGCTGAAGTGGACAACATAGTCACTAGATGAGAATTTATAAATACCCTTCTTTCTCATCCATTCACAGACCTGCAACCGGCACCAAAAGCAAAACACTATCAGAAATGCACCGCTTATATCTTTCCATTGAATCAAACACAGCGATTTAGATTATATATCATTTTGTATACTTCTGATAACTTTGCAAAATACTTCTGATTTAGGAGCAACTTTTGTGATATACGAGTATATGTTGTTATTAAAACTAAATAATTTTATTTTTTTTAAATAAATTATCTTGATTCATTATATGAAAAATTACGGGCTGATTCACGTGTCATTGATATCAATGTCATAACATGACCCAAACCTCCTGCGAGGATCCGTTGGTAAATTTATAGTTCCTACCCCTAACCCCAACACCCCCCCTCCCCCTCATTTCGTTGATTTGCTATAGTGGTCACTCTAAAAAATCGGTGAAATCTGGGGGGGGGGGGGTGGGGTAGGGGTTAGGGGGTTGGAAACATGAATTTACCAACAGAGTCCCGCAAGAGGCTCGAGACATGCTATGCCATTCAAAGTGAATGTCACATGAATTGTCTCGTAAAAATTATATAGAAAAACTAAATTTATGTTATGTGAGGCTCCCCATTTAAAAAGAGAAGGAAAAGTGTGAGGAATAACGGTTTTTTTTACATAGAAAGTACCCGAACTTTGCGCAATCTAACAAAAAGTACCTCATCTTCAGTTTGTAACAAAACGGTACCCCATTTTTTAAAAAAGTAACAAAAAGGTATCCATATCCGGCATGTGAGTACAGATGTAGCGTTCTACTTAGCTTTCTTGTGTACATGTGGCATTCCATATGACTTCCAAGTTAACTTCTAATTTATCTAATATTTTATTAACTTTGTATTTGACACGTATAAAGTCAATTTTTTTTAAAAAAAATTAAAATTTATTTTATTTATACAATTTAATGTTTTTCTTGTAATGAAAGTATATTTTACGGAGTATATTTCAATTTTATTTTCAACCGGATGCTTACTATAAGATTTTTATTTTAATTTTAGTATTTTAAAAATTTTATAATTTACAAGATACTACATAATTTAAACATAAGTGGCAATAACATTTTAATAATTGTCTATAATATATTTTAAAAGATTTATTAGGAATTTTTTAAAATTTAAAAAAACACATATTATTATTTTTATCATTACTACTACTATGACTATCATCATAATTATTATTGAGTATCATTGATAAGTGTTATGAGTTTTTATTAGTTATCTAAGTAGTTTTTAGAAGAGGCATTCCTGCAACTTCGTGTTTATTAATCTATTAAAATTCTAATTTCAAAAGATTGTAAATATTTTAAAGTTTAAATAAATAAGAAACTTTGCTCTTCTAATTACAATAAAGACAAATGTTTAAAAAGTGGTCGCTAGTTTGGCTTAAAATATTTTGTAAACTTAAAAAAAATTATACTGTATTAAATAAAATATAATTTTTAAAAAAAAATAAAAACTTGATTATATGTGTCAAACACAAAGTTTATCACTATAGGAGAATTTAGAAATTAATTTGAAAGTCATATGGAATGTCAAATGTACACTAGAAAGCCAAGTCGAAGCTCACAAGTGCGCTCAAAGGAGGGAAGCAATCCATAACTTGTTTGCTTTGCACATTTTTCTATATTATGGAATATTTTTTATGTTTATATCATTATTCTTTCCTTTGCATCAATATTCTAACTTCAAAAATACACCAATTTCCGTAGAGCCAAATTATAATATTGTAAAGGATTAAACTTGTTCCTAGTCCCGTAAGATAGGCGATCTTTGTTTTTGGTTCTTGTAATTTTTTTGTTAAGTCATGAATACAAAAAAAT